>JAQPPZ010000015.1:0-600000 GCA_028583015.1 Wollemia nobilis
AAGTGCGAGAAAGTGTCGTGATTTCGTGACAAGTTGAGTTGGCAGTGTTGAGTTGCAGGAAGTGTCACGATTTCGTGACAAGTTTCGAAGAAGTCGTATGGATGAAAAAAATGTCGTGATTTCGTGACATGTTTTAGTTTCGCAAGCAGTTGGCAAGAAATATCCTAAGGCAGTGAAAGCATCGCGATTTCGTGACATGTTTCATTTTCGCTGGTGCAAACCAAGAAAAGGATGAAGAAGCAAGAGGTTTCATGATTTCGCAACAGAGTTGCTGATGACGTCAGCAAGAGGCAAAGGTGTCACGATTTTGCGATAGTTGCGAAGAAGGCAGTGAAGTCTAGAGTGTCACGATTTCATGACAAGATTCATGATGACGTCAGCAAAGGCTGTAGCGTCATGATTTCATGATAGCAACGGAGAAGAAGGCAGTGAAGTCTAGAGTGTCATGATTTCGTGACAAGATTCATGATGACGTTAGTAAAAGCTGTAGCATCACAATTTCGTGACAGCAACGGAGAAGAAGGCAGTAAAGTCTAGAGCATCGTGATTTTGTGACAAGTTTCATGATGATGTCAGCAAAGGCTGTAGTGTCACAATTTCATGATAGCAACGGAGAAGAAGGCAGTGAAGTCTAGAGCATCACAATTTCATGACAAGATTTGCGATGACGTCAGCAAAGGCTGTAGTGTAGCGATTTCATGACAACAAACCAAAGAAGGTGTATGGCAGACCAAGGCGTAGCGATATCACGACATGTTTGAGCTTCGTGCGAGAAAAGCTACAGGACAGTAGAGGCGGTCGAAGCCGACGAAGTTAACCTTGGCCGACGAAGGATAAGGTTTTACAGCCAACGTATTAAAAGATTGATCAGCTGACTAAAGAAAAATATTTCATCTTGAGATTATGGGTATTAAAGGAGGACTATTTGAGCATTTTTGGGTGTCGATTGATGTGTGCTTTCGAAGTGTGGTGTTTGCAGAGTTAGTGCGACAAGCAAGGTTTCACAATCAAAGAAGCAAAGAGTGTAGTCCAACTACAGCATCAAAGTGCATTTCGCTGAATCTTCTAAGTGTAGAAGTTTGTGCTGTTGTATACACAAAGAATGAGCTGTTGTTTATGAGAAGACTGTGCAGAGAATATTCTATTGTGATTGTGAATTTGTTTGCATAGTTTGGGTAATAGAAAGAAAAGTGCACGCAGTAGATGCTGCTATAATTGTGAACGGTTGTGAAGAACAAATAGTGATCAAGTGCTACTATAAGTTGAGAAGAGAATGTTGCTGTAATTTAAGAAGACTGTGCTGCTATAGTTGTGCAGACAGTGAAGAATTGTTTTCCAAACCAAGTGCCGAAAAGAACAAAGAAAGAGGACAGAATTGTGCCATACCGAAGGACTTTGTTTTGGTGCAAAAAAGAGGACCAACTTGCTGTGACAGAGTTGAGGACAGATATCTCCAGCCAGAGCAGAGAAGACAGGTGTCTTCTGTGGAAAGAGTTCCACTTGCTAAGGGTAAAAGAGATAGAGGTATTCTAGAGGATCACTAGCAAAGAAAATTTAGGGGAAGGTGTCTCCTTTGGGCTGAGGCTCATAAACATTGTAATCGAGAAGGATTCCCAGAGGTTTTGATACAACTTTTAGAGGAAAAGTTTTATCCGTGGAGTAGCCCACTTTGGGTGAACCACGTTAAAATGGGTCTTTTATGTGTGATGCTTTCTATCTTGTTTAATGTTATGTTGATGCCACTGCTATCTAAAATTAATATTATTAAATGGTTTTATCTTATATTGTTCACCCCCCCTCTCAGTATAAGTTCATGTTATTCAATTGGTATCAGAGTAGGTCTCTCCAAAAAAAGCCTAACAGCTTGGAGAAGGATCTAACAGAGGAATATGTAAATTCAGGAAAGTTTGAATTTGATCTCAAGAGTGAATTCTTCTTGGCCTTGAGAAATCTTGAGAAACTCAGGGAAGAGAATTTTGTTCTTAAGCAGCATTGTCAAGGAAAAGAGATAGCAAGATTAGAATTGGCTCAACATATTATAGATTTCAAAATTCTTGCTGAAGAAGGGAAGAAGATTGAACAAGTTTTAATAGAAGTTCTAAAAGAAAAGGTAGCTGTTTGTGAGAAACTAGAAGGAGAGATTATGTCTCTTAGAGTAAAGTTAGAACAGTCAACTCTCAGATAGAATTTTCTGTGTGAAAATAAGGATGGCATCACCATGTATGAAATAGGGTCTTCAAGCAAGAACAATCTTCATTCTGAAGAGCAATGGATTCCAGTTGATCACAAGAAGAACAAACTTCCAAGGCATCAAAACAGGTTACATAATATCTTCCATGGATATTGTTTTTCCTATAAAAAATTTGGCAACATAGCTATGCATTGCAATAAATCTCTGAAGAGTCATAGTAAGGAAAATTTTAACTCATTTGCACCTCTTATGAATAAAAATATCATGTGTTACAAGTGCAAGAATTTTTGGCATATAGCAAGGATGTGTAGCTTGGATAAATTTAGCTTTGAGGTCTCAAAAAGGAGGAATGTGATAAAATCTAAGTCAATGATAGTTCAAACTGCTTTTCATGCTCAAGACAAAGTAGAAAAATGGTATCTTGATAGTGGCTATTCAAAACATATGACTGGCAAAAAAGGAAAATTTTTGTCTTTAAAAGAAGCAACCAGAGGAACAGTCAGTTTTGGAGATAACAGGTCCGCAAAGATCTGTGGTAAAGGAACTCTTAGTTTGGATGGGAAATCCAAAACAAAAAATGTGCTTTATGTAGAAGGGCTAAGACATAATCTGCTTAGTGTGAGTCAACTTTGTGATCAGGGGCACATAGTATCTTTTTTTTCTGATAGATGTGAGATTAGTAAAGAATTAAATGGAAAGCTTATTGCTAAAGATACAAGGACTCCAAACAATCTTTACATGCTGAGTGAGATAAAAAGAGAAAAATGCCTTCTAACTCAAGAAGATGAGAGTTGGTTGTGGCATAAAAGATTGGGACATTTGAGTTTTGATAATCTGGGTCGATATTAATAACAAGGAAGCAGTTAGAGACTTTCCCAAAATAAAAAGGCCTTAAAACATCATTTGTGGTCCTTGTCAACATGGTAAACAGACCAGAACCAGTTTCAAATCGAAAGGGTATTCCTCATCCAAACCTTTGGATCTTATTCATACTAATTTATGTGGTCCTACCAGAACTCAGAGCATTCAGGGAGATAGCTATTTCATGTTGTTTATAGATGATTACTCGAGAATGACTTGGGTAACTTTTCTCAAAGAAAAATCTGAAGCTTTTGAAAAATTTAAAATTTTTAAATAAATGATTGAAAATGAGACTGACAAGAGAATCAAATGCTTAAGATCAGATATAGGAGGAGAGTTCACTTCAAATGAATTCATGGAATACTGTGAACAACATGGAATCAAAAGAGAATATTCAGCAGCAAGAACTCCTCAACAAAATGGAGTAGTTGAAAGAAAAAACATAACTGTTGAAAATATGGCGAGAGCAATGTTAGATGAGTCAAAACTTTTAGATGGTTTTTGGAGAGAAGTAGTAAATACAGCAGTCCACATCATTACTAGGGCTCAAATCAGAGTCAATCATCATAAAACTCCCTATGAGCTGTGGAAAGGAAGACCAGCTACAGTTAAACACTTCAAAGTGTTCGGGAGTAAGTGCTTCATCAAAAGGGAAGATCAAAATCCGGGTAAGTTTGATCCTAGGTGTGATGAGGGAATTTTTCTTGGATATTCCAACAAAAGTAAGGCCTACAGATGCTTCAAAAAAAGAACTCATATAGTTGTAGAGAGCATAAATGTGACAGTAGATGAAAAGACAGGAATAAGAGAACCAGTCAAGGAACTCAGTGATGGAATCTGTCAAGAAGAATTCAGAGAAGTGTCGGATGAAGAAGAGGAAAAACAACAATCTGCTTCCCAAAACCCCTTCACGGTATGTTCAGAAACATCATCCCAAAGACTTGATCATCGGTGATCCAAATAGCAGGCAAACGAGAAGAAGAGTCATTTCTTCACATGAATCTGCAAATGTTTCATTGTTATCTCAGATTGAGCCAAAGAATTTTAGTGAAGCATGTATAGATGATTTTTGGGTTCAAGCAATGGATGAAGAGCTAAATCAAATAGAGAAAAGTGAAACTTGGGACTTGGTTCCAAGACCTAAGAATAAGAATGTCATTGGCACAAAATGGGTCTTCAAAAATAAACTTAATGAGGATGGAAATATTGTTAGGAACAAAGCGAGGTTAGTCTGTAAAGGGTATGCTCAAGTCAAAGGTGTTGATTTCGAAGAGACGTTTGCGCCTGTTGCTCGTCTTGAAGCGATCAGAATGTTTTTGGCCTTGTCTAATTTCAATTCTTTCAAAGTGTTTCAAATGGATGTAAAGTATGCTTTTCTAAATGGAGTGTTGGATGAAGAATTCTATGTAGAACAGCCAAAAGGTGTGTCTCTTTTAGAACAGCTAGACTATGTGTGTAAACTGAAAAATGCACTGTACGGGTTAAAGCAAGCACCCAAGGCTTGGTACTCAAGACTTGACGGGTATCTTCATGAACAAGGGTTTAGGAAAGGCGTGGCAAATTGCAACTTGTACATTAAGAATAAAGGTGATGATATGATTATCATAGTTTTTTATGTCGATGATATTATTTTCGAGGGAAATAATACTCGGATGTGCAAAATTTTTGCTAACACCATGCAAAAATAATTCGAGATGTCCATGATTGGAGAGCTGTCATTCTTTTTAGGACTGCAGATTGCGCAATCAAAAAATGGTATATTTCTTTCTCAAGAAAAATATATCAAAGAGATGTTAAAAAAATTTGGGATGATGGACAGCAAACCTGTATGTACTCCAATGATTACAAGGTGCAATCTGAGTAATGATAATGAATCCCCAGTAGCAGATCAGAAATTGTATAGATCTATGATTGGAAGTTTACTATATAGTATAGCTACCAGACCGGATATCATGCAGGCCGTTGGATTAGTAGCAAGATTTTAGGAAGCTCCAAAAGAATCTCATGTTATGGCAGTCAAGATGATATTCAGATATTTGAAGGGCACTATGGATTTTGGGCTTTGGTATCCCAAAGGTGGTGATTTCACCCTCACAGCCTATACAGATGTAGATTGGGCAGCAGGTATTGATGATAGGAAGAGCACTAGTGGTGGATCATTCTTTCTAGGAAAGAGTCTGGTTTCTTGGCTAAGTAAGAAACAACCTTCAGTTTCCTTATCTACAATAGAAGCTGAATACATAGCAGTAGTGGCTGGGTGTACTCAGGTTTTATGGATGAAAATAACCTTGGAGGATTTCAAAGTCATGCATGAAAAACCTATTCCTATTATTTGTGATAATTCAAGTGCCATAAGTATTTCTAAAAATCCAGTAATGCACTCAAGGATGAAGCACATTTCTATCAAGTATCATTTTCTAAGGGAAAAAGTGCAAGAGAAGCAGGTCAAGCTAGAATATGTACCCACTAAAGAGCAAATTGTAGATATCTTCACCAAACCCCTTCCAAAAGATACGTTTGAGTATCTAAGTGAGAAATTGGGAGTTGTACTCTTACATCGAGATTAATCACCTCATCAAGAGGTGGGGGAGGGACCAATCCGAGAGGCTCTTTCTTAGTCCCAAGCCCCAAAGGTGACCCTTTGCCATTGATGACAAAGGGGGAGAGATTTAAGTAAGGGGGAGAGTTTTCAAGAGAAGAGGAAAGCTTCAATTCAGGGGGAGCAAAACTTGGAGAGATTGTTTTCAGTTTTGACTCTTGAAAGATGTGTTTTAGATAAGGGTTGCCATCAATGACAAAAGGGGAGATTGTTGGCAATTTTTGGTACCTTGAGTACATTGCCCTTGCCTAAGTTTAGTTGTTGTCATTGATGTCAAGGAGCTATTGGTAGATGTTGTTTTTGATGTCGAGGAACTATTGGAGCAATTTGTTTTTAAGTCCAAGGATGTGTTTTTGTTGAAGGTTTATGTTGGTTAGTAAGTCTCCAAGAAAATTAGAGTAGCCCAGTTGCCAAAAATCCAAAAAAAGATAAAGTAGAATAAGTTTGCAGATGCTGCTAGAAAAACTGTCGCGATTTCATGACATGTTTGAGGAGAGAGAAAGTCATGATTTTGCGACATGTAGGAAGGCAGAGGCAAAGTGGGCAAAAGTGTCACGATTTCGCGACATGTTTGAGGAGAGAGAAAGTTTGGCCAAAACTGTCGCGATTTCACGACATGCAGGAAGGTAGAAGCACAGTGGGAAAAAAGTGTCGCAATTTTGCGACAAGTTTTGAAGAAGTTGTATGGATGTAGAAAGTGTCATGATTTCGCGACAAGTTGAGTTTGCAATGTTGAGTTGCAAGAAGTTTCACGATTTCGTGACAAGTTTCGAAGAAGTCATACGGATGCAGAAAATGTTGCGATTTCGTGACATGTTCTAGTTTTGCGAGTAGTTGGCAAGAAAGATCCTAAGGCAGTGAAAGCGTCGTGATTTTGTGACATGTTTCATTTTCGCTAGTGCAAACCAAGAAAAGGATGAAGAAGCAAGAGGTGTCACGATTTCGCAACAGAGTTGCTGATGACATCAACAAGAGGCAAAGGTGTCACGATTTTGTGACAGTTGCAGAGAAGAAGGCAGTGAAGTCTAGAGCGTCATGATTTCACGACAAGATTCATGATGATGTCAACAAAAGTTGTAGCGTCACGATTTCATGACAGCAACAGAGAAGAAGGTAGTAAAGTATAGAGCATCATGATTTTGCGACAAGATTCATGATGACATCAGTAAAAGCTGTAGCGTCGCGATTTCGCAACAACAACGGAGAAGAAGGCAATAAAGTCTAGAGCATCACAATTTCGTGACAAGTTTCATGATGATGTCAGCAAAGGCTGTAGTGTCACAATTTCGCAATAGCAATGGAGAAGAAGGCAGTGAATTCTAGAGCATCACGATTTCATGACAAGATTTGTGATGACATCAGCAAAGGCTTTAGTGTAGCGATTTCATGACAACAAACCAAAGAAGGTGTATGGTAGACCAAGGCATAGCAATATCACAACATGTTTGAGCTTCACACGAGAAAAGCTACAGGACAGCAGAGGCGATTGAAGCTGACGAAGTTAACCTTGGCCGATGAAGGATAAGGTTTTACAGTCGACGTATTAAAAGATTGATCAGCCGACTAAAGAACAAGATTTCATCTTGATATTGTGGGTATTAAAGGAGGACTATTTGAGCATTTTTGGGTGTCGATTGATGTGTGCTTTTTAAGTGTGGCGTTTGCAGAGTTAGTGCGACAAGCAAGGTTCGAAAATCGAAGAAGCAGAGAGCAAAGTTCGACTATAGCATCAAAGTGCATTTCGTTGAATCTTCTAAGTGTAGAAGTCTGTGTTGTTGTATACATGAAGAATGTGCTGTTGTTTATGAGAAGACTGTGCATAGAAAATTATGTTGTGATTGTGACTGTGTTCTCACAGTTTGGGAAATAGAAAGAAAAGTGTGCGCAGTAGATGCTGCTATAATTGTGAACGGTTGTGAAGAACAAACAGTGATCAAGTGCTGTTGTAAGTTGAGAAGAGAATGCTACTGTAATTTAAGAAGACTGTGTTGTTGTAGTTGTGCAGACAGTGAAGAATTGTTTTCCAAACCAAGTGCCGAAAAGAACAAAGAAAGAGGACATAATTGTGCCATACCGAAGGACTGTGTGTTGGTGTAGAAAATAGGACCAGCTTGCTGTGACAGAGTTGAGGACAAAGATCTCCAGCCAGAGTAGAGAAGATAGGTGTCTTCTATGGAAAGAGTTCCACTTGCTAAGGTAAAAGAGATAGAGGTCTTCTAGAGGATCATTAGCAAAGCAAATTTAGGGGAAGGTGTCTCCTTTGGGTTGAGGCTCATAAACATTGTAATTGGGAAGGATTCCCAGAGGTTTTGATACAATTTTTAGAGGAAAAGTTTTATCCATGGAGTAGCCCACTTTGGGTGAACCACGTTAAAATGGGTCTTTTATGTGTGATGCTTTCTATCTTGTTTAATGTTATGTTGATGCCACTGCTATATAAAATTAATATTATTAAATAGTTTTATCTTATACTGTTCACCAACCCCTATCAGTATTAGTTCATGTTCTTCACCTATTGCATGATGAAGGGATTTCTAAAACTCATAAGTTAACTTGGAATCCCTATATGAGATGATTACCTCAGGAAATCCATCCAATTGAAACACTTCCATGGAAAATCTATTAGTCACTACCTAAGCATCATCCTTGGTGCTCCCAAGTATAAAACGTGTAAACTTATTCAACTAGTTGACTACTACTAGGATTGCATCATGTTGGTACCTATTCTTAGGTAAACCTACTATAAAATCCATATATATGACCTACCAATTTTGTGTAGGTATACTATATAGATACAACTCACTTACGGGATGCTTGTATTCTGCCTTGACCTTAGAACACAATTTGATGCATCGAGTAACAAAATATATGATATCCTTCTTCATTCCTACCTAAAATAAGGTTCTTCTCATCTTTTACCTCATTTTAGCCCCTCCTAGGTGAACAAACTAAGGATATTTATGAACCTCTTGCATTAATAGATTCCTTAAATCACACAATTTTGGTATGATAATTCTATATTTGTAGCACAAAAGGTCATCTATAATTCCAAACTCTTTATTAACCTCAGGATATTTGTATATTTTGGCTTGAATTTCCTAGAAATATTCATCTTGACATTGCTCCTATCTCACTTGATCCATGAGAATTATGTGACTTTTGGTTATGGTTATTATGTACCTCCTACTCAAGGCATCAACAACCTTATTCTCTTTTCCCTTTATGTACTCAATTTCAAATTAATACTCAACTAGAAACTTGATCTACCTTATATATCTCACATTAAGTATCAGTTGGGTAAATATGTACCTTAGAATTTGATGGTCATATTTTAATTTGAAAGGTCTCTCCACCAGATAATGGTGCTAGACCTTTAGAGTGTGCACTACTCAGCTAGCTCTAAATCACGAGTAGCATAATTGACTTCATGTTTTTTAAGCTTTCTCAAATTATAAGCTACTACTTACTCTTCTTGCATGAGTACTCCTCCTTAAACCTTCTAGTGATGCATTAGTTCATACAAAAAAATCTCATTAAGGGTCTGGAATATTCAATATTGATGCAATAGTGAGCTTTTGCTTCAACAATGCAAATGTAGTTTCACACTTTATTTGTTCATTTAAATTCCTTCTACTTCTTTTGAAGGTTACTTATTGCCACAACAATATATGAGAAATATTTTATATAACGTCTATAGTATCCTGTTAATACCATAAAGCTTATTAATTCAGTTATATTAGTAGGGAGTGACCAATCTATCATGACTTTGATATTTTATTGATTAAAAAAAATTCCCTTTGCAGATATGATAAGCCCTAAATATCGTACCTCTGACACATAGAAATAACTCTTGGATAGATTTTCATAGAGCTGATTTTCCCTTAGTAACTCTAACATGATATTGAGATATTTATTATGCTCTTCCTTGTTATGAGAGTATATTAGGATATCATCAAGAAATACAAGGACAAACTACTCCAACTGCCTTATGAGCACATTATTCATTATATTCATGAATATGGCTAGGCATTAGTCAATTCAAAATGGAGGACTGTAAATGTGTAGTGCCTATACCTAGTCTTGAATGCTATATTGTGAGTATCCTCACGTATTATTAACTGGTGATACCCAGATATTAGATCAATCTTAGTAAACATTATGGCATCTCACAAATATCTGATTCTAGGTAGGGGATACTGGTTTTTCATTGTAGCTTTATTCAGCATTCAATAGTCAATACACAATATTAAAAAGCCATCTTTCTTTTTCTTAAATAAAATTGGTGCACCCCAAGGTGACACGCTTGGTTTTATAAATCCATTTTCAAATAACCCTTGCAATTATACCTTTAATTTTTGCATCTCAATAGGGTTTCATCCTATACGAATATCTTTGAACTATTTTTGCTCTTGGCATAAGATAAATAGTGAAATCAAATTACCACACAAGATGGAGTCTAGGTAAATCCTTAGGAAATACATACTTGAAATATTGTAGAATTGGGTGTATTCCCAACACCTCTTTGTTTTGTTATTCTCTAACTTTATTTATATTTATTAAATATGTTATCCCTCCTTTTTAGAGAGCTTTATTTAATTTCATGGATGACAACAACTGGGGTTTAAATATCCCTTGCTCACTATAAATTCATAGTCTTTCCTTGCCTTCTTCAGAGTATTCAATCCATCTATCATGGAAATTGATTATGACTTTATGATCATGTAACCAATACATACCTAGGATCATATCTACGACATAAAGTGGAGATACATACAAGCAACCTTCCTTGGTTCCACTAGCTAAAACAATTTCTATCATACGAAAACACTAGTTTATGGAGTAGGTTTGTCTAGAACCATACTCGACCTTCCATACATGAGCCAAATATCCTGGCATTTTTGACATATATTTTGCTAACTTACAAGAAATGAAGCTATAAGTGTTCCCACTATCAATTAAACTATTCATCTGCTTATCAAAAATATTACCTTTTATAATTAATAGAGTAGTTTACCCCTCAAGCTTTTGACTCCTAGTTGCAGAGTAGATATCGTATGCATGTTCTTTTTCTTTAGCACTGGATGCACTTGGCCTTGATCGGTATGGGCACTGATTAGAAAAATGCAGCCCTCTATAATGGTAACACCCATCCTTGGGCCATTGCCACTTTTATGATTTTTTCTCCTCTCCTTTTATTGTTGGAACTAAAGCCTACAATTTCTATGGTTGAGGCTTAGCATTATTGGGGTTGTTGCCTTTCTTATAAAATTTCTTCTTGAAATTCTTCTAGTTTCCATTAGATTTCTTCTCAGTATTTTGGGGGTTTTTAGCCTTCCAATATTATTTAACCTCCCATTTTACAATACCATTGCTATTCCTCTTCTTTAGTTCCTATCGATCTTGCTCATCCAAGGTGTCATATTTGTAATAGAAGTGTGAATCTACTTTATTTTCTAGATCATATGCCTTTTGTAGTAACATAGGCTCTTGCATCTCTACATCATGATTTATTCTCGATTGCAAAACATGAGTAAACTTATTAATTTGTATTTTCTCATAATAGGTAGGTACATAAATCAGCAATTTTACTAGTTTTTTGTAGTATACTTCCACTAAGTTGGTGTTGAGCAAGGTGCAGGAACAGTATTGTCATTGTTGTCAACACAGTTAGACAGATCGGTTGATGCAGTGGACAGGAGTTCAGTGATGCAGTGGACAGGAGTTAAGAGGTTCTTCAGAGTATGTACAGTGGTTTTCCAAAAGATAGAAGTGGCCCATATACTAAAAATCAAAAGAAAATCACAAGGCAGAAAAACTGTCGCGATATCGCGACATGTTGGCAAGAAAGAAAAACTGTCGCGATATCGCGACATGTTGAGAAGAAAGAAAAACTGTCGCGATATCGCGACATGTTTGGAGAGAAAGCAAGCAAGAAAAACTGTCACGATATCGTGACATGTTCGGAGAGAAAGCGCAAGCAAGCAAAACTATCACGATTTCGTGACATGTTCGGAGAGAAAGCGCAAGCAAGCAAAACTATCATGATTTCGTGACATGTTCGGAGAGAAAGAGCAAGAAAGCAAAACTGTCATGATTTCGTGACATGTTCGAAGAGAAAGCGCAAGCAAGCAAAACTATCATGATTTTGTGACATGTTCGGAGAGAAAGAGCAAGCAAGAAAAACTATCGTGATATCACGACATGTTCGGAGAGAAAGAGCAAGCAAGAAAAACTATCACGATTTCATGACATGTTGGAAGAAAAAAGACAAGTAGAAAAAGTGTCACGATTTCACGACATATTGCAAGAGAAAGAGGAGATAGAAAAATATGTCACGATTTCATGACATGTTTCATTTTTGCGGTCCAAAGGGAAGAAAGATTGTACGGATGAAAAAGTGTCGCGATTTCGTGACATATTGCAAGGAAGGTTGTACGGACGAAAAAGTGTCGCGATTTCGTGACATATTGCAAGGAAGGTTGTACGGACGAAAAAGTGTCGCGATTTCGTGACATATTGCAAGGAAGGTTGTACGGACGAAAAAGTGTCGCGATTTCGCGACATATTGCAAGGAAGGTTGTACGGACGAAAAAGTGTCACGATTTCGTGACATATTGCAAGGAAGATTGTACGGACGAAAAAGTGTCACGATTTCGTGACATGTTGCAGGAGAGAGAGTCCGAAAGAAAAAGTGTCACGATTTCGCGACATGTTGCAGGAGAGAGAGTCCGAGAGAAAAAGTGTCACGATTTCGTGACATGTTGTAGGAGAGAGAGTCCGAGAGAAAAAGTGTCACGATTTCATGACATGTTGCAGGAGAGAGAGTCCGAGAGAAAAAGTGTCACGATTTCGTGACATGTTGCAGGAGAGAGAGTCCGAGAGAAAAAGTGTCACGATATCGTTTCGCGACCCGAAGGCAAGAGAGAGTGCAGGAGAAAAAGTGTCACGATATCGCGACATGTCGGGTTTTCATGACCCGAAGGCAAGAGAAAGAGCTAAGGAGAAAAAGTGTCGCGATATCGTGACATGTCGGGTTTTCGTGACCCGAAGGCAAGAGAGAGAGTCAAGGAGAAAAAGTGTCACGATATCGCGACATGTCGGGTTTTCACGAACCGAAGGCAAGAGAAAGAGCAAAGGAGAGAAAGTGTCACGATATCGCGACATGTCGCATTTTCATGACTAAAGGAGGAGAGAGAAAGTAAGAAGGCAGAAGTGTCACGATATCATGACAAAAGTAAAGAGGAAGAGCAAGGAGGTGAAAGTGTCGCGATATCGTGACATGTTGTGTTTTCACGGATGAAAGCTGAGAAGAGGACAAAGAGGCAGAAGTGTCACGATTTCATGATAGGTCACTTTGGCGCGAGCGAAGAAGAGAACCCAACCGAAATAAGATATGTGATAGTTAACTAAAGTTATACGACAGTTACAGGTGTAGTTGTAGAAGAAATTCATGTAGATAAAATAAGAAGAGTTAACTGAAGTCGTTACGTCAGTTACAGGTGCAGTTACAATGAAAATGCATGCATGCACAGAAAAGAAAGCGAACAGTCACTAAGGAGAATACGAACAGTCATGACCAAGAAGACGAACAGTCATGGTAAAGGTATATGTGTCAATTCGTTGCATGTAACGTAATGCCTACTCTATATATACAAAAGGAGTTACATATAAAAGGCGTTACAATTGACAAGTGGCATATGAGAAATGAAAGGAGTTACAACTAGAGTTACAAAGAGACAATTTTGTTATAAAAGGAGGTCTGCATGGAGAATTAAAGTGCTGCTGATATAGAGTGTGAGTGCGCTGCTAAAGAGAGTGAAAGTGCTACAAAAAGGAGGGTAGGAAGAGTGTCGTAAGAGAGCGTTAAGCAGAGCCGTGAGAGCCGTAAGAGTGCAGTAAAGAAGCGCAGCAAAGGGGTCTATAAGAGGGCAGTAAAAGTGTAGTAAGCAGAGCCACAAGTGTGTGTGGTGTTTTGGTGAATAGCGAGAGAGGTTGGGTTAGCAATAGACCAGTCAGGGTCTTGTATAAGCGAAGGCATCTTTATGTCAAAAATATAGTTTCAAAATTGTAGTCCAAGTTGGTGCTTGGAATTAGGGGTTGGTGCTCCTTTCTATTGGTGTAGATAAATTAGGGGTTGGTGCTCCTTTCTGTTGGTGCAGATAAATTAGGGGTTGGTGCTCCTTTCTATTGGTGCGATAAATCAGGGGTTGGTGCTCCTTTCTATTGGTGTAGATAAATCAGGGTTGGTGCTCCTTCCAGTGGGTGCTGGTAAATTGATTGTAAAATTGATATTTTGCAAAGGCTGGATTTGGATGGGAGTCCAAGCAGTCATTTTTGAGGAGTAGCCAAAACTGGTGAACCTCGTTACATCTTGTGTTGTGTGATGCTCTCTTGTTACATTTGCTTTATGTGGTTTTAAGCTTTCATTGTTTTGGCTTTAAGAGTTGAAGTTTTTAAGTTTTAAAGAGCCACACTGATTCACCCCCCCTCTCAGTGTCATTGTGAGACTAACAATTGGTATCAGAGCCAAGTTCCTGAACAAAGCTTAACCAGCTAGGGTGATCTTGGATTAGTATGCAATGGCAGGTGGTGAAGGCTTCTCATCAAACAAAGCACCATTGTTGGATGAAACTAATTACTCATTTTGGAAACTCAGGATGCAGACATATCTTTGTGCTTTGGGATATGACATTTGGGATTCAGTAAATAGTGGATACACAATACCCACCACTCCTCCAACCGATGCTGCCGGTAAGAAACTATTTGAGAATAACTCTAAAGCAAAGAATGCTATCATGTGCGGTTTAGTGGACAGCGAACTGATAAAGATTATGAGTTGTAAAATGGCAAAAGACATATGGGACAAACTAAGGAGCATTCATGAAGGAGACGGCAAGATCAAGGAGGCCAAGTTACAAACGCATCGAGCTCAATTCGAAGCATTAAAGATGAATGACGATGAGAACATAGAGGCATACATGTTGAGAGTTAATGGAATCATTAATGCGATTAGAGGACTCGGCGAAGAAATGGAAGATGTTGTCATCGTGAAAAAGGTACTAAGATCTCTTCCCCAAAGATTTGATTCTAAAGTTTCAGCAATAGAAGAAGCTAAAGATCTAAATACTTTTAGTATGGATGAGATGCATGGTTCTTTGACTGCATATGAGATGAGAATAGGAAAAACTAAACCCACAGACAGAGAAGCTGCTTTTAAAGCACATAAAAATATAAAAGCAAAACAAGAATCCGAGGAAGAAGAGACATCAGATGAAACGGAAGCAAACTTTGTTCGAAAACTAATAAGGGGAAAAGGAAAATACAGAGGAAAGCTACCATTTAAATGTTTCAACTGTGGAGGCATTGGGCATTTTGTGACTAAATGTCCACTTAATGAGAAGGACAAAAGTGATGAAGGATCGCACCAAGAAAGAAGTGACTGGAAGAAGAAAACAAATTTCAGAAAAGGCAACTTCAAGAAGAAAAGTTTCATCTCCAAGAATGTCAGTTCATCAGAAGACAGCTGCAGTGAGGATTCTGAAGAGGAAACAGGTGAAGCTCTTTTCATGGCATTTGAAGAAGAAGAATCAGAAAAGGAAGAAGAAGTGAACTCTGAAGTATGTGGTGAAAACTTTGAGGCTGAAGTAGATCTAGAAGGTGAGTTGATCTCTGCACTTGAAGAGTTGGGTTTAGAAAGGAAAAAGAACAAAAGACTGTCCAAGAAGTTGGAAGAATATGAGGGTGATATTGAAGATCTCTTCTTACAAATTCACAAAGCCAAGAAAATAGAAGAAGCCTTGAAGTCACGAGATCAATGAGAAAGAGATTGTTTGCTGCAAACAAGAAGAGGAGATTATGTTATTGAGGAAACAACTAGAAGAGGCCAATACAAATCTCAAATTTGAGAAGAGCACAGAGCTGCTAGATAAAATGATAAGGCAACAAAGAAGCCCCTTGTGCAAGCTTGGTCTTGGATATGAAGCTGAACAACCTTCATCTCCTAAATCTGCAGAGAAGAAGAAATCCACTGCTGAAGGATCAAAGCAAGAAAATCCTGAAGCTGAATCCTCAAAAGGAAGAAAACCTCAAAGGAGATCTACAGCTAAGCAACCACAACAAAAGAGGTTCTATCACTCTCACTTTATTCATAATAATGCTTTTAATGGCAATTGTTTTAGATGCAACCAGTATGGTCACAAGGCAATGTATTGTGGACTGAATAATAGATCAAAGAGTTATGCTGGTAGAAATACATCTGTTATTTCGGTTGAACACCATGTGCAATGTTTTAAATGTAATGGTCATGGGCACATAGCAAGGTCTTGTCCAAATCTAAGGCAAGACAGTAGATTTCATCAGACGCAAAGAATGCAACACAGACAGGGAAGAAATCATGTGCATCAAAGAAAGGAAAAGAATCATCCATCAAGGATGTACAAGAGACAACCACCCAAGAGAAATGTTCAAGTTCACGAAAAGGTTCAAAATGGGGATGCAGGTGAAAACCTTCAGCCTAAGTTCAAGAAAGACTGGAGAAAGAAAGAAGAGAGGAAATCGTGTCTCCTTGGACAGAAGGAGATTACTCCTCTATTGCACTAAGCAGCTCCAGGTAGCACATCCTCGGGGGGAGCAATGTTAAAGTTTTATTTTAATGCTCCTATGTATTTGTGTAGTTATCTGAGGATGAAAGGAAAGTAGTCGGGGAGTTGTTGTATAGCTGTCAAAGTGTGTTTTCTATTCATGCAGTTGTTTGTGGTAGTGCCATGAAGGGTGGTGATTAAATTGAGAGTTGTCTTTATTGGTAATATTGCTATATGTCATTGTTGTACTGTTGATGGTTCTTACTGCCACTGTCCAAAGTTAAGGATTATAATAGTTCAGATAATTTGGTTAATGAAAGAATGTTGCCCTAGTCGCATATATGTGTTTCGATAAAAGCAGTGTGTATTTGAACTACACATTGACGTGAAGATTGTTAGATCTATCATGACGCTGTGGTGAAAAAATATTGAAGTCTATTTGATTCATGTTTAGATCATCAAGATGAGCAACTTTGCTTTGTGAATCTTACCTATCCGAGGTCCAGTCGTATGAGTTTGAGTAAGGTGCACTATAGTTGGCCATGAAGTGTTTGACAAAATGTTGTCTCCTAATTCGAACAGTTGGAAGTAAGGTGTGACCAACGGTGATTGTAGAAAACATAGACCAAGTTGAAAATGAAAAAAGGGATTTGGTTGGTGTTGTGGTACAGTGTTTGATGCTTGCAAAGAGTTGGTTGATACATGCTTCGACGAGGGTCTGTGATAAAGGGATGTTCTTTGAGGTGATTGGTTGAGTAGAGTTGATTAAGCCTAGTCAAGTGATTGGATGCATGTGGTTGTTCAAGTTCCATAAAATAAACTATTATTGATTTGAGTTGAGATTGGGATTTGAGTATAGAACATATTGAGTCTCTAACAATTCTCTTTATGCTTCTATGAGATTTAGTTGATATAATGATTGAGCATTAAGTATAGAACATATTGAGTCTCTAACAATTCTCTTTATGATTCTATAAGATTGGATAGATTCTGTGTGAGCCTATTGACAGGGTACAGAGGACAGAGTCTCAATGGATAGAGATCCAGCAACCAACACAGTTGAAGATAGATCTGAGTGAGGGACCACATTCTCAGGGGGAGCATTTATATATTTAATTATCTTTTTGCTCATGTTTGTAATTTTTTGCTAACTGTATTAATTTGTGCCTGAGAATGTTGTGCATGGACTCAGGGGGAGTCTGCAGTAGCCCTTTGGTATTATTGTCAAAGGGGGAGAAGAATTATAGGAAATTGCATGTGTGTTGCCAACAATTCCAAAGGGGGAGATTGTTGAGCAAGGTGCAGGAACAATATTGTCATTGTTGTCAACACAGTTAGACAGATCGGTTGATGTAGTGGACAGGAGTTCAGTGATGCAGTGGATAGGAGTTAAGAGGTTCTTCAGAGTATGTACAGTGGTTTTCCAAAAGATAGAAGTGGCCCATATACTAAAAATCAAAAGAAAATCACAAGGCAGAAAACTGTCGCGATATCGCGACATGTTGGCAAGAAAGAAAAACTATCGCGATATCGTGACATGTTGGGAAGAAAGAAAAACTGTCGTGATATCGTGACATGTTGGAGAGAAAGCGCAAGCAAGCAAAATTTTCATTGGTCTGGAATTCAGCCAGAAGGAGCACTCCATCAAAGTGTCTCAAAAAAAGTATGCCAAGACATTGCTGGAAAAATATCGCATGACTGACTGCAAGCCAATGGCAACTCCTATGGAGAATGGACTTCAGTTATCACGATATGATGACTCACCTCAGGTAGATGGCACTCTCTATCGACAGTTGATTGGGAGTCTCATATATCTGACCAATACT
The DNA here is from genome assembly GCA_028583015.1 of Wollemia nobilis. NCBI lineage: Eukaryota > Viridiplantae > Streptophyta > Pinopsida > Araucariales > Araucariaceae > Wollemia > Wollemia nobilis. The sequence goes on from JAQPPZ010000015.1 coordinate 18,058, forward strand.
AGGCCAGATCTCGTATTTTCTGTAAACTATCTTTCGAGGTTCATGCAGGAGCCTAAGACTACTCATTGGAAAGTAGCAAAACATGTTCTTCACTATGTCCGTGGTACTATAGAATATGGCCTAGAATACAAGAGGAACAACAAATTCTTCTTGCAAGGATACATGGACTCCGACTATGCTGGATCATTTGATGATCGCAAGTCAACTTCTAGATACATTTTTCATCTGGGATTCGGTCCTGTCTCTTGGCACAGCAAGAATCAACAGGTGGTTGCTATTTCTTCAACAGAGGCAGAATATCACGCCGCACGTGAAGCTGTGTGCGAAGTGATATGGTTACGTCGCATCTCGACAAGTATGGGCCATCCATCAAAATCTCCAATACACTTGTTTTGCGACAATCAAGGTGTTCTGAACCTCGTCAAGAATCCAGTCCATCATGAAAAAACAAAGCACATTGACACACAATGTCATTTCATTCGAGAGGAAGTTCCAAAGCACCGAATTCAGCTTCAGCACATTCCCATCGATGCTCAAGTTGCAAACATTTTCACTAAGGCACTTGGACGTGTCAAATTTGAATTGTTTCGCAGCTCACTTTGTATTGCAAAATAATGTAAGGGGATGTTAGTATAGCTATTAGTTATTACATTACCCAACTAATGTAATAAAGGGGGATGTTAGCGTACTTGTATTTTGTTAGTTGTTATTTATGTTTAGCAACTTGTTGCAGTTGTTGCAGCGGCATCCTGTTGAGATGCGCCCTCTTCGGGCTAATCCAGGAATGCAATGTATTATTTAAACGCCTGTTGAATAATACAATCTAGTTCCGTATTTTACATAAAAGAGGTGAGGGTGATTGATTGAGGGATGGCAAGGATGAAATATTCAACTTAATAGGAGAAATTGAAACAAGTGTGAATTGAGATGAGAAAAATTATGAAGTAAATGGCAAAGTAATTAAATCATAAAATTGAAAGGGATCATTATTCACCATAATGTTATGGACTTGACCATTGTAAAGGTACTTTAGGTAGTGATGAAATGCAGAAGAAACATATTGCATGTCCCTAATCCATGGGTATCGAAGGAGGATATTATACTACATCTCACACTCAATGACATGACATAGAGTCTATATTATCTTGGCACTAGTTCAAATCAGAAGGATAATAGACCCAATGGTTTTGTGTATTAATCCATCGAATGCATATAAATCAAAAGTGGGAGTAGTAATGTGAGCATGTGGAATATTGAGATGGAAAATGGCCATAATGGATTTAATAATGATAGAATATCTATTGTCAATCAAGACATGCTTGTAAGTAATATTATTAATACTAGCCATCTTGTGAAGGAAAGGATCAATACCTTATCCTTCAAGTGTAGTAATTTCATGGTCGTAAAATATAATGGATGGTTGCATACATGTTTCCACATTGGCCACAAATTATGTGAAGGCATTGGTATCATGTGCTTCCACATCTATTGACCATAGGATCTCATTTAAAGTCTCGTGATGGGGTTGTGATTTCTAAAAGAGGTCATAGATGTATAACTTAGTAGGAGTTGTATGGAATTGATATGTAATACTACTATAAATAATAATAGTATGAGGGGGAATAAGTTGTATATTGGCCTGTGTAGGTGCTCTAAATTTGGTTGGGGTAATAGTGAGTCAATGTTAAGGATGATTAGGGTTTATGGGGTAGGATTGATTACGTTTGGTAACATGAATCATACCCATAATATATTTATGGGATGAATTATTGTTGACCTTATTGATCTATCAAGTTGCAGGTTGAGAGGTAGAGGCATGTTGAGGCTTCCTATGATATGGAAAATGTATCTTATAGATCCTTAAGTTTTTATTTGAAGGGGCCAATGGATTTTTAGTATGAATGGTTCCATTGTCTATAAGGTCTTGTACTAGATTACAAAATTGATGATAGTTTTGGATGTCATGCCCATGTTGTCTATGATATTCACAAAAAATATTCTTGTTGAAGTCCTTTGGATTTTGGCATGTAGGATCTTCTAGCCTTGTGTCAGGTAAGGAAATTTGTCTAGCATCATACAACCTTTAGAATATATTTTGTAAAGGCTTTGATAAGGGAGTCCAATTGCACAATGGGTATTGCAAATGTAATTGTGAGATTTTATATAGGTTTTGAGGGGTGGAGGGCGAGGCTCCCATTTTTTGATTTCCTTGTCCATACAATTGTGATTATTGTAGGGGTACAGTGGATGTCAAACCAACCATAACCTAATTGATTTGAGGTGGTCATGGAGGATTTTGATTTGGAGTACCTTTGCTAAAGTGGGTATTTGGGTTGTAATCCACTTTCTTGCAAAGTGTGACTTCACCCTCTTGCACCTTGATATCTTTGATGATTTTGGCTTGAGTAATGGCATCCTTGAAGGAGTGATGTTGTTGTATCTAGAGTGTCACAAAGATGTATTTGGCACCACTTTTGGTAAAAATCTTAACCACATTTGTGGGTTGAAAGTAAAACATGAGATCATAAATGACCTATTCATTGACAAGCTCATTGTAAAATTATTACAAATTGTAGAGGTTTGGGAGTGATTTTTTTCTCTTGATGTTGATGGATAAATTTTATAAAAATTTATTGGCCAATTGCTCAAAAATAGACAAATTGTGTTTAGGTATATTGTTAAAATACTCAAGAGCTTGGCCACCAAGGGATAGAGAAAATGTATGAATAATAAGTGCATCACTACCTTGAAGTAGGTGGTAGGCATAGTGATAAGTATGCAGATGATCCTGAGGATCCTCTTTACCCTTGATTTTTTTGAATTTAAGATTTTTATATTTTTGAGGGTATTGGTGAAGAGCCACATATGGATGGATAGGATCATTGCATATTTGACTATACATGGGTTTCTATGACCCATAGCCACTAGTCCACAATTAGAGAGCCTTGAGTTTTTCCCTCATGAGTTGCATTTTAGTGGGGGTGTTGATGATGTAGGTGTAAAGATATAAATGTGTCCCCTAGTGGGTGGGGTAGACAAGTAATTATGGATATTGGAATGAAGGGAAGAGATATTCCATGGATGGTTGAGTGGAGGATGAGATGATATTCTATTTTGATGATACATAATGGATTTATTGTTGTTGTTGAAGATGCTATGACAATTGATGTTATTTTTTGTTGTTGTTATTATTGCAAATGTTGTAATTATTTTTGTTGTTATAACTATTGTTGTTGTTGTTTTTTTGAAGTAGCAAAATTTATTGAAGTTGTTGTGGGTCAAGTTGCTCTTGATGAAGAAGGTATTGGTCATATGAGTGCTTTTGAGGTTATTTTTGGTAAAACGATGGTTGAGATGTTGAAGAGGGTTATTCAATATTGTGAGATGCAAGTGGTTGTGATTGGGATGGGAATTGTTAATATTGTCGACCATAATCATAGGTTGGAGGTCAATATGAATTTTGAGTGTAATCTTGATTGACCTATGGACTTGGTATTTGCAATAATGCTTGTTGATAAGTGAATGGCCACTCATACTAAGTTATAAGCATGTGGTAAAAAGGAATTATTGTAGGAAAAGTGGAATTTTATGTAGGAGGCAATGTGAAGAAGGTATATGGTTTCTCACCTAGCATAGAGATGGGACTTGATAACAATAATGTAGGTGCTATTGTTGAAGGTTTTACTTATGCAAGTGTTGGGAGGTACTACTGCCATATCTATGTAGACAAATAATATAGAGAAGAATATATGTGTGTGTGAAGAAAATTATGGATTTTGGAAAGATGTGGGTATCTGTATACCACTCACATTAGAAAATCATTGTGTATTGGCATTAGATAATCCTTGAAGTAGAGTGTGAGAGGATGGTTTGCCCATATTAAGCAAATATACTTTGTGGGATGGGTTTTTAAAATGTAGCAAAGTAGGCAACATCGATGAGATGGATATAGAAGGTGGTTGCAAGAAAGGATATGTGGAGAGGCCTAAAGCAATGACCATAGAGTATAGAAAGGGTATTTTCGATGGGGAAACTTCCTAACCATCAGGTCTAGTGGGGGTAGTGAAGATCGTGGCCACTTTATGTGCAAGGTATTACACCTTTAGATAGGTATGTAGGAGGTTTCCATCACCATATAATATATGTTGTGATGGTTGTTGGAGAAATAGATGTTGAGAATGAGTAGAGGATGCGAAAGAATCCTCCTAGAATGTGACTTTAGGTTGAAAGTCACCTAGTGTGAAATAAACAACATCAAGAAAGGTAGCTAACTCACACGTTGACTCAAGATTAGATGAAGATAATAACATATCAAGCAATATTTGACCCATACAAAGAATACAATTAGGTGTGGGCTATGGGATGTGAGTTGATTACGATAGTTCCCAAGTATGGGGTCCAAAACTTGAGGCAATAAGGGTGTCATTTTTTGGAGTAAATGTCTTAAATTGTCAAGGACGGGTACGAGAAACCCCCATAGCAGGGTGAGCTTGCACTTGATCTTGGCTATGAGTGACCACCACAGTATATAAGGAAGAAAATAGGTTAAAACCTCTATTTCTATAAAATATAAAGTGAGGAAATAATTAGGATGCTATTTTGAAGGTAACCAAAACTTTCTATGGCACAAAAGTCTGGTTCACTCATAGGGTGCGACTAAACTAATTCGTAGGGTACCTAGCCACTATGTCTAAAACTAATGACATAAATAAAAATCTGATGGGATTGTGTCCATATAGATGAAGGACTTATTTTTGTGGGTTTTAGAACCTATTTTTGGGTGTTTTGAGTAGAAATCAAATCAACAACAAGAAATAAACATGAAGAGAAAACTAAAATTTTGCAAAGTGTATTTTATGTTGCAATAACCATAAAATTTAAAATGAAACAGGGTATTATGGATGTATTCTAAAAAGCAGGTGTGTTTACCGATAATATCCTTTTATGCCCAAAGGCATGCAAGGGGTAACTATATAGAAATGGGCAAATGATGTCCAAATTGAGATAATGGCTCAAGGTACAACCTAAAGAGATAAAATACACCAAAATAAAAACCCTCTATAGAAATATGTGGTATTGTCTAAGACCTACTATCGGCATACCCATGATTTCACTTCACCCTCAGGCAGGCTTAGTCAAGAATGATAGTTACACACTCACTGATTATAATGAAGCCCTATGATCAAGGGTGTCTAATCCTTACCTACCTCGAGGATATCTCAAGAGTGGGGAATTTTTCAATGATGAAATCCAAAAAACCACTCATGGGGGCCACTAAGGTGTGTAGGGGGTGAGCTTGTGGAAGGATATGAAAGCCAACATCACCAGTCTTGAGTGGGGATTGGTGATGAAATCCAATCTTGCCACTATTTAAGTTGAATGTGAAGTGTGTGTGTTCTAATATAAGAAAGTAGGAAATACCTTTTCAAAAATGAAATGCTCTTTTTGAGAAAGAAAAGCAATACAAAAAAGAATGATGCAATATTTTCCTTCAAGTTTTCTTTTATTTTTGAAAATGAAATACACTTTGCAAACTAAGAGTAAATGCAATGAACTATGGACAATGGGCTTTTTTTATGCTATATATATATTTACAAAATATAAAGAAGATGATGTAAAATCCCTTATAATTTGGTTGTTTCTAAACTAAATAGGAATATTTGATAGATTTTACCTATATCTCCTGCTCTTGTAATTTATTTTTGTATTGATTCTTGAGATTTGACTACAATTTTGCTTTGGTTGTTGGGTATCTAGAAACTACATTGAGTCACACCCTTCCTAGTGACTATGGTAAAATTGTACTTTTAGACCAGATCTAAGTTTTGGGATAGTAAATCTTGTTGTAGACAAGTACCTATAACCACAGATAACAATATATTACCTTCTATGGATATAATAAGCATCTACACAAGCCAAATATGAAGTGAAAACAATTTTGTAAATGTGGTATAGTTGCAAATATTGCAAGAGTCCATGATACAATAATTTTACAATTTGTCAGTCTCGAATTTTGCAAATAATCTTGCAAAGTGGCATGGTGCCAAATTTTTCAAGAAGGCTAAAAACAATCAATTGTTAGTGAAATAACATGATATCAAGTTATGCTAAATACAAAAGGATATTTATATTGCAAAGGTAGCATGGTTCTGAGTTTTGCAATCACACTTACAAGATGGCATGATGCCAAGTTTTGTAAGAATCTAAGAGAATCAAGATGTTAGCAAGGTGGTGCAGTATAAAATATTTCTAAAAATAATCTTACAAGGTTGTGCGGTGCCAAATTTTGTAAGAGTTCTAGATTCACAAAGAAGGGTTGATTATACCTTTTGAGGATACCAATTTCTTTAGGCAGTTTTTAGTTGTAGAAGCTATCCTTTTGGTAAGGAGGATATTAATCCAATACAAGGATAAATTAGTCCCCTAGAGTTACCTACAATTCTATAGTTCTTGTGGGCTATCTCAAAAGAGATTCCTACACCATTTCTCATAGTTTTTGATTGTGTTACTGGGTACCTTGTGATTGTATTGGGTCACACCCTACCTAGCGACTATGAATTATAGGTTATAAAAATAGCTACCTTAGACTTGGATAGTGTTTTTAGGGTTTTGAAAGGTTTCGGGTGGTTTTTGAAGTACTTGTAGCACATAAAATAGTCAAAATTAACTAACTACTAAAATTAGGTAACTAATAAGAAATAAAGTAAGTGGGGGTCCCACTGGGCATACCAAAATGAACTCATTGGAAAATGGATGTAAAGTCTACAAAATTTATATATTCAAAAGGGGTTACAAGTGTTTCTTTTTACAAATCTATGTTAGAATCTTACAAAGCAGGGTTCAACAAGGTGAATGTCCCTTTTCTTTCAATGAACTATCAACTACATCCTAGATTGGTCTTCCAATGATCCTCAAGGGGTGTGGGCCTAGTGCATGCATGCCACCAATGATCAAACCATCCTCTAGATCTATATGACCTACAAAATAGGGTTAGTGTATTTGGGGACCTATCATGGATCAGACCCCATAGTTATGAAGACAAAAGACAATAAAGCAGTAAAATGCATGAAATAAATTATTGTAATTAACTGTAAGTGACTAAAAAATAGTAAATATTACCTGTCATGAGGGTTTTATAACTTTATATTGTTTGAGGATGGACTCTCGCCAAAGTAACACCCTACCTAGTGACTAGATTAAGTTGTTTTGTAACTAGAAACTGAGCATGTAACTATGTTTTTCTAGATCTTAGAGAAGATGATGTCGTTTCATGACTATAATAACCCTTGGTCAACACCATATGTGCTCATGTACCTATCAAAACCTATCAAAAGGATATGCAAAAGGGTACAAAATATGTGGTTGTCATGTTGATTTCATGGTTCATGGATGGTTGATTGATGGAAATAAGTATTATGTAATTTTGGTAGAGTTTTGTTATGTACAATGAGATAAATGAATTTTAGGAGAAAAAGTACTCCTATTTATAAATTTTTGAGAGCTTCATAGGGGTGAGGTATTCCCTATGAGGTGGAGTGGAGTAAGGATTATACCTCAACCATGGTAATTTCAAAGGGTTAAGTGGAAGGTGACTCATACTCCCACATACATTTAAAAGGAATCTTCTAAATATCTAGAAATATCTCATGTGCACACGTGTGAGCAAGGGTTAGGGTTAACCTTGATTAAGTGGATTCTGGGTTAGATCATGGTTAAATAAAGCATCTTTAAAATATCTCATGCGATTCATGGGTGTGCACATATGTGAGGATGATATTAGTTTTAATCTTGATTAATCCTAATTAAACATGTGTTTAAGTCATAAAGTGCACTTTAATGATAAAGTGACTTTTAAACCAAGGTTAGGGTTACCATGGTGAGACTTTTGTTGGTGGTCGCATGGGGACCATGATTAGGTATAGGAAAGGGCTTGAGTGGCCCAAGGGGCTTATGGATAGCCCTTTTGATAAATGTAAAGTATTTTGAGATTAATGAATGTAATTTCGTAATGTTTGGGATTCAATTAATCATGAAGGATGAATAAGTGGCCATGTGTGACTTTTAGGTGTCTACAAAAAATTTGATAATATATTACTTGTGGTACATGTGCCACATAGATATGTAGAATCTAAGAATATTTACAATGTTTAAAGTATATAATAAGATTCATTGTATTAAAAATATATGTAATGTGTATTAATGATGATCATTAGCATGTTTTGTTTATTCAACAATGATTTGATTTATTTTATGGGTTACTATATTTGTGGGGTATATCATAAAATATTTATTTACTATGTTCAATTAATTGATAAGTCAATTTAGATTAGCCAAATTTTTAATGTCTCTATAAATACCTCTATAACATTAAAATTTTATTTTTCTAGTTTTTAAGATAAGTTATAGTAATGTGGAACATGATGGTGTATGGTTTAGGTTCATACTTAAAACATACTTTTTAAAATTAGTAGATGTAATATAATATAATAATGTTGGCCATGCCAATAATGTAATAGATTTGAATTAGTACAATGATTAAATATCAATATACACATACTATTTTTGCATACTATAACTAATCATGTATTGTGTATTGTGTATTTTTTTATGAATTATATTAAGAATTATCCATGAATTTAATATTTTCTTATTATACCTATCGTATAAAAAAAGTAACATAGTTATTATGCATTGTTGGACCTCTCTTACATTTTGTATGAAAACAACCTTACTTAAGGAAAAAAATAAGTGGTAAAATAGTCTTCAATTTATTAGAAGTATAAATGAATATCCTATGTGGACCATCAAGTGAGGAACCATGTATGATATTATTTTTATTTACCATTACATAAAATGGAATAATATGTTACTATTTAAGGAATATATGTTTCTCCATAAAAATATAGTATATTGTATCCATTATAGTAATCTATACTTTTTCCTCTAATTAGTTCTACTGAAGAACATTCAATATGTCTCACTAATTTTAATAAAATATTTATACATTGTAAAACAAGTAATCCTTTTTTTAAAGAGTAAACTATATTTAAATGTGGACTTACAAACTTATAAATTTTAAATTTTAAACTTGGATTTGGTGTACATCTATAGGATAGAGTTTACAGTGATTATAAATTAGAACAATAGAATGTTGTTTACTATATATTGATATGCATCAAAATCAATTCTAAATTTGTAGCACATCATGTTGATGATGAAGAGAAATATTTTTAAATTGGTCATATTTGTGTTATAGTATACTCATCATGTCAAAAGAACTTGTAATTTTTTTAATGTAATCTAGATTCAAAAAGAGAATATGCATAATATTAAAATTGACTATCATGATCAGTTGTTGAAAGAGGTTATAATACCTATCATAAAAAAAGTAACATAGTTATTTTCTGTATCCACTATTTTTCATATATATCTTGTAGCCTAATTATAATGAATAAATAAATAAATTGAACAAAATTTTAAAATAATTTATAATATATTTAAAAATATATACCAAGAGTGAGATGTTGTAGCCTATCAACTCATTTACATAAGTCTCTATTTTTACAAACTTATATAATATATAAATATTTAATTAGTGCATAAAAAAGACTAAAATACATAAAAATGTATAGTAAAATATAATAAATTTAAATAACTATTGGCAAGCAAAATAAACTTAATAAAGTCAACTACAACATGATTTCTTTAGGAAAAAAATTTAGTTGAATAAAATTTGTAAAAGTATATTTTTATATCTTATATTATTGAAATGCAATTGAGCGTCTAATGTGTATGAGTAGAACAAACTCCATCCTAGAGAAAATAGGATATTAGGTAGGATTTTATACAAATAAAGATTACTTCCAAAATTTCTTCCCTTACCAATGGATGGAAAATGTAGTCACACCCTAAATTATACTTTTTAGTAATGGGAAATGAAACTGGACCATAGAAATCCAAAATCCATGCCCTTTACTTTCCAACTTATTCTTTAATGAACTTTTATTTTCCTTTCTCTTCAAATCCAATATATTTTTTTTTTTTTAATTGATCAAGCTTTAGCCTAATAGCATAAGGGGATTACGATCTCCAAAATCTCTTTCAATGAAGGTAATTTATACTCAACAACTTGGATATATGGAGTTTAATATGAATGTAAACTATATATAAAATCTTGATAAAAAAACAATAAAAATATACTATATAAAATGGTAAAATTACAATCAGTAGTAATTCCAAATGTTAGTCCTTAAAATTTACCTAAACATGATTATGTTTCAATGGACAACCAATAAATATTCTAAAACAATTTCCATTTCATGTTGCATATACCATAAAAAACATCAATAGATTGGTAAATGTAAAATCACCTTCTCAAATTTAGATTTCATAGTAGTTTCTTTAAATAAATAGAATGAATATGTTACCTAGTAATGTTTGAAAATAAATACATACAAACATATCAATGCACACAATATATGTGGGTGTCCATGGATACCAAATAATTTTACTATAAAAAATAGAACTATTATCCAACCAATTATAAATGGTTGATATCATAGTGTATTTATGCCCAAATACAAGTTACTTTTAGATCAAGGTTAAGTAACCAGTCTTTTGTATTAAAATTTAAAAAATATTACAAAAATACCTTCATTAAATTTTAATGGGGACCAATAGGATTTTATATACAATATAACAAAAAAATCAATAATGGCCTAAAGATAAACATAAAATCCACATATTCCAACATCCCATTAAGCTACATTGGTGGAAAACAAAGACCCTTATTTATCATCCCACTTAAGGAATAAAATTTGATACCAAGTAGAACCTGCATGTATACAAATATAACTTTAAGCATGGCCTTGGTAAGGATATCTACTTCCTGCTTTTCTAAAGGAATAGAAAATAGGTCAAGCATCCTACATGCATGAAACCATATCAATAAATGCATCCAAATCTCAATGTGTTTGATATATTGATAAAGTACTAGATTGCATACTAACTTGATGGTGCTCTAATTATCACATCAATACAAATTGGAAAACTATGAGGAATGTCAATATACTTAAAAATTATGAGTAGCCACCAAAGATACTTGGATGTCATATTATTAGTATAATATACAACTTTAGTAAAACATTGATATTTTATGGATTAGCATAGGGAACACCAAGAAATAGGGTTGGATCCCAAATAGAATACAAAGCTTATGTAGGAGCATTGCTCAACAAAATTACCATCCCAATTAGCATATAAAAATATTTTTAGAATAATAAGGAAGTAAACTGAGTAATAAGAACCAATATAATAAGTGGCTCATATGTACCTTAGAATTATCTTAGTCATAGTTCAATTGCTCTATCACAGGGATTGTGTGTACCTACAATAATAGCTAACAACAAAAGCTATATTAGGTTATGTGTGAGTGAGATAAATAAGTCTACCCATAAGAGACTAATACAAAGCATCATCCACTAGAGAACTCATATAATAATTCCAAATCTTTAGGCTTGAAGTGAAAAGACTCTGAGCAAGACCAAAAATCCCCTCTTCTAAAATCTAAAGAAGATCCAATGCATATGTGGGCTACAAAATGGTGATGCTAGAATTTACATAAAAAATTTAAATCCCCAACAAATTAGTGCAAAATCTCAAATCTATCATCTCAAAAATGGATTAGAGTAAATACTTAATTTCTTGAAGCAAGATGAGAAAGTTCTAGGTAATGAGAAGATCATCAACATAAATAACAATCACCAATGTCTTCTCATATTGATGTTTGACATAAACATCATATTTGACCTCACATAATTGAAACTCAAAAATAAGGAAAAAGAATTAATCTTCTCATACCATATGCAAGGTGCCTACTTAAATCCACACAAGGACCTAATCAATCAATAAACTAGAGTAATAGGGCCCTTAATCTCAAAGATATGCAAATCCTACATGTAGATCTCCTAGAAAAGAGTAGCATGTGCTTATGAGATATCTTCATCAATATTATCCTCACCTTCTGAATAGAAAAAAGTATCATCAACATCCCCTATTTTTTTTGCTTTCTCAATCCAGCTACAATAGGTTAGAACAAGAACCTCCAATTACATAAAATTGTGATAAAAAAAACAAAGAAGAAAAAATTCCCAATTACATAATATTTGCAATGGAAATAAAGCCAAACATGCTTTATTATCTCATTCCTAGATTTCGCCTCTTTTACAATGTGATACCAAGTGTATATATATCTAAAAATAAATCCTAAAATAAAACCCTAAATTCTAAAGCCCTAAAGATAAGAAATTACTATTTTTGGGCAATTTACATGTTAAGCCAAAATGGCCATTTTTTAGGAAAATAAAAAAACTCGAATAGCCCTCTAAATTAATACACATCATCGTATCACCCATATTAAGCATCCTAGAAAATATCAACACCTAACCATACATAAATAAGGAGTTATTAAATTCTAAAGTTTTACATGTGGATTTTCTAAAAAAACACTAAAATCCATTTTCAAGGCACTAGATGAAGGAATTAGAGCTCAAAAAAATCTTGAAAATGCTTGAAAATTGTAATCTAGGCACCCTTTTAGCCTAGCCATGACATTTTCCTCATTATATAGCTCCTCATAAAATCTTAAGTCGATCCAATGGTCAAATAAAAATTTATGCTCTATGGAAGGTAGGCTCCTACATCATTATTTACACAAATTGAAAAAAATGTTTTATGTTATTCCTTATTTCAATACTCACATGTTGGATTTTTGAAGGGATTATTGGGTTTATTTTTATTTCTTATCACTTTGATATTTAGTAATAGTTTCCTTTGAATGGACTTGATTGATGATACAATTACCCTAATATCTTTATCTTCTAGTTTAATTATGTGAGAAATACTTGAATACCTCATTAATTAGAGGTGGAAAAGAGTTAGCAATATAGGACCAAAGTATCTCAAATACAACAACAATTATATGTCTCCAAAATATTATTGAATACTATATTGAGAAATTCAATTTTCTTCTCTATATACATAACTTTCTAACCTTCTCTTATTACCTTAGGTATTTTTCTTATAATTTAGACATCTTGTAATTTCTTGAAATAAATAATATACTCATCAATAGTATCAAAAGACTCAATAGGTAAAGTGGAAAGCATATCCTCTAGCATAGTGCTTTATGTATCAAGTATGTCCTTAGGATCAATAATACTACTAACATGGGTGTTATAGATTTTGTAACACCAAGAGGTTTATCCTTCATGTTTCTAAAAATGTACTTTATTTTCTTAAAATTAATAGCCATAGGTTCCTCATTTGCATATTTGAGTAACCCCTTACTGATCGAGAGCCAAAATTACTAAGAGGAAAAATAGTTGTATTTTATTCAAATGCAGCAAAGAATTACTGTCACAGCATAATATTATAGTCACAGCAGAATATTACAGTCACCGCATAATATTACAGTCACAGCGGATTATTACGTTCACAGCAGATTATTACATTCATAGCAGATTATTACATAAGTCGCAGAAGAATTGTGCCTTTTCAGAGTTTCTCAAATCTAGAAATACAACAAGAAAAAAAAGATATTATCGTTCCGGTAATTTTTCCATCCCCCTGTGCATGCCTTTGCTCTCCTTTATAAAGGTTCTTAGGTGACGCTCCATTTCCAGCTGGTGGCCCTTCGTTTACTCTTCCAGAACCTTTCGTTTCGCCTCCCTGTGTCGCTTCGTCGTCCAGATATTCGACACGTCTCCCTTTTCGACTCTTCGTCTTTGGCTCGTCTTTCGACGCAAAAATATGACATGTCACGATATCATGACATTTTCTCTTCATCTCCGCCTTCCTTCTTCGGGTCGCGATATCGTGACATCTTCCTTCGGACGCCTCCGCTTTTTTGCTCCGGTCGTGATTTCATGACACGTCACGAAATCATGACAATATCCTTGGCACCTTCTTCCTCCACTGTTGGTCACGATTTTGTGACATGTCGTGAAATCGCGACATTCTCATCTCCATCACCTTTTGGCTGTTTCTGGTCACGATTTCATGACGGTCACGATTTCGCGACCCTCCGTCCGCTGCAACCTCTGTTCTTTGCTTTGGTCACGATTTCGTGACATGTCATGAAATCGTGACATGTCACGATTTTGTGACCCTCTGTCCACCGTAGCCGCTGCTCTTTGCCTCGGTCGTGATTTCGCGACATGTCATGAAATCGTGACATGTCATGATTTCGTGACCCTCTCGACCTTGGTGCCTTCTGTTGCCTTGGCGACGTCGCGATTTTGTGACATGTCGTGAAATCACGACATGTCGTGATATCACGACCTTCATCCTGTCGCATCTTATTTCCCTGTTTTGGTCGTGATATCGTGACACTTTTTATGTCGCGATATCATGACACATATATTATTTTATTTTATTTTATTTTTTTTTTTTCTTTACAAAACACTTAGAAAAATTTTATTTGATGCAAGATTGCTCTGCTGCCATCGGATGCTTCTGCATCAGACACCCGAGGTATATTGAGAAGTGATCCTCACTTTTGAACTATTAGAGGGAGACCCAGGTGGTCAACCTCCATTTTAGACAACCAAGTTGCATCTTCTACTAGTCTGCCCTTCCACTTGACCAAATATTCAAAATACTATCTATTTTTGGTACTTCTGCCTTCTCTTGTGTCTAGTATTTTCTCTATCTCATCTCGTGGTTGGAGTAGATACTGGAATACTCCACAACTCTGCACTTGGTGCCTCACTACTATCCCCTTCATGGTATTTCACCAAATCTAAAATATTAAACACGGGTGATATGTTTAACCCACTTGGCAATTCTACCTCATACGCATTGCCTGAATCCTATTTTGCTAGGATTTTGCACGGTCCAAACTTCTTCATATTTAGTTTGTTATAGGTTTTAGTAGGAAATATTTCTTTTCTTAGATGGACCATCACTTCATCTCCCACTTTGAATTCCTTAAACCGTCGCTTCAGGTATGCTTTCATCTTATATTACGTATTCATTTTAGCAATATGCTTCTTCACTTCTTCATGCAGGTTCTTCAGATGCTCTGCAAAATCCTCAGCCTCAGCACTGCACTTTTCCCCTGTATTCAACTTCCTTAACTCAGAAACATTTCTTGGACTACTTCCATATATTATCTAAAATGGATATTTGTTGGTACTCCTATTGACAAAATTGTTATATGCAAACTCTGCCTTTGGAAAAATTAGATCCCATCCTTTGGGCTTATCTCCTATCAAGCACCTCAATAAGTTACCCAAACTTCTGTTTACCACCTCTGTTTGCCCATCTATCTGTGGGTGGTATGCTAAACTGAATTTCAAATCTGTCTTCAGTTTCTTCCATAGGGTTCTCCAAAAATACCCAACAAACTTGGTATCTCTGTCGGAAACGATGCTCTTCGGTAGACCATGCAGCTGTACCACCTCTTTGAAAAACAAACCTACAATATGAACTGCATCATTATTTTTTTGACAAGGAATAAAATGTGCCATCTTTGAAAACCTATCAACTACCACAAATATGGAATCATTTCCCCTCTGTGTCCTTGGTAGACCAAGAACGAAATCCATGTTGACATCTTCCCATGGTTTCTCCGATACAGGTAATGGCTGATATAATCCAGTGTTCTATCTCACACCTTTCGCCATCTGACAGACTCTACAGCTCTGCACAAATTTTTGCACATCTTGCTGTAGTTGTGGCCAATAATAATTCTCACTCACAAGGGCAATGGTCTTATCTCGACCAAAGTGCCCAGCCAATCCTCCACTGTGTTTTTCTTTGACTAGGTTTTCCCTCATGGAACTTCTTGGAATGCATAACTGGTTTCCCCTGAACAACATTCCATCTTGGATCAAAAAATCTAGCCACTTGGTTCTGTCCAAGGTAACTGGTGCCAAGCAAGCCTTCCAGGCTTCTACAAAATTGGGATCTTCAAGGTACAAACCCTTCAATTCATCAAATCTCAATACTCCACCTTCATTTCTATCAGCAAACTCTACCTTCTACTCAAGGCATCTGCAACTCTATTGGATTTTCCACTCCTGTGCTTCAACACAAAGGAATAACTCTACGAAACTCAACCCACTTCAAGTGTCTCTGGTTCGGTTTTCCCTGGCTATTTATATATTGTAAGGCCTGATGATCAGTATATAGCACAAATTCTTTCGGCAACAAATAATGTCTCCACTTCTTTAGGGCCTGAACTATAGCGTAGAACTCTTGATCATACACTGAATACTTTTTCCTGGCATCATTGAGTTTCTCACTAAAGTAAGCAACAGGCTTACCTTCTTGACTCAAGACACAGCTCCAATGGCACTACCATTGGCATCACAGTCTACCTGAAATACCTTATTAAAATTTGGAAGTGCTAAAATAGGTTGCTCAGTGACCTTCTTCTTCAACATATCAAAGCTTTTGCCAGCTCCCAAGGTCCACTTAAAGTCTTTCCTATCCCCTCTCATTGTTTTTGTAAGGGGTGCACAAATATTGCTGAAATTTCTGATGAATTTCCTGTAAAAGCTGGCTAAACCATGAAATGATCTCACTTCAAAAGTGCTTCTTGGAGTAGGCCATTCAATGATAGCCCTCACCTTTTTTGGGTCCATTTTTAGACCTTCAACTGAGATGACAAATCCCAAGTATACCAACTCCTTCACAAAATTGCACTTCTTCAAGTTGATCAACAACTGTTCTTCCCTCAGCTTCTCAAAAACCCTCCTGATATGCATCAGGTGCTCTTCCAGGGTTCTGCTGAATATCAAAATGTCATCCAAATAGACAATAAAAAACTTGCCTAAGAACTCCTTTAGCACTTCATTCATCAACCGCATGAATGTGCTTGGTGCATTGGTTAGCCCAAATGGCATGACCAACCACTCATACAAACCTTCTCTGGTTTTGAAAGCAGTTTTCCACTCATCTCCTTCTCTGATCTGAATCTGATGGTAGCCACTCTTTAGGTCAATCTTGGTGAAGTACTTGGCTCCACTCAAACAGTCCATAATATCATCCATCCTTGGTAATGGAAATCTATATTTTATGGTGATCTTGTTTATAGCTCGGGAGTCCGTACACATCCTCCACTCCCCATCCTTCTTTGGTGCTAGTACTACAGGTACCACACATGGACTCAAGCTTTCTCAAATCAGTCCCTTTTTCAACAACTCATGGACTTGCCTGTTCAACTCCTCACTTTCCACAGGAGTCATTCTGTGGGCTGCCTTGTTGGGTAAACTAGATCCAGGTACCAAATCAATATGGTGATTGATCTTCCTCATCGATGGTAAACCCTCAGGCACATTATCTGATATGATGTCTGGAAATTCTTCTAACAGGTGTTCGACCTCTGCTGGAACATCTATGTACTATTCTTTCTTAATAGTAGGGATTAATGCATAACACATTGAATCCCTTTTTAGGCCATCCAAAAACTATCTTCCATCCACCAGGCAGATTCTGGTACTACTGCACACTTTCTCATCCACTTCCTTCAGTGGCTTCAATTTGTGACGTACTCCATCCTTTGTCAGAGAGTATGTATTTGCATGCCCATCATGCACTGCACGTCTGTCAAATTGCCATGGTCTTCCCAACAACAAATGGCAAGCATCCATCGGCAAAACATCACATAGGACCTCATCTTGATAATTTCCAATGTGAAATTTGACCAAGCACTGTTCACTGATGAGTGCTCTATGGTCTTTCTACAACCATGAAATCCGATATGGATGCGGGTGCTTCCTCTTTCCCAATTTCAACTTAGTAACCATCTCTTTTGAAACTAAGTTGTTTGTGCTACCATTATCAATGATAACATTGTAGACCTTCCCTGCACATTTGCACCTTGTGCAAAACAGGCTCTTCCTCTATTCTGGTTCTTTTTCCTCATTCAACAGTGTTCTTCTCATCATCAACACTTCTCCTTCTGCCTCTTCAGAGTGTTTTGACTCTACACCTTCATCTGCCATAGCAGCTCTGGCATGACCCTCAGGTCTCTTATTCATCCTTTCTTGGTGTTGAGGACACTCGTATGACCGATGTCCCTCTTCTCCACATTGGAAAAAGGTTCCACGGAATACCCCTCTTCCATACCCATGTCCAGGTCTACCTCTTCCTCTCTGGTAGTCATTGTTCTGATCACGCAGGTGGTAGGTATTCTCCTTTTTCTGTTCCTGGGGTCTGCTTGTTTCACTAGTCTTCTTTTGGTCTCGATAATTTCCTCCATCGGTTCTTCCACCATGATCCCTTCCTCTCTGGTTTCCTTCGAATCTTCTGTTTAGTTTCTCTTCTACCTTCAAGGCCAACTGGTATGCATCTTCTATGGTGGCTATAGATCAAGCTGATTTCTTCCTGAATGTTCATTCTCAACCCGTTGATGTATCTAGCTACTTTCTCCTTATTAGCCCTGAATGGCCGGTTCGATGGAGATTTTGTAGAATTCTTCTGTGTATTCTTGGACAGACTTGCTTGACTATCTCAAACTCTGCATCCTCCTCAATAGGTCCAACTCATAATCTGTGGGAATAAATTGTCTCTTTAGTTTCTCCACCATTCGGTCCCATCTGGTTATCTTTTCTTTTCCATTTTTATTTCTTTTGAGTTGTACTCCTTTCCACCATAAGCTAGCATGGCCTTTCAATTTTGCTTTTGCAAATTTTATCCGGTCTAGATCTGCAACCTCCTCATACTCAAAGTATTCCTCCATATCGTTGATCCAATCAATCAACTCTTCTGGGTTGAGATTCCCAGAATACGTAGAGACATCAAACTTCGACCTCTTCCTGGCTTGAGATAGGGCTTTAAGCAATCTAGCTTCAGAAGGATCCAATGTTTCTTCATCATCTGATGGGTCATCAGTTACCCAGGCTTCATCGTCACTATTGTCTTCTCCTTTTGGCTCAACCCCTCTTCGCAACTCCTCTTGTAGGGCTTGCACTTGCCTCTGCAATGCTCTAAAATCTTCATCCGGCACCATATTTTTTCCATGACCATGGTTCTTTCTTGGAGGCATTCTGCTCACTACTTTCACAAAGCTCTTCCATAGATCCTGGTGCAAGCTGCCTCACGTTCGATGCTCTGCTTACACGCTCAGAATCTTCTAGCTCTGATACCACTTGATCGAGAGCCAAAATTACTAAGAGGAAAAATAGTTGTATTTTATTCAAATGCAGCAAAGAATTACTATCACAGCATAATATTATAGTCACAGCAAAATATTACAGTCACCACATAATATTACAGTCATAGTGGATTATTACATTCACAGTAGATTATTACATTCACAGTAGATTATTACATAAGTCGTAGAAGAATTGCACCTTTTCAGAGTTTCTCAAATCTAGAAATACAACAAAAAAAAAGATATTATCATTTTGGTAATTTTTTTCCATCCCCTGTGCATGCCTTTGCTCTCCTTTATAAAGTTTCTTAGGTGACGCTCCATTTCCAGCTGGCGGCCCTTCGTTTACTCTTCCAGAACCTTTCGTTTCGCCTCCTCGTGTCGCTTCCTCGTCCAGATATTCGACACGTCTCCCTTTCTGACTCTTCGTCTTTGGCTCGTCTTTCGGCATGAAAATACGACATGTCGCGATATCACGACATTTTCTCTTCATCTCTGCCTTCCTTGCCTTTGGGTCGTGATATCGTGACATCTTCCTTCGGATGCCTCCACTTTTCTGCTTCGATCGCGATTTCGTGACATGTTGCAAAATCGTGACAATATCCTCGACACCTTCTTCCTCTGTGCTTCTGGTTGTGATTTCGTGACATCGCGACATTCTCATATCCATCACCTTTCAATTGTTTTTGGTCGCAATTTCACGACCCTCCGTCCGCTGCAACCTCTATTCTTTGCTTTGGTCATGATTTCGTGACCCTCTGTCCATCGTAGCCATTGCTCTTTGCCTCGATCATGATTTTGCGACCCTCCGACCTCCACGCCTTCTATTGCGATATCGCGACCTTCAGCCCTTTGCCTCTTCTTTCCCTATTTTGGTCGCGATATCGTGACACTTTTTGTGTCGCGATATCGCGACACATATATTATTTTATTTTATTTTATTTTTTATTTTTTTATTTTTTATTTTTCTTTGCAAAACACTTAGAAAAATTTTGTTTGATGCAAGATTGCTCTGCTGCCACTGGATGCTCCTACATCACTTACTGTAGTTCAAATATTCAATCTCAATTTTCTAAGTAGCATAGTTTAGACTATTTAGCAAGGATACATGTTGATCCATAAATATTTTCTAAAATAAAAAAATATTACATGCAATTATGATAAAAAACAACACCACTAATCAAATATATCAAATAAAATGCTATTAATTTTAAATAAAAAGGCTTGAAATTATTTCGTATGAAAAAGTTATGGTCTCTCAAACTTTGGACCTAAAATAACACAAAATACCTCCAAACAATTTTTAAAAATTTAAAGAAAAAATTACTAGTTATAGTGAATGAGAGGCTAGTATATGTTTTTGTATCGGTGGATAAGGGGATACCCACTATGTTTTGGCTATATAAAATACTAGCACATTACATGACACTACTTGTCATGATGAGGGGACTTCCACATATGAATCGACTTGGAGGTAACTCAATAGGGTACTAACAAACCAAATTGTTTCACTTCTCATGATCTAGTTTTATTTACAACATATAAAAAATACTATACAATTTGTTGTATTATTATTTAATCCAAAATTTGATCTTTACCAAGATTACAACTAATTATGTGACTATACAATCATAGAGCTTGATGAATTTAAAAAATTTGATTATTTCCTATAGATACTAGGTAGTTTACATCACACTATATCAATTATTTTATGGCCTACCATGTCAACCACCATGTTAGTCATATAAAAAACCACTTCATTGGCTATTTTAGCTATATATACTATCATCCCATTCAATGCCATGTGGTCAAGTGTCATAACCCTCCCTGAAGGACTTTGTGACATGGGAAAACAATGTATTAATTAAGGAAGTTTTAATACTTGGTTTTGTGCAATTGAGTTGTTGTGTGATGTTAGTTGATATTGAAGGACATGATATTGCTAACAAGTTGCCAATGTGTAGGATCAAGTACACTTGTAGGTGGAAGAGGTTGAGTCATCCACCAACGATGAGGGTACTTGAGGTTGGGGAGGTGATCATAAGGCAACTTGGAAGTAATATGGATGGATACCTTCATATAGGTATGCATAATCGACTAGGGATAATCATAAACTAGTCATATTGAGATCCATATTGATAGCCTAGTAGCTATTGTAAATTCTTAGGCTGAGAGAGGTGGCCAAGTTGAAAAAAATATTCCCTCTTTATCTATTGCATATATTTGATTTTCATTTACTTCGTCACTATCTATATTGGTTATTTAAAGAAAATAGTAATAACATGATGTTGGTCACATAAGAAAGCTTGCTACTTTATACCTATGGAAATAAATATATATATACATACATACATACATACATACATATATATATATATATATATATATATATATATATATATATATATATGTGTGTGTGTGTGTGTGTGTGTGTGTGTGTGTGTGTGTGTGTGTTTATTTTAAAAGATAAAGGAATTTCTTTTATAAATAATTTTTTTTTTAAATATAAAGGAATTTATTTTATAAATAGATGTTGTCCTTATTTTAAATTAAAGGAGTTTAATTTCAATAAACTTCCTACAAAAAAAATAATAATTTGAAATTATTCTATGATTAAATAATTTGAACCTTCACCTTATTATAAGAAGTATTTAGTAAGGCATAGGCTGGGAAACTTTTGGTTGCTAATCTTGCTATTATGATATTTTGAGAAATGTGAAATATCATTAAATAAGGAGGGCAATCAGATTTGTTGCAATGGAATAGATAGGATAGTAATGATAGTTATGGTGATGGTTGAATAAGGGATTCGTAGGCATGATGTCTTTCTAGAGATGGGAAGCGAAGAAGGAGGATTAAGAATTTTGAGAAGGCAGTATCCATATAGCAAAAAAACAAGAAGCTAAGGTATAAAAACCAACAACATGAAAGGGATAAGCACTAAGAAAGGACTGCATCCAGAGGATAACCAGAGCTATCGTAGGATAATAGGTTTATTTCATTGTTATCACTCCACTTTCTTGTGTTGTTAGAAATGATACTACCCCCTTATTAATTGTTCACCAAGCTTGCTTTGTTTTTAGATTTGTTGGTTGGCTAGGTTAGCACCATAGTAAAAATTTATGGTTGAGATGCATGTTGGGTTATAGTTTAGAACCTATCCAAGTGAGGACTATGTCATTGTAGAAATAGACATGATTGCTTATCACCATTGTTTGCTAGTTGAAAGTTTCTAGTGTTGGGTTGGGTTTTTGGTTGCCAACCAAGTTATTTTAGCTCGTAATCCTGAATCTTATCAGTTTGGCTAAGGAAGTTGTGTTGCTAGTATGCCATCATCATACCTCTTGGGTGGTTCTTAAGTCTACCCTTTCACTTCTAAGTGAAATTTCATGCAAAATAATGTTTGAGAGCCTTCTAGTTTCCTTGGTCCTATGTGGGCAGTTGCCATCATGTCACCTTGTAGGCTCATATTTTCACTATAAAACCTTTGTTCGAAAACCCCTATGGCTATCACTAGTTCCTAGTTAGGTGGCCTTAGACTAAACTATCCATAATAGGGTCATTTATAGGAGAGTCTCTCATAAGCACCATGATTATGGTACCTCTAAACACTCTTTCTCTTTTTTTCGATTAGGGTTGCTTGGCCATGATGGATTATCGGGTCTTGAAACTTGGAATCATTACGTCTTCCTTTCCTTGTTGGAAAATGTTTAAGCTTTGAAATATGATAGGATAGAAGGGTTTGGGTGCTCGAGTGGGAATGTCACTCCCTACCCTATTAGGATTCTTATGTTTGAATTGTTCCAAGTTTTGGTAGTCAATTAAATTTATAGTTGCTTGCATAAATAGTGAGGCCTATGGTTTAATTAATAATTAAAGTATTATTCAATTATGTGAGTAAATGGGGATAATTAATTTTATAAAATAGATTTGGAGAAATTTATGTAGAAATAAAAAAACTTTACATAGTTTCATTAATTAAAATGGTATATTTTAGATTAATGGAAAGAAAGGTTCCTTATATAGTTTTCATTATTTAAAATGGTGAATTTTAGATTAATGAAAAAGGAGAACCTTATATGACTTCATTATTTAAAATTATGGGTTTTAGATTAATGAAGTGAAAAGGGAATATTATAAGGGTTTGTTAATTAGAGTTTTGAACTTTAGTTAGTAAAAGAAAGGGTTTATTTATGAATTGAAGTAGTTGACTTTAATTTAATAAATAAATATGAAATTAGTTTATTTTTTAAATTAAGGATATGGGTCTTTAATTTATGAAATGAAATGAAAGGGTTTTACTTATAAATTGAAGTATTTGATTTTGATTTAATAAATAAATATGAAATTGGTTTGTTTTGTAAATTAAGGGTATGGGTCTTTAATTTATGAAATGAAATAAAGGGTTTATTTATGGATTAAAGTAGTTGTCTTTGATTCTATGAATAAACATGAACCTAGATTATTTGGCAATTAAGGGTATGGGACTTTAATTGTTGAATAAGGGTTGAGTAATCTATTTCAAGTAAAGTTTGTAATCTAGATGTATTGTTGAAAGACTCTCATAGGATAATGAGAGGGGAAATAGAAAGAGTAGTTTCTATGAGATCAACTATGTAATAGATGGTTAAATTACTTGATTTGGTTGTATAGTTACAATTTGGAAATAAAAGAAGTAAAGTCATTTAGAGGTATGTGTATCCTAAACCATGAGTGTCCTCATACCATACTATCCTCAATTAATCAATGGAACAAGATGTATGACTAAGGACAATAGATCGTTCACTTGTTTGGTTTGTATTACCCTTTACTTATTACTTATGCTCAAATAGATTGGATTTGTGGGAGATTTCCCTAATGAAATTGATGTAATATATTATTCTTTTAAAGTATGGGAGATTTACCATACTTGTAATAATTGATTAAATGTTAGAATATGTACCTTTAAATTGATATCTAAATTATTCATGCTTTGTATTTAAATATTTGCTAGTTCATGTTTATCTTCTTGGATATAGATTTATTTCTATTATATTTGCATGTTTTATTTGTTATGTTCTACTAAATTTAGTATCTAGATATATCTTATCTTTTCATTCTTGAATAATATTTTAATAAATTTAGTGGCAAGTTCTAGGGTGAACATGGAGGATAACCTAAGGGCTTAAGACCCACTTAGGGATAATGATAACTAGGTTTATGAAATATTGTACCTTAGTTAAGATAGCTTGTCGAAATATGAAATTGATAGCTTAAATTGTAATACACTTAGCATAAATACACATAATAGCTTACGTAGAGTATGGATATGCATGTATACTTTCTAATGATTGAATGTGATAAGTATAGATCATCAAGGATTGATGATATGGATAGACTTATGTGCATAACATAAGATATGCCTATGACGG
Organism: Wollemia nobilis; assembly: GCA_028583015.1. Taxonomy (NCBI): domain Eukaryota; kingdom Viridiplantae; phylum Streptophyta; class Pinopsida; order Araucariales; family Araucariaceae; genus Wollemia; species Wollemia nobilis. The sequence continues at coordinate 42,631 of JAQPPZ010000015.1, forward strand.
ATGGACTTGCATGAGTAAAATCTTGTGAGGTAAAGTTCTTGAAAAACTTAGGGGATTTGTTAAACACTAAGATAATCCATGGTTGGTTATGGGTGTATGAATCCCTCTTCGTAGTAAAAAAATTTATTTCTCCTTCTATGTGTTTTCTTGTTTCTTATTTTTAGGGTCATTACATTTGGTATCAAAGATCTAGGTACAAGGGTATAGAGCTTCGTATGTACTAAAATATATTTGGATGTCTTCGGGGAAGGCTTGCTTAAGTTTAATCTAAAGCTGGAATTACCTAGAATCTCTACTTGTTAAAATCTAATGGGAATTGATACCAAGGGTGGATGAATGTTACGATACCTCTGTATGGGCTTTGGTATTAATAATACATCATAATATTAGAATGTTATCCTCGTTATACAACTAATGCTTTGGCAAAGAGAACTTCGTATTGTGGCTTGAATTAGTGGTACAGTTTAAGATGAAGTTGTAACCTAATAATTTTTCTTGGTTGAAACCAAGTCAAGATAGTGCATCAGTATCGATATTCTTCCTTTTTCTCCAGAACTCTTTCTTTTGTTTCTTCTTCATTCTTCTACGTCTACCATTTTGAGTTTCTTTTGGAATATTGCATTTCTTCTAAAACTCAAGGGTGTATCCTAGCCTTAGGGACATTTATGCCATAAATTCCCTATAAAACATGTAAAACTTCAAAGTGTTTAGAATGATATCATTTTTACATTGTCCCTCTACTTAAACCTACTCCCCCCTTTTCTTATTATTTTTCACTCGTAAGTGTCTACAATTTCCTTTGACACATTTATTAGGCCATAAGTGCATCATGGGGAAAATATAGACAAAAATAATTGACCTATCCAAAGGAGTCATTACTTTCCCTTATATCCCTTAGAAGTCACTCAAAATTGCTATGTAAGTTTGAGCTCCTTTCCCCCTTAGTTTAGCCTTTTATCCCTAGCCTCACCGAATTCATGGTCATCCAATATGGAGTCTGAATTTGGTAATTTTAGGTTTTTACTCTCAAAACCCTAGTCCTGCATTAGCTCTTAACCAAGTTTATATTTTGCCTTTTCACCTTCCAAACCTCCTATAAATAGAAGGGTTGGACTCTTTATTTCATACTGATGATCATCATAACACCACCATCTCAGGAGAATTGTATGTGCTTTTTAATGATCTCAAGGATTATTTATTTTTGGAATTCTTTATTGATACTTTCTTTTTTGTGCTTCTTGTGATTAGCTACTTTGTGTGAGTAAGTGGAGGAGCCTTGATGAATTGTTTGCTAGAGAAGGAGGAGAGGTTTACCACTTTGGTTGTTTTCTTCACTCTTTCATTGCTATTTTCCTTCCACCATAAACTCAAGTGTTTCATGCATATTATATTTCTTAGATCATTGAGTCTCTATTTTCATCATATTTTTTGCATTTATAGACTAGTTTAAACCTTTGTTACAAATTTTCACTCCATCTATATGGAGCACGAATTTGGTGAAACCTTGGATTTCATCAATTTTATTTTATTTTTAAATTTGTGGTTGTCCTTTACATGGCATGAATTTAGTTACAAGAATTTGGGGACAATTATCTTCTCCCAAAACCCTTATTTTCCTCGTTACATGTTTGCTTTTATGTTAACACATCTTTTGTTTGCATTTTGTTTGCTTGTCTCCAAATGTCAAAAATTACTTTTCATTTCAAATGGTCAGCTAAAAATACCAAGAGGGATTCACTGCTGTGCCTCTAAGATCAATCTCATAATGGCCTAAGTAGGCCCCCAAACACTAATTAAGTTTTCCAAGTTTCTACTAGTGATTCATAGGTTTGTCCGCATTTATGATTAGGGATTCTAGAGCATGAATTTGGCTAGGATCAACCACTCTTTTGAATGGAATCATTCACTCATTACATATTTTGATTTGCATGACCAATTTATTTTAAATGATAAGTTTGTTTGGAGATGGTTTAATTAATGTCAATAGGTTACCTAAATAGTTAACATCTCAATTCCAATACACAATCTTTGCATGTTATTGGATGGTTACCATACATCCATAATGAATAATAATATTTGCAAGTTATTGGAAAATTATCACACATCCTCAATGAATGTTAATTTACTTGACAATAAACCTTCCTTCAAGTATCTAACTCAATTGCTTCTACTACAACCTTAGGTGGTGACTTTCCTTACTACTTATCACATTATACTTATACGTACTTATAAATATAATACATAGAACATAGTGAAGATTGAAATATATATTTAAATTTTTTTATTAAATTGTGTGAACAACAATTAACCAAATAAATTATACATAGATCAAAGGAAACCCAATTAATTATTAGTCTTCATTTTATGCTCTTTTAATAGTTCTTTGATATTTTTTCTTCAAATATTTTCCTTTTTTATCTTAAATTATTCAACCGACTAACCAAGCAATGCTCAGGCTAAGCTTTAAGTTCTAGGTAAAAAAAGAGAGATTTATCTGTGATCGAAGAACCTAGGCATATTTCAAATTCCAGAAGAAGAATACAATCTATAAAATCCCCCTGAAATAGAGAAATAGAGGTAAGTTACAGAATTAACATACTTCTATGGCATGGAGGAAAAATAAACTAGATACTCCTCAAAGACATAAAGGGGACATTTTGAAAACAAGGTCAAATCCTATTATCAACAAAACTGATAGAGGTGGTCTTCGAATCTCAATAGGGGGGAGGGGTGTTGAATTCATTCATAGGGATTTGATATAATAACACAATATTAATATGCCCCTTCATATCATGAGTGATTGAGGGTCCATACCGATGCTCAAAATGACTAAGAATGTGTATACAAAATATTATTGAACATTTTTAGAGAAAAAACATGCTCACAGGTTAACATGATCTACATTCACAGTTCACTTAAAATAGGATAGTTGAACCAGAGAAGTTTTAAACAAATAAAACTCTACATTCAACCATATTTTATTTGTAGTAAGCTAGAACTCATAACATAAGAAAAACACTTTCATTTTCAAAGCACATAAGGTTTTTAATTGATTGTACAAACATAAGGGAGGAGGTTCCCTAGATCCAACCTAGTGTGAGCTCGAATAGAAGGATATCTTATTCTCTGCAAATCCTCCAAGTTTCTTTGTAGCCTCCTTCCAACCATCATCCTCATCCTTTCTCCATCCTCATCCCTCCCCCCAAGCCACCCCCTAAGAATACATGCACTCTATTCAAAACCATATTTCTCACATGATTTTCACTTTTCTTTTTTTAGTTGGTGGGGGGGTACTTACCATTAAGGCTATCTCCCTTATTTAGTCCCAATTGACATGGGCCATAAACTCCACTTACCATATTATCCATTTTTATAACATGTTCTGAAATCTTCCCCTATTTAGAAAGTCAAAAGAGACCCATGTGCATACACATAAAATATATTAAACAATCCATGATTGCTAATAACAATAATTAAAACCCATTACAAGTGTAAAACAAAATTAATCAATTCCTTTGCAACTTAATTTAAAAATTAATATCCAAGATAATATTAAATTGTTAACTTAATATTGCAATCATTAGTCATTTTAACTAAGCCATTATATGTGATATAATATTAAAAAATTTCTTTGCTAATCAATTCAAAAGTAATATTAAAGCCGATATTAAATTGTTAGCTTATTATTGCCCACTTGCAAGCATGATTAGTCCTAAAAAATCACAAAACGTAGTAGCACCATAATCATAAAATATAACTGAATTCTACAACATAACCTTATGTATTAATAGCACCAACATTGTTAGGTATTAAAATAATAAGTCCAATTATATTGTCTTCTCAACAAGGGTCCTCCAAGGGTAGGTCGTAATATTTCCTTATTCAAACTAAAGTTGTTTATCTCATATATTGGATCACTTACTTCCTATTTGTTGTCTTGCACCTCTAGTATCAATACCAACTCCAATATACACATATCATGTTCTAGTTGAATAATTTTTTTATCATATTTTGATAATTTTTTAGGATTGTACATGATTGCATATAGAAAGAAAGGTGGATAATTTTTAAGCATTGTACATGGTTTCATATTTAAAGAAGTAAAATGCATTTATGAAAGAGGATTCATATTTTCTTCAAATTTTGTATTTTTCCTTCTACATATTTTGAAATAACTTGTCCTCTCCTATCTCTTGGATATTGTAATTCCTCATTTGAGGTAGGTGGATTTGGGTTATTGGCATGATGATGAATTTAAAAGGGTGGGTTGTTAGTGAGGTTATTTATGTTGATAGGTACACCGTAAAGAGAGTTTTTATGTGTTGATATAAGAGTAGTATTTAAGAAAGTTGTGTTTATTAATGTGGGTGGGTAACTCATTTGTTGGCCTAAGAAATCAATTTTTAAGGATATGATATTTTAACTGGTATGGTTAGGCTTTGAATTTTACCTTTTGATGATATGAAATTAGATATTGTAGTTGCTTATTAGTTATCTAATAGTAGTTTCTACTTGGTTTTTCCATAGATAGGGCATCCTTAATGGGGAACCTAGGTCCCTTGTATTTTTACTAGATTCCTACTCCTGTCATAGGCCTTTCTCCTTCTAGGGGAAAGGTAAACACTTCATATCCTTGTATAGGCTTTGATTTTATATATAAATATGGATCAATCCATTCACGATATTCCTCATCCTTCACTTTTGTGCCTTCAAAATATTTATTTCTAATTTCAAGGATTTATTTATACCTTAGAAGCGATGTCACTTGATTGAATTATGGGGGTTTTACCATAAAAATTGATGGCCTATTTTTAATACAATTTTCCCTTATTACCTTAGGTTTGTTTTTTATTTGAAAGGGATTTAATTTCTAGGGAATATGCTAATAACACTTTGAGTAAATATCCACTCTAATGCTTGTATTAAGAAAGAATCAATCTCTCATTTTAGGCATTCTAGGCATTTCATATGCTCATGTTACTTTAACTTGGGATGAAATTACCTAATTTATTATTGATTGGTTTATCATGAATTAATTAGTGATTATTAGATTGATATTAGTGGGTTTATTCACCATTGTAGGATAGCATAACATTTGTTTATTTATTATTTGAGCATAACTTCACATTTATTGATTTATTACCTGACTCAAGATGCAATATTATAGAGAAATTTACATTTCTCCCACGAAGATGGTTAAGGAATGCTAAGTGAAAGCTCCTCAAGATGGAGTTGGGCCCATCAATAGTGAAATATTAGAGCATAGTGACCATGAACTAAAGTCAATTTCTGACTGGAACTAAAATATCAAGTCCTTATCATCAACAAATCATTTAGGATTCATCCTATGAAACCAATTTGGTTGCTAAATGGAGTGAATCACTTGCAAATTTTGAGCAGATTGATCACTCAATTGCCTTAGTGAATTTTCAAGTGCTACTCGAAATGGAGTGAATCACTCTAAATTTTAGAGAAAATGGCTTTTTAAAACTAAACTTAGTGATTTTTTTATCAATCTCTATCCACTCACTTTGTCCATGATAAATGCAATTTTATCACATAAATTTAAGCATTAAGTACAATTTTAGGAATATTAAGATTTGGTACGACTAGGCATGCTAGAAACTATGTTGAACTAGGGAATTGTGGTGAATTCTAATTAAAATTTATGCTTCAATTTGAGTTTTATCAAAGTTGGAAGGGATTTCCAATGGATTATCCTAGCCTATTGATTTAGATTGGCTCCCCACTATTCCTCATGGAATACTCCTATGCTATTTACACTAACATGCATTGAAAGTAACATGAAGAAAGTATAATGTTAAAAAGTAAAGTGCAATTTTTTTTTTTTTAAATTTAAAGGGTGCAAGTGATTCAATGAAATATGGGTTTAAAATATAGAGGGGAAAGTATGTGATCAATATACACATCAAAAATCAAATAACATGATCATTTTTTAGTTTAAACTAGGAGGGTTGTGCCACTAATAAAATTCCTAAGTTTCCAATTTATTAGAATCTCATGAGGTGAAAGTATAATGTGGGTTTAAAAAAGTGTATCTCTAGATTCTCATGGTCAAAATATGAATACAATATGGTCCCTCTGCTTCTATTTATAGTAAATTTTATCCCCAAGTTACCTAGGGTGAGAAATAATTAGTCCTAGTAAAAGTATATATTTGGGATCATCTCTAGCAAAATTATACACCACCAAATGTTACATTCTTTTATAATATCTCAAATAGGCCTAGAAAGCTTTCAAAATGACTTAGTGCACCACTATTTGCCAAAATATCACTTTATTTAAGATTTTTCATGGGATATACAACTATTTGTGAGTGGATCACTTGAATTTCTAACTAGATTAGTGATTTTTTCTAATAAAATTGCTTCTTGGAGTTAATCATCCCATGTTTGCAAGAAAATTGTTACATGTTCCATAATTGGCTAATTTTTGGGAGATCTTATGAGCCATTTGATTTTTATTTTCTTTATTTCATGCTTCCATGAAATTTATAAAATCTAAGATAGTGTTGATGTATTATACACCTATAAGATGAAGTGCTCAAATATGTTATCTCTTCCTAGCCTAAACTTGAAATAGCAATCATGTTGGAAATATGAGCAGGTTTTGTTGTCATTGATGTCAAGAAGTCAGGATCAGTAAGCATCAGTTTTAGTGAGCAACATCAGTTTCAGTTTCCATATTCAGTGCAAAAGAAAGATTGCTTCCAGGTGGTCAGATGAGGTCTAAAGGGCAAAAGGAAGGCCCAAGAAAAATAATATTATAATATTTTATTATAATATTAAAGGTCTAAGGTCAAGACCTAGAGATTTAAATTAATTATAAATTAATTATAATAATTTCATTATAAATTAATTTATAATTTAATTTGATTAACTCTAAGAGTTATTAAGTTAATTATAAATTATTTATAATAAGTTAATTATAAATTAATTTATGATTTAATTTAAAACCCTAAAGGTTAGGGTTAAAAGGGCACAAAGTTTAATTAATTCAAAATATTCGAATTAAATCGAATCATCGACCTCGTTGAGCATATGGCACTTTGCATATAAGAAGGGGCAAACATTATGGCAAATATTATCCATGCGATCCATTTGACATAAGCGAATATCGTGCGCAAGACAAGGAAGAAGATCGTGTGTGTTTTAAAAGCTTTTGAGAGGCAGAAGATAGGATAAGGAAGAGGGGAGCTCACTCCACGTTGCAAGGCGTTGGGTAGCATGATTGGCAGCTAGAGGTTGCGCTAAGACGTTTGCTGGTGCAAGGTTGAGGGATCGATTCCCGTGGTCTTCATTTTTGCTAAGCGAAGGAAGTTTTTCATTGAAGTTTGTGCGGTCGGTGAAGGACAAAGGGAAGGTGCTTGCCTTTCCCTTTGCGTGGAGGCACGTAGCCCACGTGGTGGGCGCACGCTTGGCAAAGGTGCTCGGCAGGAAGAGGTTGCACGTTCGAAACCCGTCGAGGCTCTTTTTGGTGGACTATAAGGTATGCGCTCATAATTGCAAGGTTTCAAAAATTGTGGAAATTAATTTTTAATTTCTTAAAGGTTGTATAAAGTGGAAATTGCATATTATAAGGTTTTTGTGAGTTATACAAAGGGAGATAAAAGGATATGCATAGTGTTATTTTTGGGTGTTGATTTTTGAGTGCTTAGAGTTTATAAGAGGAGTAATAAGGTGTGCCAAGGGAGTTAGATATTTTTGTTAAAACAAAGTTAATAAAAATTGTATTGAAAGGAGAAATAAGGTTGAGTAAGTTTTTGATATTTTGACTTGGTGAAATATTTTTGTGAGAAAATATTAAGGACAAATATTTGCTATCTAACCCTTGTATTGGCAAAAAGAGTGGTTGTGATTGAGATAGGTGTTTGAGGTCAAATCATCTTCAAACAAGAGGTAAGGGCACATTATCCTTGAGAGTGATTGTTGGATGTTGTGAATGCTAAGTTGGAGTGAAAAGGATTGTTTGATAAGCATTGTTGAGTTTGGTTTTCTAGAATGAAAGTTGATACTAGAAACCTTGTTTGATAAGCATTGTTGGAAATATTGAGTAAGCTTTCATATGCTTGACTAGGGTTTGTGAAATAACATGAGTATCATTGTTATGTGAAGTTGTGAACTATCTTGAACTAGGGTTTGTGCAAGATCATGAGTATCATTGTTATGTGAGATTGTTTGATAAGCATTGTTGGAAATAATTGAGTGAGTATTCATATGCTTGGACTAGGGTTTGTAAGCAAGGAGTGATTCATTGAGTGATTGGTTGAGTGGAGTTGATTGAGCCTAGTTGATTGGAAGTGTTGAAGTGATAGTTCAAGTTCTATGAAACAAATTGTTCTATATTCTGAATTGATTTGAGAAAGAGATTGAAAGTGATTGAGTTGTTGTGAGTGTGAAACATATTGAGTCTCTAACCATTCTCTATATGTTTTTATGAGATTAAACAAGATTATGTGTGAAACTTGTTTATGTGATTGAAGAGGTTTTCTATAATAGATTGAGTTGAGTTGAGTAAGATTTTATGGAAGCTTACAATACATATTTGAGGTAAGTCTTAGTGAAGACTTGTTGAGCAGATTGGACAAGTTCTAGTGAGGACTTGTTGAGCATATTTGAGGTAAGTCTTGGTGAAGACTTGTTGAGCAGATTGGACAAGTTCTAGAGAGGACTTGTGGATATATTAGTGTGAGATTTTGTGGAAGCTTACAATGCAGATTTGAGATAAGTCTTTGAGAAGACTTGAGAGAAGAGTTGATTGATTGATTTGTTCAAACCTTGAGTTAAGGTTTGGGGTAGATCTAGAAGAGTTGATTTGTGATTGAGTCAAGCTTTGTGTTAAAGCTTGAGGAAGATCGAGCATATTTGTGCTAGACTGAAGTTTTGTGTTTAGTGCAGATTTGAGGATAGAGATTGAGCAAATTTATGCTAGACTGAAGGACTATGTTTAGTATAGATTAAAGATAGAGATTGAGTAGATTTGTGCTAGATTGAAGGACTATGTTTAGTGTAGATTAGAGATAGATATTGAGAAGATTTGTGCTAGATCGAAGGACTATATTTAGTACAGATTAAGATAGAATTGAGAAATTTGTGCTAAATAAAGGACTATGTTTAGTATAATTTGAGATAGAGATGAGAGCAAGCTTTGGAGGTGATAGAGTATAGAGGATGATAGTCTCTAGTGGATAGAGGTCCATTAGCTAGGGTAGTGAAGATAGGTCTTCTGAGTGAGGGTAAGAGTCTTCAGTGGATAGAGATCCATTAGCCAGTGTAGTGGAGGTAGTAGTTCTTCTAGAAGATCACCAGCCATAGCAGAGGAGAAAGGAGTTCTCCTATGGATAGAGATCCACAAACCAGCTAAGGAGATTGGTGTCTCCTATGGATAGAGATCCATGAACTTGATTAGGGGATTGGTGTCTCCTTTGGATAGAGGTCCATAAACATTGTAATAGGGAAAGGTTTCCCAAGAGATTTGTTGAGAAAATTTTAGTGAAATATTTTCTCCGTGGAGTAGCCCACATTGGGTGAACCACGTTAAATTGGTGTCTCTATTGTGTGTGGTGATTTATGCATTGCTTTTATTACTGTTGTTGATATTGCCATTGATATATTGCATAATATTGTTTGGGAAAGAAAAGTAAAAAGTGGTCTTATATTGTTCACCCCCCTCTCAGTATAAGCTTGTGTTCTTCAATTGGTATCAGAGCGGGTTCCTTCGGAAGAGTTTAACAACTTGAAGGAAAATCTCACAAGAACACAGATGGATTCTAAGAGTGGATCCTCAGATAATTTAGCACCAGTGTTTGATGGGAGTGATTATGTATTCTGGAGTATGAGAATGAAGATTCACCTGATGGCACTTGGAAATGAAATATGGGAAGCAGTTGAAAATGGATACACACCACCAACTACTCCACCTACAGATAAATATGGTAAGCTTCTACATCATTACAATTCAAAAGCAATGAATGCAATTTTGAGAGGTTTGCATAAAATAGAGTTTATAAAGGTTATGCACTTGGAAATCAACAAAGGAAATTTGGGATAAATTGCAAGGCATATATGAAGGAGATAAAAAGGTCAAAAAGGTAAAGTTGCAAAATCTCAAGGGAATATTTGAAGATCTAAAAATGAAGGATGAGGAAAACATTAGTGCTTATCTACTTCATGTAGATGAGGTTGTTAACTCCATGCAAGGACTTGGACTTGAAGTTCAAGAATCTGATGTTTGTGATAAGATTTTAAGGTCACTCCCAAAAAGGTTTAGTGAAAATATTTTAGCTATAGAGGAATCAAAAGATAGTGATATTTTGAAAAGGGATGAATTACATGGCATTCTCATAACTTTTGAGATGAGAACAAAAGAGGAACCTAATCCCCAGAAAGAAGCAACCTTCAAAGCTACTAAGAAGACAAAGGGTAAGAATTCAGATTCAAGCAATGAGTTATCCAGTGATGAAGAAGCAAATTATGGTAGAAGGAACAAGGATCCAAGAAAGTTTAAAGGTACAAAATTAGTTAGATGTTTCAATTGTGGAAAGTATGGTCACTATGCATCTGATTGTCAAGAAGCTAGAAATAGCAATGATGAAGAGAAATAGGATCATAAGAACAGGGAAACAGAAAAATACAAGTACCAAAAGAAAAGTAGGGATGGACAAGGTAAGCAAGGAAAGAAGTTCTTCCAAAGACATAAGAAGAGTTTCTATGTAGACAAGGCAAGTAAGTATTCAAGTGATAGTGATGATAGTTCCTCAGATAATGATAAATATGAAGTTCTATTTCTAGAAAAAGAAAAAGAAGTGGTTAGAAAAAGGTCACCAATAATCCTCAAGTGTTTTAGATGTGGTAATTTTGGTCATCTTGAAGATAGTTGTACAAGGAGTGGTTTCAGTTTCAGTGATGATGAATATGAAGATACACTTGAAGGACCAGAAGAGAATCTACTCATGGCAATAGAGGAAGAAGGAGGTGATCCTATAGAAGACAAATCAGAAGGAAATGAAGATGATTCCAAAGGTAAATAAATAGAGGAAGAATAAAAAAAAGGAGAAGTTGATCTTGAAGGTGAGCTTATTCATGCCCTTGATGCATTAAAGGAGGTAAGAAAGCAAAACTCCAAACTTAAGCTTCAATTTCAAGAATGTGATGAAGAGAAAGGAAAGCTTATAGAGGATCTAAATAACTCAATAGCTAAGACAAGGAGATTCAAAGAGAAGTTAGAAGCAAAGGTTTTAGAATGTGAAAAGTTAGAGCATGAGGTAGCTTCACTAAGGAAGGAAGTAAAAGAGTCTAAGGATAAGCTACACAAGTTTGGGAAAAGCTCAAAAACCATAGATAAGATTATCAAGGTACAAAGACAGTCAACAAACAAGATAGGTCTTGGTTTTGAATAGGTACAAAAGAAACAAGGAGAGGAGTCAACCTCAAGTTCTGAAGAAGAAGAAACTTTAGAAGAAGAGAGTGTAAGAGAGAGTGAGACTTCTGAGGATGAGTTGGACAATAGAAATTTCAACAAGGAAAGGAACAATGCACAAAAGAGGAACAGATGGAACAGGAACCAACACAGGGTAAAAGAGACTAAAAGACCCATGGGGTCAAGGCAAGGTAATTTCAATGGAAGATGCTTCTCATATCACAGATTTGGGCACAAGGCTTCACAATGTAGGACACATGAAAGACAGGAATATGGGAACTTCAAAAACAGACAACTTTTTCAAGGGTATTGCTACTCTTGTAATCAGTTTGGTCACAAGGCAGTGAATTGTAGGGTTCATGATAGGAATAGATATGGCTTCACCAGGAGAAATCCCAAGATATTTGCACCTCCAAGGAATAACAATATTAAGTGTTATAAGTGCAATAATGATGGGCATACAACAAGATGGTGTAGAGAAAAAATTCTAGAGACAAGCAGGAACAAGAACAATCAGAGGAATCAAAAATATCAACCAAGGAAGAAAGTGGACAAAGGTAAATATCAGTGCTTGATGGGAGTAGAAATACTCCCACCCCAGAATTAACCACCTCAAGAGGAGGTGGGGGAGGGGCTAAGCTAAGAGACTCATTCTTAGCCCGAACCCCAAAGGTGACCCTTTGCCATTGATGTCAAAGGGGGAGATATTTGAGTAAGGGGGAGAGATTTTAGTTAGGAGGAGAGCATTCAGTCAGGGGGAGAAGTTCCTCAGGGGGAGAAGAACAGAAAAATATTAAGGAAATGGTAAAAGGTAATTGGGTTGCCATCAATGACAAAGGGGGAGATTGTTGGAAATATGAGCAGGTTTTGTTGTCATTGATGTCAAGAAGTCAGGATCAGTAAGCATCAGTTTCAGTGAGCAGCATCAGTTTCAATTTCCGTATTCAGTGCAAAAGAAATATTGCTTCCAGGTGGTCAGATGAGGTCTAAAGGGCAAAAGGAAGGCCCAAGAAAAATAATATTATAATATTTTATTATAATATTAAAGGTCTAAGGTCAAGACCTAGATTAATTATAAATTAATTATAATAATTTCATTATAAATTAATTTATAATTTAATTTGATTAACTCTAAGAGTTATTAAGTTAATTATAAATTATTTATAATAAGTTAATTATAAATTAATTTATGATTTAATTTAAAACCCTAAAGGTTAGGGTTAAAAGGGCACAAAGTTTAATTAATTTGAAATATTCAAATTAAATCGAATCACCGATGTCGTTGAGCATATGGCACTTTGCATATAAGAAGGGGCAAACATTATGGCAAATATTATCCATGCGATCCATTTGACATAAGCGAATATCATGCACAAGACAAGGAAGAAGATCATGTGTGTTTTAAAATATTTTGAGAGGCAGAAGATAGGATAACGAAGAGGGGAACTCACTCCACATTGCAAGGTGTTGGGTAGCGCGATTGGTAGCTAGAGGCTGCGCTAAGACATTTGCTGGTGCAAGGTTGAGGGATTGATTCCCATGGTCTTCATTTTTGCTAAGTAGAGGAAGTTTTTCGTTGAAGTCTATGCGGTCGGTGAAGGACAAAGGGAAGGCGCTTGCCTTTCCCTTTGCATGGAGGCACGTAGCCCACGTGGTGGGCATGCGCTTGGCAAAGGCACTTGGTAGGAAGAGGTTATGTTAGGAGCAAGACTAATTAACATTGATTAATCATTGTATAAATACTACAAGCATAGCCTAGATTAGCCCGTAACTAATGGAGCTAACTAGCCAACTTAGGTATGTAGTTGCAACAACTTAACAACTAACTAATAATGTAATAACCTAAGTACATAGTATGCTAACATCCCCCCTTATTACATTATTTGTGTAATGGAATAACTACTAGCTATGCTAACATCCCCCCATACAACAATATTTGGGTAAAGTATATAACTGCCCCAATACAGTGAAAGAAGAAGAAGAGAAATGAAAGAATGATGGCTCATGCTTTGTCTTCGGCTCTGGCTCTGGCTCATGGCTCTGGCTCTAGCTCTAAGCATACCTCTGGAATTGTACCTCTAGGTCTATCTCGGGATCTGCCTGTGAATCTACCTCTGGATTATTGCCTCTGGATCTTCCTGTAGATCTACCTCTAGAACTTTGTCATTGGGTCTATCTTTAGGTCTGTCTTTGGGTCATTATCTCTAGGACTGCCACTAGGTCTGTCATTGGATTTGCCTTGGGGTCTACCATAGGTTTTACCTTTTTGGTAGAAGCCATACAACATTTCTTTCATCATGGTCCATTGTGTGAAATCTATCCATCCACAATCTATATGAACCTTGTTGGCCATTTTTACTTTGTACCAACATTTTGAAGAAGAGTGATTCATACATCCACAAGAATCACAAGGATGTAATCTCCAACACTTAGTTGCAACATGTCCTGCCTTTCCATAGTGACTGCAACAATAATTTTTAGGAGTTGTAGGAGATTTAGGTTTTACAAACATATAATTACTAGTACTTGCATGTCCAGTATAGCCAAGGCCTTCATGCTTTGCCCTGACACTTAGCATTATTGGATATTTAATGCCTTGTTCCTGTTTACCTAATCTCTCACCATTGAATCCCATTTTCTTCATTATTTTGGAACCAAATCCTTGGTGTGTTTTTCAAAACACCCAATTTCATCATATTCATCAATGCTTTTAACAACATTGCATTTGTCGCTATTGATGAGATTATGGAGCTCTTTTTGAGGAGGTTCAGTTTTTAAGTCACTAGTGTCACAAGCAAAATCTGCTCTTGAAATGAGATCACATGTGCTACAACTGATATCTACCATAGAAGGTATGAGGTCGCTTGTATCACAACAAGCATGTGCCACAATGGGCTGAAGGTCACTTGTGTCACAACAAGTGTTCACCTTTAGGACCTCGTTTTCCTCATTTATTTCCAATTTACGTTGGGCACGATCAAGTGCAACAAATACCAGGTATATGCCCCTTAGAACGCCAATAGGAACTTGAGCACCATTTTTTTTAAGGTCTATGCAAGACTCAGAATCATCGAGGAGAGCTACTAAACCATTGTTTAGTGTGAGGAATGTGCCCTCCTCATAAAAATCCAACCCATCCATCTCTGGTGGAAAGTATGGGTCTTTAACTGATTTAGCAACATCAGTTTTTAGGGCTATCTTTTTCTTTGATCTGCCCATTTTTAAGGTGTTGGTCACTGCCGAAAATGCACCTTTTACAATGAATTTTGCAAAAGTAAATTTGACTAAGGTGTCGGTCACTACCGAAAATGCACCCTTATAAGTCTTCCCCCCTTGGTTTTGCAAAATTATATCCCTCCTGTTTGCAAGATAGGAGATGGTGGAGAGAAAAAAATTTATCCCCCCCTTTCAGTGCAAAAAATATGCAACTATTAAGCCTCAAAGGGCTCTTACAAAGCTTGCCTCGTAGGCAGATTAGCACAAAATATCACCAAAAAAAATCCCCCCTGTGTGAAGTACTTCAAAAAAAAAAATTGCTTTTTATGAAGTCTAAAAAACAGGTTTGGAGGTGTGATGATTTTATGCCTCTTTAATTGCCTTTTGAAGAATTTCTCGATGAAAAAAAAATCCCCCCTTGTTAAGTTTTGAAAAAATTTCTTTTCTAAATGTTTTTTTTTTAACTTTTTCACAAAAAAATTTAATTAAATAATTTTTTTTTTTTTTTTAAATATATTTCAAATAATGATTTTTATTTGAAATATATAAATATTTTTTTTAAAGGAAGAAAATTTAATTAAATTTAGAAAAAATTCAAAAAACATTAAAAAAAAATTAAAAACTTTAACAAAAAAAATCAATTACCTCATACAAGGTGCCAGGGGGGGGTCTGAGGGACTCGATCCCTCAACCGTAGGCTTCACTAATGCCTTGGTGCTCGACCACCAACCGGCCGAGCTACGCACCTTGGCGTAGACTAAGGATAACAAAACCTTAGTTATAGCGACCCATCCAATCCAAGAGTAGCTGCAGGTAGCTATGGGTGGCACTGCTCCTCTGTTGGTGGTGCGTCCGTGGCTCCGTTGTGATAGTGCAGCGGTGGCTCTGCTCTTTGAAATCGGCGATGCGAGTGGCACGCTTTTGTAACACTCACAACGACATTGTTTGAGGTTGAGCAGAGATAAAAAAATTTGTTGTTTTTTTATCTAGGAACTTCCTTTACAACAATCGAGCTGCTGCACCTCGCCTGATGGGATGAAAACAACAATCTCTGTATGCAAACCTGCAAGGATCTTCGGGTCTTCCACCATGAACGTCTACAGGATCATTAAATTCCCATAGAGACAAATTATATTACAGGTGCCTCATTAGCACTACAAAATGTCTGCAATCACGATCATTAGAGGATGGCTCTTGCTTATCACAGTGATGTCGACAAACGATCTGCTGTATGTTTTATTTTTTTATTTAAAAAAAACAAAGTACCTCAGGCAAAATACGTGACCTCGATCCTGCAACTCAGGCATCGAATCATCACCACACGACTGCACATATAAAATTCATTTGTGTAGAACGATCGTTGCAATGATCGATCGCTTTGACGGGGATTTTATTTGCAACTTATCATCAGTTATCCCACATATACTATGTGAAAACAAATAGAAGGGTTTAAAAACAATAACCCTCTCTAGTTTGTTTGTCTGCCTTTGGGTAGACTATACCCAACCAGGCTGTGATCCGTCCAACCCCGATTCCTCGCTTTCCACGTGTGAATTTGACAAAATTTTGCTAGCTTAGGTGTTAGTCTAGCTAGGGTCACGTCATTCACCTGTGCCACGTGTCCACATACCTAGCCACGTCCTAGGTGTCAGGTCTCCATCATATCCAGGTCGGTTACGTCCCGTCCAATCACCGTGTCACGTCTTGGATTTTCCTTCAATCGCGATCTCACGTTTAGGTTAGGTTACACTCCAGCATCCATGTTAGGCCCTTGAATATGTCACCGGTTAGATCATTTCCTGAGTCCAAGAGTTGGGTTCATCAATGTCAGTGTTGCTTGGTCGACACTGGCCTGTGTCAGGTCCATAGGGTCCGATATGACTCACCTCGAGAAGCGTGCCCAAGTGTTGAGTCCTAGTTGTCGGGCTATGAAAAAATTCAAGCCTCGACAAAGCGAGTGCTTTGATACCATGTTAGGAGCAAGACTAATTAACATTGATTAATCATTGTATAAATACTACAAGCATAGCCTAGATTAGCCCGTAACTAATGGAGCTAACTAGCCAACTTAGGTACGTAGTTGCAACAACTTAACAACTAACTAATAATGTAATAACCTAAGTACATAGTATGCTAACGAGGTTACACATTAGAAACCCACCGAGGCTCTTTTTGGTGGACTATAAGGTATGCGGTCATAATTGCAAGGTTCCAAAAATTATGGAAATTAATTTTTAATTTCTTAAAGGTTGTATAAAGTGGAAATTGCATATTATAAGGTTTTTGTGAGTTATACAAAGGGAGATAAAAGGATATGCATAGTGTTATTTTTGGGTGTTAATTTTTGAGTGCTTAGATTTTATAAGAGGAGTAATAAGGTGTGCCAAGGGAGTTAGATATATTTTTTAAAATAAAGTTAATAAAAATTGTATTGAAAGGAGAAATAAGGTTGAGTAATTTTTTGATATTTTGACTTGGTGAAATATTTTTGTGAGAAAATATTAAGAACAAATATTTGCTATCTAACCCTTGAAATTGGCAAAGAAAGTGGTTGTGATTAAAACAGGTGTTTGAGGTCAGATCTTCTTCAAACAAAAGGTAAGGGCACATTATCCTTGAGAGTGATTGTTGGATGTTGTGAATGCTAAGTCAGAGTGAAAATGATTGTTTGATAAGCATTGTTGAGTTTGGTTTTTTGGAATGAAAATTGATACTAGAAACCTTTTTTGATAAGCAATTTTGGAAATATTGAGTAAGCTTTCATATGTGTGACTAGGATTTGTGAAAGAACATGAGTATCATTATTATATGAAGTTGTGAACTATATTGAACTAGGGCTTGTACAAGATCATGAGTATTATTGTTATGTGATATTTTTTGATAAGTTTGTTGGAAATAATTGAGTGTGTTCATATGCTTGGAGTAGGGTTTTTAGGCAAGGAGTGTTTCATTGAGTGATTTATTGAGTGGATTTGATTGATCCTAGTCAAGTGGAAGAGTTGAAGTGATAGTTCAAGTTATGTAAAACAAATTGTTCTATATTCTAAATTGATTTGAGAAAGATATTGAAAGTGATTGAGCATTGTTGTGAGTGTGAAGCATATAATTCTCTAAAAATTCTCTATATGTTTCTATGAGATTAAACAAGATTTTGTGTGAAGCTTGTCTAAGTGATTGAAGAGGATTTTGTGTTAAATTGAGTTGATTTGAGTAAGCTTTTGTGGAAGCTTACAATACATTTTTGATATGTCTTGATAAAGACTTGTTGAGTAGATTAGATAAGTTCTAGTGAGGACTTGTTGAGTATATTTGAAGTAAGTCTTGATGAAGACTTGTTGAGAAGAGTGGAAAAGTTCTAGAGAGGACTTATGGACAGATTAGTGTGAGCTTTTATGGAAGATTACAATGCATATTTGAGATAAGTTTTTGAGAAGACTTGAGAGCATAGTTGATTGATTTATTTGTTCAAATATTGGGTTAAGGTTTGGGGCAGATATAGAAGAGTTGATTTATGATTGATACAAGCTTAGTGTTAAGGCTTGAGGACAGAGATTGAGCAGATTTGTGTTAGATCGAAGGAATATGTTTAGTGTATATTTGAGGACAAAGATTGAAAAATTTGTGCTAGACTGAAGGACTATTTTTAGTGTCGATTTGAGGATAGATATTGAGAATATTTGTGCTAGATCAAATGAATATGTTTAATGCAAATAAGATATAGATATTGAGAATATTTATGCTATATTGAAGGACTGTGTTTAGTGCATATTTGAGGACAATGATTGAGCAAATTTGTGCTAAACCAAAGGACCGTGTTTAGTGCAAATTTGAGATAGAGTTGAGAGAAATATTTGGAGGTGATAAAGTATAGAGGATGATAGTCTCTAGTGGATAGAGGTCCTTTATCCAGGGTAGTGAATACAGGTATTCTGAGTGAGGGAAAGAGTCTTTAGTGGATATATATCCATAATTCAGTGCAGTAGAGGTAACAGTTCTTCTAAAATATCACCATCCAAATCAGAGGAGAAAGGATTTCTTCTATCGATAGAGATCCATGAACCAGATAAGGAGATTGGTGTCTCTTGTGAATAGATATCCATGAACTTGATTATGGTATTGGTATCTCCTTTGGACAGAGGTCCATAAAAATTGTAATAGGAAAGGTTTCCCAACAGATTTATTGAGAAAAAATTTAGTGAAATATTTTCTCCGTGGAATAGCCCACATTGGGTGAACCACATTAAATTGGTGTCTCTATTATGTGTGGTGATTTATGTATTGCTTTGATTATTGTTGTTGATATTTCTATTGATATATTGCATAATATTGTTTGGGAAAGAAAAGTAAAAATTTTTCATATACTGTTCACCCCGCCTCTCAGTATAAGCTTGTGTTCTTCAAATCACCAAAAAAATGGAAGTAAGCACAAAGGAAGAAAATCATTGTAGAAAACAAGAAAAGATAAAAATATTATAATAAATTCAACATAAAGGAAATTTGTATTTCAATATACCAAAACTAAATTTGAATAACTAATCAAGAGAGACATTTCAAGTAGATGAAAAATACAAAGGGTTTTAGGAGAAAGGTGGCTATCACCTCACATCAACTCCTCTTACCTAGTCATCAAATTTACATGTACATGAGTTGAAGAACTTCAAGATAAGATTAGAAAGTATAGAAAATATGGAATAGAAGAATATGTATAAGCTCCAAGGCCTTATGATGATAAATAAAAAACTAGAAGAGGAAAATATAATGTTGAAGGAAAAAATATCAATACTATAAGATGTGTTAGTATTTTATGTGGAAGAGTATTTCTAATTAAGAGTAAAGTGGAATGCATGGAAACTAGGGAGTAAATAAATAATTGCAAGCTCAAAGGGATTGTACAAATAAGTAAATATGTAGAGAAGGATAATATAATTAAAAATGCTATAAGAAACTTCAAAGGCATATAGACAAGAATGCAAATCCATGAACCAAAATATATAAACTAATCAAGAATCAACAAATATGAACACACGTCTAAAAGGTAGAGGGGAATAAATGCATATCACATAACAAAAATCAATAATAGATATAAAAGTAAAATAAAATACCATGGAAAACTAGATAAATAAGGTTAAAACATGAACACAAGTTGTAAAATGAACAATAGGCAAGAAGAAATCTATGGATGAAAATAGATTAGAATACATGAATGAGAAACCACAAATAGATATGATAGATCAACACATATAATTATTAGATGGGTAATAACCTATGAAGAAGATAAATATTCAATAAGTCTTATAAGAGTCTTTATGAAGGAAAAAATACAATGGAAATAGTTTTTTCCATGTGAGGAGGATGGAAAAAACAAACAAAGGAAGATGTAAGCTTATCAAAGTTACAATATTAATAAAAAAGGAGGACAAGAACTCCATTATAAGAAATAGGATTATTTTGAAAGGTCTATGATTTTCATAGATGAATACTTAACCTCAATAAAATAATAGTAGAGAAGATGAAAACTAAATAAGATTATGATAGTGAAAAATGAAGGTAAATGGACATGGTTAATAAATGGAAAGGCTACATCACTAGTTACAATTTTTCTATAAATAACAATATTGTAAGAATGAAGGGGGATGTCTTTTAAAGTAAAAATAAAAATAAAAGTTGAATGAAATTAAATGGACATGGTTGAGAAAAATGAAGTCCCAAATATATAGTCAAAGGTTCTAAAATAAATAATAAAGTAAGCTTCACAAAAGTATTTAAATTTGTTATGTAAAAATTATAGAGGTCATTCTTAGTGGAGAGGACTGAGGTTAGAGCCTATCATAGAAGTAAGAGATATTTTTTTCTCATAAAATACATGAACATGATGGGTGTAAGATCCTAATATTTTAATGTTTTAGGAATATTATAGTATAGAATAAAACAACAATAAATAGAAATGATAAGGAGGAATAATGATTTTTTTATTGGTGAACAAAGGTTTTGAAAGGATCTTATAACCTTTTACAAAAATATGATTGAGGGAGGAGATACCAATTAAAATACAACAAGATAAATGGACCCTCTTTGGGACAATATAGATAAACTACTAAAATAGAAAGGAGAAGCCCACACAGGGGTAGAAGAAAAAGCCTCACGGAGTGAGAAGATATGCCCTCCTAGGGGTAAATGAGAAGACATGATAGGAGGTCCCACACCCACTAACTCAACAAAAAGTAAAAATTAAGCATTGATGAGATGTGAGATTAACTGTTAGTGTTGTTGTCATCATGGTGTGCACCGACCTATCCATCATCCTCTTGAATTCCTCCAAAATTTTAAACTGATATTTATATTCCTTCAAAAGAGAATTTGCATAGACCAATAAGAAAGAGGTCATCTTGGTTGCTCGAGAGAGAGCCTTCATGTTATCCTGTAGGTCTTAGAGGTGGCCCTTATTAGATAAATATGGCTACCATGATACACAGGAGTCCAATAAAGGAGACTACTTGGAAGAACATTCTATAGGGTGGCCTTTCATGGAGCTAGGGTCTTCTCCATATTAAATTCCTAGGATTCATATGACTATTTATCCTGGTTATTATTTATGATAGGGACTTTACATTTTCCACTACCGAACTTGCTCTTGTTCGAGTAGAGGTATTGCTTTGACCTCAAAAAATTAAAAGTTCCTCCCTTCTTCACCTGGCAGTAAAGCACTCAATTGGTTCGTAATGATGATAGATATTTAGTAGCAATATCCTCCACTTGGATGACAGTCACTACCATTACTCTCCTCATTTCACTCTCAAAAACATCTGTAATGATCAGATGTAATCCCTAGTGAAGAGGAAATGAAGAGGTGTCCATACTGAATTTTAAAATTAAGCACTCAACTGACCTGTAGAGGTATTCTATAATATTAAAGGTTTTTTAACCCTCAAGTGGTTGATAAAAGTAATATGAAAACTTCTAAAATGGCACCGGGACCATCCAAAATAAAGTATTGCAACATTGTTATCATCACGATATCCTAGGATTTGGGGAGATTCTCTTGAATGATCCCTCATTTGTTCTTGCCTAGTTTCTCCCCTTTATCTTTGAAGAGAGATAACTCACTCTATAGAGAATAATTCTCTCTGTGTATAATCTCTCCATCATTTTTTAAGCCAATTATCTCTACCAAGAGATCAACGATAATAGTGAGCTCAAATTGTGAATAGTGATATGCCAATCATCCCATGTATGAAAAACCTAAGGAGAGTTCCTTGTCACTCCCTCTAAACTTTTGTAGAAAATGGAGTGGATCGTGGTCTCCAAAAATATCTTCAACAAGAGTATCAAGGTGGAGGGACATGGGTTCAGAGTCCACCATGGAAAAGAGAATCATCCATAGGGAAAAAGTAGAAGGGAAAATGCAGAAACCTAGAGGGATAAGATAAGATGATGGATGAAAACAACCTATCTAGGTTGAAGTGGGTGATGGTATGATCCATATAAAGAAACCAAATCACCTGAAAAGAGCAAGGATCGATGGAAAACCATGAAGGATATATTTCCCATGCAAGAAAAATGACACAAAATTTTCACTCAAAAACTCATCAACCATAGAAAATGGGGAGGACTTGTGAATGATGCTACCAATGATGATACGATATTTGATTATGAGGATCACTTTATGATGATAATGAATCAACAAAATAAAGGGGTATGATTCCAATGCACTTTTAGACCTCAACAGTAAATAGACATTCCTCAAATGGTCAAGGAAATCCAACCATCATCCTTTCACTTGGAAATGTATGATTTTGTGGTGTTGATTCCCATATGTTCTAGCACTCCTAGTAAGACTATGTTTACTATTTGTGAAGTGTAAAGAATTACCATCAAGATCATTTTCAATCTTATTGGCACTTCAAACAAGGCATATGTTTCTACAATGGGATTACAGGTCTTCTTGGATTAAGGATCCATTGATGAAGTTAGTTCTCTGCAAATCCTTGTGCCAAATGGAGAAGGAAAAGGGGTTACAACTCAAAATATTATGGTGGTATATTAGGCTTCGATGGTCCATCCTATAACTAATCCGTCACATTTGAAAACTAAAGAGATTATTGGAATTATAATTATAGCACAGTCTCCACATGTGGCTAATGAATACTTCATTTTCACATGAGTTCTACATACTTACAAAATATGTTTGGTTGTCACATGGCCAAAAGTAGTAGAGAAAAATGTAGATAAATCTCCACATGTTACTTTGGGTGATGGTTCTATACTTTCCCTTGTGCCTCTAAAATCCACTATGTTGCAAGAAAACCATGCATCACAAAATATGATACCCATGCTAAATCAAATCTTCCACACATGGCAATGAGTAACATCCACATTGAAATGGGTCCTCCATAGGTGGTAATTTTTATCTCCTATGATAGTCATGTTGCAAGTCCACATATAATTTGAAGTGATGATTCTATAATCCACCATGAGACAAGAATTCCATACGTCTATGTCTGTGGACTCCACTTTGAAAAAATAGAGCCATGCATAGCCTTTGCTAAAATATATCTGCCATACATGGCACTGGATAATATTTATGAAGTCCATGCTATGAAATTTCTTTCATACATAGCAATTGTTATCTTGGTGTATGAGATATTCATTGATACACATAGTCCCCATATGACTAGGAGTAAGAACAAGACGATGAGTTATCTGAGCACCAATGGCATAAAAGAGTTGGGTATTAATCCCTTCCAAAGGAAAATGAAATTTTTGAAAGGCAGTAAAAATATGAGTATTATGGGACAAAAAGTGGATGATGGTAGTGCTAGCTAGGCCCCATAAAAGGAAAACAACATACCTCTACTCCTTTGGGTAAATATCACTTAAAAGACACAGATAGGATATTGTCATCAATGAGAGTAGGAGGGAAGTTCTCAGTCCAGATGGTAAGGTTGGGTTTAGAGATACCCAAATTGGCTAATTGATTAGTAGCTTGGTTACCTTCTCTATAGACATGTTGGATGGTAACATTGGTGGATAAGCTTATGAGGTTTTTGGCTTTGGAAATTAGTCTTGAGATGTTCCAAGAAGTAGATTGGATAATGTAAGCAGGGCAAAAGAGACAATCCTTGAAAAAGAGCTCGAGCTTTAGCAAAATGATTAGTTTGGACTCCAAGGTTTTTTGTAAAGGTTAGAATGATATTTCCTTCATGGTTTTTGAAAAATATCTCTAGAACTAATAGGCCTAGGGTTACCCTTAGCTACACCATAAAAATTTAATTTTATCCAACCAAGGGGTAGAGAAGACCATTTAATGAATGCCCGATCCACCATGGAGGTTGGGGAAGAGATAGGACTAGAGGGGAGATTTAGGAACCTAGATAAACTAGCTTTATCAAAATATTTAGAAGGCCCAAAACCCTCGGTAA
The DNA here is from genome assembly GCA_028583015.1 of Wollemia nobilis. NCBI lineage: Eukaryota > Viridiplantae > Streptophyta > Pinopsida > Araucariales > Araucariaceae > Wollemia > Wollemia nobilis. The sequence continues at coordinate 66,705 of JAQPPZ010000015.1, forward strand.
TATAAAGGTTCTTAGTGGTTTCCTGGAGGATTATTGAAAGCTCTTGAATTACATTCTTTCCAAACTTCCCATAAGAAATGGGGGATATAGAAATTTTAGAAGGTTTTTAAGTGAAATCTCCTGAAGGGGTTGGGCCACTATAAGCACAAATTATTTAGTAATAAGGGAGGAACCCAATCAATCCCAATGGTATAAAATAAGGAAAGGATACTAGAGAAGAACTACAAGACACGAAGATGTGTTGGGTGGATTCATAAGCTTGATTGAACATGTAGTAGTAGTTAGGAATAGGGAGTTCACATATTTGGAGGTTAGAAATGGAAAGGATTTTATCTTAGACAAAAAGATAAAAGAAGAAACTAACTTTAGGAATGAAGTGTTAATTCCAAATAATATTTAAAGGGAACCACAACTAACTTGGACTCTTAATTAGAAAAAAAGCAAATTTTATAGTAAAAGAACCATTCACACTAGGTTCCAAAAAGATCTTGTCTTCCGCTAAATAGTTGGGGATGACATTAGGGCAACATATCAGATAAAATAGAAAAATATCAACTTTGTTCCCCATTCATATCACCAAGAGGTAAGGATTTCCAACACCTGTTGTCGGTGTCAATAAAATTGCACACTTTTGATCTAAATAGGGTATCAATAATAAGTTTCAAGCAGATGATGTCAGTGCAACTCTGAAGAAAATTATCACCCAACCATTTATCCTCCTAGAAGTTTATTTTCTGAACATTTCCAAGCTTCAATAAAATGCCTTTCTTGATGATCTCTCTCAACCTTATGATGAAATTCCAGACTATAGAACCTGGGATGGGTGAGGGGTCATCCAAGAAATTTTCTTGGTTCTAGAAGTACTTGGCCTTGATAATATCAACCCAAAGAGAGTTTTCATTCTGAAGGACCCTCCATCCTTGTTTTACAACAAGAGTTGAATTCATGTTTTTGACTTTTCGAAGCCCAATACCATCATATTATTTCATGGAATAGACTTGGTCCAAAGAATATTTGAGGTAATATTATTCAGTTAGGGAAATAAAGTCCAAATTTGAGATATTTTATTTTGTTGCACAATATGAGGCATCTATTATAGAAATATTTTAGTTTGTTACACAAGATGATACATGTGATGTTAAAAGTATTCTACATTATTATAGAATTTATACAACACAAATTAAGGTGCAAAACAACTAATAAGTGGATCATGTAGTGGGTGAAAAAATAATAAATTATAGGTCAAATGGTATTTAGAATTAATTATGAAATAAACTCTTATTTTCAATATGTCCAAGGAAGTGTTGAACTAAAAGAAGCTCAACATATTTGAAAAATAAAAAATAGAATAAATCTAAACCACTAGACTATGCCAACCCTTATGGTTGAGTGGAGGAAACTAAAATCTAACCACTAATAATTTACACATCTAATATTATGCACTACTATGCTAATTGTAGCCTTTGGAAAGTGAATATGTTCATTATAGATTTAGGAAAATGAGGATTTTGAGTCAATCTCTATCTAAATACAACATGGTGACCAAGTGGAACTTAATATACTATTTGGAATCCAAGGTACTAGTGTGATTAGCATATTTTTTGAACTTCCAATTAAAAGTGTTTAGATATAAAGTAATTACACTTAGTCAAAAGTCATAACTCATTACCTCAGATGATTACATTACATATTCATGGAACAACAAGAGAGGAAAAAATAAACTAAAGAGGATAGATAGTGAAAAAGGAAACACAAATTTTAGTAGTAAAAAGGATAGTCATTAAAAGGGTAGAAAGAAAACAAGAACTTTAAATAAAATATAAACATAAGTTTTTATAAATACAATAAAAAAGAAGAAGCTAATATAGAATTAAAAATTATATAATTGGTACCTTGTTTTATCTATGGAAGTTTTGAAATAGAGTTGTTTTTTCTCAGCAAGATGTTGGGCATGTCTTCTCTATTGCTGATAAATATGATATATTTTTTTATTGTTGGTTATACAGGTTGAAAAATTATAGGTGGATCTGTACTACTTACGTACCCTCATGTATCATTTGGGAATTCATCCTAAGTTATGAGTCATGTGCCTCTTCCTTCCCCTTCTAGGTGGCAGTGATTTCTTGGCTTCTTTCTTTCTAAATGTATATTTGACACTGTTTTGGCAATTGTTATCTGGCAGTTTGTGGACTATTTTTGAGACTCTTGTATACTCCTAACCACAATGGTTAGTGTATTGGTTTAGGGGATGTACTAATACCACCCACCCTTTTTATATGATTAGACATTATTTTATTAATATAATGGTCTTTTCATCCAAAAAAAATCATAGAATGAAACTAAAGAGATGTTTAGAAAACCAAAAGAAATAGTTAGATAGATAGGTATGACTAAAAAATCAATTATATCCATAACAAGATTTATTCAAGAATATGATGAATATTCATTGCCAATAATAATATTCTATATTAAATCTTGTATATATAAGCAAGCGTATGTACTAGTCCAACTATATATATTCTCCAAAGGGAGCATAAATATAGTGAATAAGTTTTACCAAGAACAAACACAAGTCCAAGATTTTATGCATCATCACTGTTTCATTTTGAAAATTATAGCAATAAAATTATAGGTTATAACACTTATTTTAATATTAAACCTCTATAATAACAACTAAAAATGATATTTTGGTTTAAATAGGTATGCATATATATTTTGGCAAGAAAATACATTATTAGGCTATCAAGTTCAATCCACTATATAGTCTTAAAAAAAAAAATCCACTATATAGGATTTTTATTCTTATACTCAAACATATATAATATTATAATATTTAATGCAAACATGTATGAATTTTCTAGTAGCTATACACATATCAAATTATTAGTCTCAATGCTATAGATTAGTTTATTTTTGGTATCATATATTTTAAATTTTATTTAATGTAATATGGGAAAAGGTTTTTTATTATAATGTTTATGTAAAGTTGTATTTAATTCTTTGAAACATCATGTAATGTGCATGAAGAATGTTGAGATAGATATTCTATGTTCCATTTTTCCTAAAAATTTACGTCTTGAAAGTAGTTCAAACACAATGTAAAATTCACTTGTAAAATAATTTCTATTATCAATTTTGCTTATAAATTTAAATTCTCAATAAAACAAATTTACTTTTCATTGAAAAAATTGTAACTCAAAAACTTTAATTCAATAAAGCATTAGGACGGTTGCCTTAAAATATTGAAATAATGTTCACTTTAAATTTTGAAAAGATATAGAAATAAATTATCTTTGAATACATGAGCTATCAACTTTAAATGAATATCAAAATATTAAATGCAAGTAACGAAAAAGAGAAAAAACATGTCAGTGAAGATTTACATATAAACTTATGTTAAAAACCTACTTTAAATTTTGAAAAGATATAGAAATGAATTATCTTTGAATACATGAGAAATCAACTTTAAATGAACATCAAAATATTAAATGCAAGTAACCAAAAAAATAAAAAACATGTCAGTGAAGATTTACATATAAACTTATGTTAAAAACCTAGTCGTAAGAGAGCTACATCAATTTTGTTAAAAATAAGGTTGGATATTAATGCATTTCTTTTTTTTTTCTACTTCAACTTGGTGCCTTGTCAAGTATTTATTCTACAACAAAGGTTGGATAGTATGGTTGTTTTGATTTTGTTGTTCCAATGAAAGATTTGGACACGTGTACTTTTATATTAGATCTTTGGATTTTGAATTAAAATAAACTAAAACTATGCAATAGCTCTAAGATTCTAAATAAATAAAAATGGATTTCACCTACGATTTTTATATAATCTCTTGTTTAAATTTTCTATGCATGAACATATACCATTTTATTCCCATCAAAATCATAGAAATAAAATAAACTTATTAATGGTATACCTCCATGATAATGAAACATATTCTAATGAATTAGAACAACTAATTTTATTAAACTTCAATTGAACAAAGGAATCTTTTGCTCCAAGCATCAAATTTTCAGCCTCTTACTTCTAGTAACAAGAAGAAAATGATTTTATAAAATTAAAATCTGTGGTAATATTTAATTTCATGTTCAAAACAAATAAGTAAAAGAATATTAAATTTAATTTTGACTTTCAAAGAATTTAAATTTTGATAAAAATTCAAACAAATCAAAGCATGATATTCTACACATGTGCATGCCTTTAAAAAGGAACAATTTGTTATTGTTTGTTCAAGGTACAAATTTTTTTTATATCATTAAGTATATGTATCATATAACACTAATTTATTCATTAAATAAGATTCCATTAGTATATTATGTAGAATAGATTCTATAAAATTCATAGATGTTAATTGTTCTCCTTAAATTAAATTAAACTTGAAAGGATATCCTTGTTTGTATTCATTTTATTAAAAAATAGGGTAATAATAACCCTCCATAACTTATCCCTAAGTTAGATATATTCTATTTATGTTTATACAACCAATGTTTGCCATAAATGCTACAAAGATAAAAAAAATACACCTATGGTCTAATGAAGCCAAGATTTGTGACTTTTGAGGCATAAAGAAATTATAGAGATACCACAACAACATTTCTCACTTGACCTATGACAATGAAACTAGTGTTCATCAAGAAAACTATAAAAATGATGAAGTACATTTGTAATAGGATGAATCAATCTCCCTATTTTCAACATTTTTTTATTATAAAATTAGTCTAATGTCTCTAAGATTTTTTTTTTCATTAGAAAAATACTAACCATATTTAATTATGACTATAATATTAGAAGTATTCATATATATATTGGTAGAAGTAGAATGTTTAGTCACTATAAAAAGTAATAATACATGCCTTCTAATTTTTTTTTTTGGTAAGTAAGAGAATATTTATGATTAACATCAGGTTTTAACTGGTTGACCTAAAACCATTTTACAAAATAGGGTCCACTGACCAACTGGACAAAGGCCAAGCCCTAAAAGTTTAAACTGAAAACAAAAAGGGCCAAGACCTACTCTTCCAACAAAATACAACCAAACTAAACTATTGAAGCCTAATATTATGGCCATCAGAAAAGAAAGACGCAAAATAGAACTAACAAAGACAAAATCCACTTTGAGCCTTCCAATCTAAAATTTTTCATTATCTATCACCATTGAGACTGCATGAGGAAGATTTTCAGTCCACGTGATCAAATTTGCTGCTACAATGCCTTCATTTGCCAGCCTATCAGCTGCCATGTTTGCTTCCCGGAAGGTATGCAAAATTATGGCCTCAGGTCGATCATGAATTAGAGCCCTTGCTTCGTGGATGTAGTCATCAAATCTCCAAGGAGCTCTCTTAGTGTTCTTTAGAAGATTTATAATAATAAGAGAAGGTGGCAGGGAACATGCCTTCTAAAATTGATAAAGCAAGCATAAATGATTTTACAAATAATGTGATTAAATTCCATATATACTATGTTATAAAGGAAGTTATGTTGTAAAGGAAGTTATTTGTAGTTAATTGTTGAAAGTACAAGTAAAAATATCTTAGAAGTACAATGTTGTGAATTTTATAAATGAGAAATCCCACTTATCTTTACATGCATTTATCATTTGCCTAAAATGTTATATTTAACATAAATAGTCATGTATTATTTAATATATAATCTTTAAAACATATGTTTATGTCTTTCTAAGATCAATGACTTTTATCCAAACATATTTTTCTCCTTCAAAATACAAATTTTAATTCCATACTATGAAGTTGGTAGTTCATACTTGTACGTGAAATTACAAATAAAATTCTTTTACAAATACTTATGTATGTAACATTAGTAGCTTGTAATGTTTTGTGTGCATATTTTATAACACAAATCAATTAATTTGATTTAGAATTTTGAAGTAAATAAACAAATAATCTGACATCTTTCTCATAGATAGTTTAGACTAAGTTTTAATAAAGAGACATCATAAATGAAATAACCATCCAACCATAAATTGGAGATATTTCACCTACATATTCACACATTATCCTTCAATTCAAATATAAATTATAATGATTTATTTCAAAATATATAAATTTTAAAATATAAATAATTATGAGAGTTTAATTATTTTATATCATTGAAATTATTCACTTTTATCTAATGAAGTGAAAGATCATGTTTAGCTATATTCTCCTCTATTAAAAAAGAGAACACATAGACTTTATGCGTTGAACTCTCGTACTATATTATATCCTTTTCACAATGGATAAGTCTTATATATAAGAAGGTACTTATTTGATTTATGTCCATGGTCATGGTATTCAACCTCATCTTGTTGAAAGAGTACTCCAAAGGTATGTATTATTGATCAAGAATTGTTTGTTCAAGTATTGGTGATAGCAATGGATAACAACACTGATGGTAAGGTTTGATATTATGTCCACAAATGGGAAACTAAAACCATGAGGGGCATTATTCAATGTCAAGGAGACTCAAACTATTGATCCTTTTACAACAAGCACCCACACTCACTATACCTCATGGTCAACAACTATAATTTTGGTAGATGTATTACTTCTAATTAATTATATGTCTCCCCATGTTGGATTTTTACCTGATTTTAGTTGTTGTATGATTAAAAATAGATGTAGAGACTGTACATGGAGCATGTTGATACAATTTTCAATGAATATGAAATTAACATGATGTATTTACATTTATATTAACCATAAGAAAAACAAATAATTTTATTTATTATTAAATATTTATATTTGTAGGTCTGAGGTGTAGATTAATTGGTTTGATCAAACCCCGTAAAGGGGTGAAGGTCCAAGGTTCAAGGAGGTCCAAGGTTCAAATATCGGGCCTCATTGAACTGAATGTGTCCCTTTCCTAGTGTTTTTAATGGCATAAAAAGGTTTAAAATGGTTGTGGCATGGTGGTTATAGGGACAAACTACAAGAAGAACTATGTGGCAGCTTCTAGGATGGACAACGTAGAATACTGTGATGAGCATAAAAGCCAAAAAACCTACCCAAATTCATGGCGGCTATGAATTCCACTATCTAAATTAAAAATAAATAAATAAATAAAAATATCTATATTTATTTAAGCTTACATAACCTTTTGGAATGACATTCACTCTCAAGAGTCAAGAGAGGTGGTATGTCCATGACCTTGAAAAAGGGGTTAGAACTTTAAATTTTAATATCATCAATATGACACCGTGCATCCATAAGATAATGTGATTAATTTTGATATATATCCCTAGCCTCAAATTGAAATATAAATCACCAAATAAAGGGAAATAATGCAAAGGAAAAAAACTATTATAGAAAAACAAACACAAAGGAAAAACATTACTTTGGGAATAGAAACACAAAGTCTTTTTCTTTTATTTTTAGATCTACCAAAATTAAACTTAAATAACAAAAATAAAAAGACATTTTAAGTAAATGGAAAATACAAATAAGAGGGCCAAGAGGAAAGGGGCTATATCCCAATACCAATCCCTCTTATTATCAATTTTATATGTGCAAGAGTTGATGAGATTCAAGAGTATAATGAAATATATTATAATTAGGAATTTGAATAATATCTATAATCTAAAATGAGTGATGGAAATAAATCAAAATATAGATAAGTATTATAGAATATTGAAGGATTAAGTAGAAATACAACAAGATTCATTAATATTTTGTGGAAGAGTCTATGGACTTTAAGAGTAGATTGGAATGCATTGAAATTATAGTGTAGAAAAATAAACATAGGCTATAAGGAATTATAGAGACAAATAGAAATCTAGAGGAAATTATAATATTAAAAAAAAAAGTAATAATACTATAAGAGCTTTAAATATAGATAGAAAAATATCAACCCATAAAATAAACTATGCAAATCAATTAGAAATTTATAAATATGAACACATCTCAAGGGTAGAAGGGAAGAAATGAATGTCACATACCAAACAATAATAATGGATATAAAAGTAAAATAAGTCAACATGAATAACCAATAATGGAGGTTAAGGCATGCAGAAAAGTGGTAAAAGGGACAATAGAGAAGAAGAAAGAAATGGATTAAAAATAGATTGGAATAAATACATGATATAACAAAGGAAGATGTGATATATGAACAAAAATAAATATTAGATGTGTAAGAGACTATCAAGAACATAAAGACACAATCATTGCTACAAGATGCTTTCTCAACGTAAAATTACAATGGAAAGGACAAGTTTACCAAGCAAGGAGGATGTAAATAATATGACATTGAAAATCAAGGTATATCAAGGTTATCATAAATAAAATTAGGAAAATAACTAAATTCTAATAAATATAAGTCTTTTGAAAGGTTCATGACCAATATTTTAAATGTTATAAGAATATTATAGTATGCAAATAAATAACATGGAAATGCAAGGATATGGATGAATAGTTATTTTACTTTAAAAAATTGAGACAATATTATATAGTTCTAGAAAGAAAAACCAAATAAATAATACATTTAGATTAAAATAAGGGAAGATAGAAGAAATATTAGAATCATAGCTTTCTATGTTGCTCCACACATATCTAGAGAATATAGAAAAACATGGTATGGACTATGAGGATACCTATATAGATTTAAATAAATTCATATTATAATACACACTCAAAGAGATAATTTTAATAGGTTTATTTAAATGCAAGGATAACAAGCAAGCAAGCCAACATGCCAAATAAAAGAGGATCTATGTAACAATACATTATGACTAGTAGAAGTAGAAAACTAGCAATAGATAAGATGCTTAGGGGATAAAAGGGCTATTAATAATTTTGATGAAAAACTATTGGTCCTAGGTAGTATACATGAATGTATCATCTACAAGGATATGTATTCATGAAAGAAATATGAAGAGTATATATGTAGAACTTACAATGGGAAATCATGTGCTTGTAAAATATAGTAAAGATAATGGAAGTAGATATTGAAGTTGCCCCAATAAAATTAAAATTAGGTTGTATCCTATTGTGTATAAATTTATCATGGTAATAAAGAAATCAACAAATCTAACAAGTGCTTCTCAATAAACAATAATCAATAGACAAAAAAGTTCTTATAACCTAGGAGAATCATTTAATTTTAAAGGAAAAACTAAAATATTTTTTTGCAAAGGGAGTGAAAATAGATGATAACAAGGAATCAAGAGAAATTAGTTATTATACATACTTATATATGCATTAATAGGGTAAAAAATATTAAAATTCATGAAAAATAAAAGGAAATAGATTTTTGAAAAATGTATGTATGATCAATAATGCAAAGTAGCAACAAGATCTCTAGAAGAACTAAGTGAATAAGAGGGTAAATTGTATGCATAAATATATAACATAAGCAAAAAAAGAGGAATATGTAAGTACAAGATAATAAGATTTAATTAATTTATTATATAATAACCCAAATTTTTTTTTGATCGGTTAAAGAGATTAGATTACGAACAGGTTTTAACAGGGTCCCAAAACCTGATTACAAAAAGCCTCAATAGGCCATGAGTCCAGGAAAAGCAAAATAGAGAACAATATATCAAAAATCCAAGCCACTAAGGCCATCCTCAGGTACCAACCAAAGAACCAGAACATAAGGGTCTCCTAAAGAAGTGCAGGTTAAGTGCATTACGTAAATCAGTTAGTTGAGAAATGCAACTTGAAATGTAATTGATGATGAACATCTGCATGCAATTATCAAGGTTATCCTTATCATCATCATCTGACTCGATGGTCAAGGATTCCTTCTGCTAGACCTTGTTCTTGAGGCGGATGGAGGACCACACTGGCTTCTACTTAGGCTCAATTTCAGGTTCAGGGGAAGCACTGTAGGTTCTATTTCTTAACAAATGAACAACTTCAACCACTTTTTTCTTCTTAGCAGAGAGCCTTGGGGTAGTAGAATATTATACAATAGTTTGAGAGGAGCTAGGATATATAGGGCTTAGTTTGGGTTTAGGATGGGGAGACACATAATTACCCTAAGGACAATGGATAATTGTTGGATGTGTCTCATCCTTTATCGAGGAAATATTGTACGATAGGCACGAGAGGGTAAGAGGAGTAGAGCTCCTCATGAGGAGGGCGAAGCCCTCCCCGAGGGTACCGAGGAGGGTTCGGGGGGGCGGTAGTCCCCTTGGCCATGCCGAAGGCATCTGCTGAAGGTGGTTTTTGGCAACACCATAAAAATGTTTTCCCCTTTTTTTGGAGCGATTGGTGGAGCGATTGCTAGGATTCCCATGGTTGGTGGGTGGTTGGTGGGTGTGGGTGGTTTAGCTCACGGTATTGTGTCCATTGTATTCTAATACCACATAGTGGTTTAGGGTTGTGAGAGTTTCCTTTATATTTTAATATAATGTCCCACTTTTGGGAAAGAAATAAAAATAATAATATCAAGGAGGAGTGGCTCTTGTTTTGCTGGAGTAGCCCACATTAGGTGAACTAGGGTAAATCTTATGTGTCATATGTGCATCGTGTGGTGTCATTTCTTCTAAGTTATTTATTTTTGCATTATTTTTGGAATAAGTTTTTATAGATCTCTTCAATAATCTAGTACTTATACAAGATATTGAATAACCCACGATGAGTGGGTAATTTAGACCCATTATTTGATCTACAATGCTCAATGGTATGGCCAATGGAATTAAGTAGAAACTAAGGAATGTTAACTGCACTCACATCTAAAAAATGATTAAAAAAGTAAAGTGAAAACTACAGAGGATCTTATTTGTATCATTGATCGTAACATACTCCATAATGGGTTTTAGAACACTTACCCAAGGAAATGGAAGTTCATCATGATGAATTCCCACACGAGCTTTCCTGTATATCTCTTTGTCTTTGATGTCTTTCAGTTCGACCTCCCAGTTGTGCTTCTCTCTTCTGATGGACCTTCCTTTAGGAGGCTGACCTATTAATTCAACCAAAAATTTGATGTCAACATCATAGGTTTTGTTATAGATGATGACTCTGCCCTCATCCCACATTTCCATGAAAGCCTTGGTGATCTTTGGGTCTTCACCCTCAAATTTGTGAAAAAAGGGAAGAAAGCCCTTGCTAGAGAGGATACCTTCAACAATGACATCCATGCTCACCTTGGAAGGTTCAACAAAACTCATGGTGATGATACAAAGATAGAGGCACCTTTGAATTAACAAGGAAATATAGTGAAGACCAAAATATAGATCTTGATCAAAAAAAATTAGTAACCTCTAAAAAGGTAAAAAAGGAAACATTCTGATGGTAATCTCGGTGAGCGTGCTGAGAAGGATGGAAATGATCAAGGTTGCACGAAATAATGTGATCATGGTAGGGAAGGCATTTAGAAATGCTTGAAAGGATCATGTGGGAATCTGAACCAATCACCCACATGAGGGAAAGGGCGGAGAGATGAAAAAACATGAGGATAGACATGAGGGAAGGGCATGACATGGATGGAGGGAAGAGGGGGTTGGGGAGGGTGATGAGGTGATAGGGGGACAAGGCAATAGAAAAATGGTGGAGGGTGATAACCATGGTGAGAGGGGGTAGGGAAATAAAAAGGTGAAGACACTTTAGAAAAAAATCAAATAACCCAAAGTTATTCAAGAAGAAAATTTAGCAAAAAATTAAATAGAAAATAATATCTAGAAATCCAATGGTTTGAATATGTAAAACAATTGTATGAATAAGAGCAATAAGTGCTTCTTGTGACCATCATATCAACGTTTTTTTTTTTTTTAAGGTCAAGGAATGTACTAAAATGTAGGAATAGGTAAGTCTTGTGACATGGATGGACTATAAGGATAATGTTTTTGCAGTGGATGCAACTCTATCCAGAAGGGGCCTCCCTTTTCAGTCTATTAACAATAACTTCCTTAAAGCCATCGTTGAGTTCTTCTAGTCACGTATTATTTTTCAGGGAAGAAAATAAAACATACCTTTATGGGCTATGAGGTATATTGTGCGTTGTCTCAAAAAGAACAAATACGATTGGTCCTCATATGTTTCCACCAAAATAAAAAATGAACTTCAAAATGCATGCACAAATACTATGACCACTTATACTCTTGTTGCTACTTGCAATTACTTGATTGGTTTTTATTATGAAGTATATTTTAGTGTAAGTAATATCACCGTGCCCACCTCCGTCCATACAAAATTGAAGTCACCTACCTTAACCATTGAACAAATGGAGGTATTTTTTTACATAAAAATTTACAATAATTTTTTTTAGTGTTTATATTTCTAATTTTTAAATTTGCTTTAATTTAGAGAAGAGTGATGTCTTATTCAAATAGAAGAGATGCTCTAAATAGGGAATTCAACCTAGAGGTTAGTGCATATTATGATACACTATCACCATAACATTCATTAACAAGATCTATAAAATTCATTAGATCTTCAAAATCTTCTTTTGTTCATCCAACTCCATCTTCTACTTCACGTACACATGTCATAGATGTTGAGAAAGATAGCCTAGCATTGAAAAGTAAAGTTTATTTTTCACTTCGGAGTGAGGAGGTAATTAATTCCTCTCTTTAATTAATTTTAGTTATCATTAATTTAAATTTTAATTTTAATTAATGGTATTCTAGGAAGAAGAGAACTAAGGATGATGTTGTCATTGAGAGAGTACAAGATATAACCATTGTGTGGGAGGACTTAAGTTAGATGCACATTGAAGTGGCTAAACTATAATGTGATATATTTAGAACCATTCATCCCTCACATTCAATTGTACATTCAATCATCCCTAGAAGTCATCCCTTGCATGATGTAGATAGACTCACCTGGATCATCCCTCACATGATGTCGATGGACTCACCTGGGTCATACCTCAATTAGAATTCATCCTTCGCATGATGTCGATAAACTCACCTGGATCATCCCTCACATGATGTCTATGGACTCGCCTGGATCATCCCTCAATAAGGGATGACCCAAGTTAGTTCATAGACTTAATTCAAGGAACGACATACATGATTATGATGCCACACATGATGTCTATGAGGTATGACCCAAGTGAGTCTGTAGACTTCATTCGAGGGTCGACAGACTCATCCAAGTCATCCCTTGTATGATGTCGATGGACTCACTCAGGTTACCGCTCGACAAGGGATGACCATGAATTATATATTTAATTAGTTTTAGTTACCATTATTTTAAATTAATTTTTTTTTAATATTTTTAGGTTATCATACCAAACATATTTCAAAACCATTCCGATCTAAAAATGATACAACAACATCCGGTATGGGCAATTATAGTTGAGAATTTCATAGTAAATTTCATTATAAAATTATTTTTACAATAAATATTATTTTTATTTTTTGTAGGTTCTAGTCAACATCATCGACAATAAATGATGGTACATCTATCACCACTACCTTTACGTCCTCTATAGCAAGACCTCATAGAAGTTTCTAAACAAACGATTGAGATAGGGAAATAGATCAGATCATAGCACGATATACATAATTAAAATTTGAGTTTCCCAATATTCTTATTAAAATAATTTTTTCAAATGTTTAATTTATTTTTTTATTTTGGTCTTAGGTCGATCACAACGGCTTGTACAAAATTCTATACCACCACCACCACCTCCACATAGACAACAGTTCGTGAGGCCTCAACATATACATGGAAAAGGGTTACATGCTGAAAGGAGTTCAAAATGCCCATCCATTGGCCTTTCAAACTTTCCCACTTGTAACCTGGAAAATATTTCAAAAAATTTCAATTATTCTCCTTGATTGTCTATTCCTCCCCTGGATAAAGAATTCCTTGTGCAAGGTATATTTCCTAAAATTTTTAAAGCATTTGGTATGCTTCAAACTCAAATAGAAGAAACTATTGATAAAACATTACAAACTGGTGGAAGAGCAACCACTGCTCGCAACACCCATCTCCTTGGTCCAACTAGTCAAGATGCTCCTCTTACTGATGATTAAATATTAGATTTTCAAAATCAGATTTATTTGTAGAAAATTTGGAAGCCATATTGAAGGATACTGTGTTTTTCGATATTTTTGAACTGAAATATTGGGAGCAAAAGTTCTAGTTAAGGAAATTAATGCTCGATACAAATTTTTTACAAAAAGAGAATAATTGTTTTCTTTTGTTTAGCAACATCCTAAAAATGTGGATGTTTTATTATATGCAACAACCTCAAGAATTTTAAATGCCATTGGAACTGATATTTATGGTGATGAAATTATAGATCACCTCTTGAATAGGCTCAATAATATGAATGCTGAAGCTCAAGCCTATTTTAATAAGTGGACAATTGATAAAAGAAAGTTAAAGTAGCAAAGTATGCCTAGGTAGTTGTAGAGGTAAGTCAACAATATTTTTCTAAATTAATTTATTTTATAATATTTTTATCTTTATTAACTAACATTTTAAATATTCTATTGTACAGTCCAATTTTGAGAATGTCAAAAATCAATTGGAAAGCATGAAGGTCTTTTTGGTCATCATAAATTAAAGTATACAAAATGTAATTGAATTCAAAGAATGATTCTATGATACCATCAGATAGAATAATTCCCTCAAAAGAATCATCATCAAACATAATATGGATTTGAATATTTTGCTCACAAAACAAGAGAACGAAATACCTCTAAAAGATAATCCAACTATAGAGGATAGGGGATTGGTATAAAGTTTGAATACTGGTGAAGAGAACCTATGGAGAGCTGGCGTGTTAGGAGAAACACCATTAGAGGTGGCATCTAGGAAAGGTCATGAATAAAAGCAACTAGATCCTTCATCTGTGCAAATACTTGAAACATGCCCTTCAACCCAATAGTTTGAAAGTGGATGCACAGTCCCTTGATTTGCAATGAAATTTTATTCAAATTAAATAAATACTTTTTGTAACTGATGTTTGAATGAATATTTTTGAATCCCTATGAGCCTTTGTTCAAATTTTTACCATGGTTCAATATTGATTTTGTGCAATGGCATCTTATGATTTTGTGCTTTGGGAAAATTTGAATTCTACATGTTGCTTTACCTCTATTTAGATCATTCTTATTACAAATAAATGACATGTTTATGACGTGAAAATTCTCCAAATATAGGGCACAAAATGGTACCATTTTTTTTGACATTTGAATCAGAAATATACTCAATGTGTGCAAAGATATTATTCTATAGGTGAAATTTATAAAAGAAACTATAGAATACATTTTTTTTCTCATGAAATATTCAATGTTTGAGTTATAGAGAATTGAACCTAGATACAACTCTTGGTTTTGATGAATGTAAATGTTGATGAATAGGTGTTTGAAATAAATATTACAAGTGCTCAAGCTATTTTTCTAGCCACCTCTACAATACTTGTGTGTTGCTTCTCAGACAGGTTTTTAAAGGTTCAATCATAGATGCTCAAACTACTTTTCTAGCCACCTCTATAATACTTGTGTGCTCAAGAGGAAAATCAAACTACTTTTTGACCATTGCTCTTTTCTTCTAATACATTCCAAATGTATCAAATATTTCTATGAATTTTTTTATTCCACTTGGTATTATAAAGTAAGCTTAAAAAATGTTGTTTCGATAATTTTTTTGTCTATTAACTACAAGGCAAACATCAATTTTTCATAAATTCATCCCTTAAATATTTGAATGATGATTTAAATAAAATTTATAGGAATCAATATAGGTTTCTTCAAATGTATTGAGCCTCAAATATGTGGACTCAAATATTAGAAAGGTATGAGAAATTATTATCAGTGAAAAACCTCTTGAGTTGATTTTGTGCAATGGCATCTTATTTTGACATCCAATATTCAAATGTCTAGTTCTATAAATTGTCTACCAAGCTTCAATGCCATTAAGAAGGTATTTTTCTATTACAAATAACAAAATGTTGTCTAACATATATTAAAAAAACCTAAACATAAGAACTAAATTAAAAACACTTCACTCAGGGGATGACCCTCGAATGAAGTCTATAGAATCACTTGGGTCGTCCCTCGTAGACATCATGTGTGGCATCATAAATGTGTTCATCATCTCTTGCATGATGTCTAAAGAATAAATTGGATCATCCTTCATCGAGGGATAAACCGGGTGAGTTTTTTTGACATCATGGGAGGGACGACCTAGGTGAGTCCATCAACATTATGTGAGGGACAACCCGAGTGAGTCCGTCGATATCGTGCGAGGGATGACATGTGAGGCATGATTGAAATCATACAAGAGACAACCTGGATAGGTTTCTAACTTTGTAGGCATCTTTATCAATAGTAAAATACTCTTACAAAAAGCAAACATATAATTTTGAACAAAATATTTGACATTATGTCCCTCCAAGGAAAAATTCATATACATCAGAGCAATCCTATATTACAAAGCAAATACAACAAAGCAAGCCTATAATTTTGAACAAATTATTTGACATTATATCCATCCCAGGAAAAATTCATATCCAATAGGATAAAGCCTATAATTTTGAATAATATATTTGACATTATATCAATCCAAGAAAAATATTTGAAATTATATGAAAAACTCGTCAATTTAATGAAAATTTTATAATATTAAACAATTAACATCTATGCCATTATTTTACAAACTCATAAATCCAAAACAAAATTATGCAATGTAATTATGTATGTGATATGTTGCAAAAATATGTAAACACATTAATCCAAACAAAACTTCATAATCCTAATTCTCCACATCAGGATTATATAAATATCATGCAATTTCCATCTATCCAAGGGACATATGTTGCAAAAAGGTTGCAAATATTACATTGGAGAAAGTTGAAATGAATAATTTTCATATTCTTCAACATCATTTGTAGATGTAGTTGATCTATGTGTCTTAAAAATCATATCATTATTCTCAATTTCCTCATCATCATCAATATTCATGATACCTCTTCTGCTTGTTATAGATTACCAATATGTCACAACTCTATCATAAGGAAAATTGTGCACCTCATAATATGAGACATATTCTCAAGCAATTTTCTAAATTTTTATCTAGTCGGTTACAAACTTTAGATTTCACAAAATACAATGCACTAAAAACCCTTTCATCTTCCACTTATCCCAAAATCATTGTTTGACATAATTCATATAAGCAAAAATATTTTCTCATAATTTCTTGTAAACCACTACTGGGGTACAATTTTTTCCAAAAATGTATAGTAGAACTTGGTTTTCTAGAATTAGTCAAATATGGAATTTGATCAAGCATTGTATTTTCAAAATATGAGGATTGTTTGGTCAAAATATCTTTATTCAAAATACCATTGATCTCAGTATCGTTGACTTCCACACTTTTAGAAAAATGAGTGATAAGTGTACCCATATATTTTATAAACAATATTTTTTGCTATTATTATTTGTTCCTAAATATCAAAACATAGGGTTAACCACACCCATTGCTTCTAGCAACTCATATATTTGAAAATGACTTCTAATTTCTTTTATCAATGATTCTACTATTTTTCGTAACTTAATTCTTGTATTATGTAAAACTTCTTCAAATTTATTGTATGTGATTGGCATTTGTTCAAATTATTCACTAAATATGTACAATTACTTATAAAAATAATATAAAGGTATATATTTTTCATGAACATTAATACAGATATAATCATGAATGTTGAACTGCAACAAACTTTTTTGTTCATTAACATTTATTAGAGTTCTCCAATCATAAAACAAAGGATCCATAAAATTCTCACTTGATAAGTATAACGTATCGATACACACACAAATTTGTTTTCTAATTCTAATGAAATCAACTATATAAATGGATATTTGTTGTGCAAGTTTTATCAATGTATTCATTTCATGCAATATTGGAAGAATACCACATAAAGTGAGTAGTGTTTCCAGGTATCTCATACGATATAACAAATCTTTCACTTTATCAACTACCCTTCGATTTTCATACATAAAGTAAACTATGGATTTATATTATTTTAAAACTCTTTTTTGCAGGTTAAAACAATGAAATCCACCTGGTATCCACATCTTGCAACATTTTTTACTTTTGTAAGTCTTAGTGTGAATTTTTGAAACTCTCCAAACCTTTTTGGATTGCAAAAAAAAATATGAATGTATTTCCCAGATGAGTTTTTCAACTCTTGCACATTTTGAAATGTGATCATAATTTTATATGCAAGATTCATTCTATGAGCCCTACAGTGAATCAGGATCAAATATGAGGTACCAGATGATTGAAGTTAAATACAAAGACAATTTCTTTTACCTTGTATTATAGCAGCACAATAAAATCCAACACATTAATTGGTTATTGTTGCATCATCCATTCTAGCAATACCCTTTAATCTAGTAACAAAAATATTGTAAATATTTTTAGCATTACATTTCTCCATCTTATGTATTGCTAGCAAATGAGGTTTTTTTACATGATTTTAAAAGGCATAAACATGCATGTAAATCCAAGATGTGTTATCAATTGCAGTTACCTCATCAATAGAAAGTGAAATGAATTTAGAATTTTTAACATTCTCTTTCAAGTCCCTCATCTCAACAAAAGGTAGACATTGTACCATTTCCCAACCACTTCGATATGACCAATGATATTTAGGGAGGATTTGTGCATCAACTATTCGAAAGAGATGCTTATAAACAATAAAATTTGGCATATCTCTACCTTTTTTAAGAATATTAAATATGATAGCAAACTGTAAGCTTTTCAAAGCTAACATGGTTTCATGAATTTTTTTAAACTGTGATGGAATCATTCCACCATTATTAGATAGTATTTGTATTTGTTTCATCGCTTTTTCATAGTCTAGTGCATATCTCACATGTGCGCATTATGATGCATTCTTCCACCTGTGGATTCTTTTAAATGTTCCATCAACTTATTTTACTTTAACATAAAATTTTCCACAATTTTTTCTATTGTATCTATATTAGGTTGCATTCTCTTATCTTTTCCTAATTTTCAACTGCAAATAATGCATCTAGCTTCTTTTGGTTCTGCATTTCTATCTTCTTGCAACATTGGTTCAATAAATAGATAATTTTATGACCATTCAAACTGAAATGACCTTCCAATAATCTAAATTATTTAGCTTCTACGTCTACATTTCTTATACTTAACCAAATATCCCCATTTAGTGTATATTTGGTTGGAAAGATCATTTTCATTTTGACTTGGTATGCCAGTTTCATGATTCTATTCAAGTTGTTGCATTTCATTGTTAATTAATTTTTTTTTATGTATTTTATCCTCGGGATTATCTTCTAGTGGAGACATCTCAATATCAACTGGGTACTCTGCATTCAAGTATGTTCTATATCATTTTCTAAAATTAAAAATTAAAATTACTATTAAGTAGGGAAAATGAGTATGTACCTTGTAACTGCTTAAGTTGTTGTATGTCATTGTTGATGAAATTTTCATGATGTATTTCATCATGGGGAATATAATCTAGTAGAGGCATATCAAGATCAATTGGGTATTCTACATTCAAAAATGTTTTATATCATATTTTGAAATTATTTATTGAAATTACTAATTAAGTAGGTATAATAGGTATGTACCTTGTAACTATGCAGGTTTTGGTACCTCCTTGGATTTCAAGATATCGCTAAAATATTTTAGGATACTATTTTTTTAGAAGATTTTTCTCCCTTGTTTCCATTGTGAGTTGGAGCTATTGTACTTATGAATAAAAATGTTAGGAAAATAATATTTGAGCAAAAATTTTATAGGAAAAGAAGCAAATATGATAATGCAATCAGTAAATCCAGGATGATCAGGGTGTAGTGAATAGATACAACCTGGAAGAGTCTATGAGAATCATTCAAGAGACGACAAAGATAATCTGTAGACATGAAATTGGGTGAACTACAAGGAATGACCTGCAACATGCAAGGTATGACATGCAAGGGATGACCTGCAAGGGATGACCTAAATGATCTAGTAGACATCATGTGAGGGATAACCTATGTGAGTTCGTAGACATCATGAAAGGGATGACTTGCTAGGGATGACCAACAAAGGATAACATGGGTAAGTCTGCAAACATCATGCGAGGATGATCTACATGAGTACATAGACATCATGTGAGGGATGACATACAAGGGATGACCTAGATAAATATGTAGACATAATGTAAGGTATGACTTACATAAGTCCATAAAAATCATGCGAGGGATAACATGCAAGGGATGACCTAGGTAAGTTTATAGACATCATGCGAGATATGACTTGCATGAGTCTGTAGACATCATGCAAGGAATGATCTGGGTAAGTCTGTAGAGATCATTCAAGGGATGACCTGCAAGGGATGACCTGGGTAAGTCTATGAACATCATACGAGGGATGACATGCATGATTTCATAGATATCATGCAAGGAACAACCTCCAATATATGACTTGGATAAGTCTATAGACATCATGTGAGGGATGAACTGTATGAGTCTGTAGACACCATGTGAGGAACAACCTACAAGGGATGAATTGGGTAGATTTATAAATATTATGTGAGATATGACCTACATGAAATTGTAGACATCATGCAAGGGATGACCTGCATGAGTTCGTAGACATCATATGAGGGATGGCCTTAGGGGATGACAAGGATGTAATGGATGATCTAGGCAATTCTACAGTCATCATGCAAGGGATGACCTACAAGGGATAACCTATGTAAATTTATAGATATCATGCGAGGGATGACTTGCATGAGTTTATAAACATCATGCGAGGGATGGCCTATAGAGAATGACCTGGGTGCAAGGGATGACCTAGGCAAGTCTATAGTCATCATGTAAGGGATTAACTACAATGGATGACCTAGGTAAGTCTATAGACATCATGCAAGGTATGACCTACATGAATTCATGGATATCATGCAAGGGACGATCTACAAGGGATGACTTGGGTAATTCTATAGACATCATGCGAGGGATGACATAAATGAGTATGTATAAATCATGCGAGGGATGATATGTAAGGGACAACCTAGGTAAATCTATATATATCATGTGAGGATGACCTGTAAGGGATGACCTAGGTAAGTTTGTAGATATCATGCGAGGGATGACTTGCATGAGTCTTTAGATATAATGCGAGGGATGACCTACATGAGTCTGTATACATCATATGAGGGATGAATTGTAAGGGATGACTTTGGTAAGTTTATATATCATGTGAGGGATGACCTACATTATTTCATAGAAATCATGTGAGGGACAACCTACATGAGTCTGTAGAAATTATGTGAGGGAATACCTATAGGGGATGACCTGTAGAAGCATTTTTTGCATCATAGCTCATGTATAAACCATTTCCACAAATTAATGCTTGCAAAAATCACTATATTTTTCTCAATACAAAATATTCCATTTGTGTGCTGCCTTTAAATATGATTACTAGGGTGGTCTAACTCATCATACCCTCTTGCTACCTTGTCCTTGGTATATTTTTTATAAATTTACCATGTCCCTCCTTGATCCTGAGACACTTCAATTAGATCATGTGAGTGAATATATATTGGGGTCTCATGGCTTCATTCCATTCTTGAAGAATTTTAGTGGTAATGATGAAGATATCTCTAATGATATTATAAATTTTTGGAAAAAAGAGAGTGTCATCATCCGAGGCTTGGATTTCATCATCAAAATTTATTTTCTAGTTGATATTGTTGAGCAAGGTGCAGCAAAAGTATTGTCATTGTTGTCAACACAGACAGATAGATCAGTTGATGCAGTTGATGCAGTGGACAGGAGTTCAGAGGTCAGTCAGAACATGTACAGTGAATTTCCAAGAAGACAGAAGTGGCCCAGATTCAAAAAATCAAAGAAAAAGACAAGTAAGAAAACTGTCGCGATATCGCGACATGTTTTCTGTCGCGATTTCGCGACATGGACGAGGAGAGAGAAGGCACAAGCAAAATTGTCATGATTTCATGACATGGCCGAGGAGAGAGAAGGCGCAAGCAAAATTGTCATGATTTCACGACATGGACGAGGAGAGAGAAGGCGCAAGCAAAATTGTCATGATTTCGCGACATGGACGAGGAGAGAGAAGGCACAAGCAAAATTGTCATGATTTCATGACATGGCCGAGGAGAGAGAAGGCACAAGGAAAACTGTCATGATTTCATGACATGTTGGCAGAGAAGGAGGCAAGTAGAAAAACTGTCATGATTTCATGACATGTTTGAAGAAGAGGCGCAGGAAAAGAAAACTGTCATGATTTCATGACATGCTCGAGGAGAAGGAGCTCACAAAGAAAAGTGTCACGATTTCATGACAGGTTCCAAGAGGAAGCGTTAAGGAGAGAAAGTGTCACGATTTCATGACAAGATCGAAGAGAAAGTGCCAAGGAGAGAAAGTGTCATGATTTCACGACAGGATCGAAGAGAAAGTGCCAAGGAGAGAAAGTGTCACGATTTCATGACAGGATCGAAGAGAAAGTGCCAAGGAGAGAAAGTGTCACGATTTCATGACAGGATCGAAGAGAAAGTGCCAAGGAGAGAAAGTGTCACGATTTTGTGACAGGGTCGAAGAGAAGTGCAAGGAAGAGAAAAGTGTCACGATTTTGTGACATGTTCCATTTTCACTAGCCAAAGACAGAAAAGGCACAAGGCAGCAAAAGTGTCACGATTTCATGACATGTTCCATTTTAGGGGGAAGAAGAAAAGGCACAAGGCAGAGAAAGATGTCACGATTTCATGACATGTTCCATTTTCACGGGCGAAAGGAAGAAAAGGCACAAGGTAGAGAAAGATGTCATGATTTCATGACATGTTCCATTTTCATGGGCGAAAGGAAGAAAAGGCACAAGGCAGAGAAAGATGTCACGATTTCGTGACATGTTCCGTTTTCCGGGGAAGCAAGAAAAGTGCGACAAGGAGAAAGATGTCACGATTTTGTGACATGTTCCATTTTTGCTAGAGCAAGCCAAGAAGAGTAGCGAGAAGGTGAAAGTGTCACGATTTCGTGACATGTCTAGTTTTCATGGGTACAAGCGAAGAAGTGGACAAGGAGGCAAAAACTATCATGATTTCATGACATGTTGTATTTTCATGGGTAAAAGGTGAGAAGGGCAGAAAGATACAGAAATGTCATGATTTCATGATAGGTCGCAACAACACAATAACAGATAGTTAACTAGAACAGAACAATAGTTAAAGGGGCAGTTGTAGAAGAAAAGCATGCAACCAAAATAACAAGAGTTAACTAGAGTAAATGCGGCAGTTACAGATAGAAATCATGCAGCTTTTTAAGAACTAGAGTTAACTGGAGTAAATCGAATAGTCGCATTAATAGAATCATAAAATGCATGCATGCATAGAAATGAATACGAACAGTCTTGTTCAAGAAGACGTATAGTCATGGTAGAGATATACGTTGCATGTAACATAATGCACACTCTATAAATACAAAAGGAGTTACACAAGAAGGAGTTACAGTTGACAAGTGGCAGAAGAGAACATTAATAAAATAGTTACGGGTTGCATGCATAAATATGGAAGCTAAAAATAGAGACTTATATGTTATAAAAGTAGGTCTGCATGAAGAATAAAGTTGCTACTGTAAGTGAGAATTTGTTGCGTAAAGAGGGTTAGAAGAGGGCCGAGAGAGAGATAAGCAGAGCCGTGAGAGCGTGCAGAGTTTAATCAAGTTTAATTAATTGTAGACCAATCAGGGTCATGTAAACAAGGAAGGCATTTTTATGTCACTGAATTAAATTAAAATTGCAGTCCAAGTTGGTGCTTGGCATTAGGGGTTGGTGCTCCTATCTGTTGTAGCAAAAAAACAAGGGGTTGGTGCTCCTTCCAGTGGGTGTTGGTAAAGTGTTTGTAAAATTGGTGTTTTGCAAAGGTTGGATTTGGATTGAAGTCCAAGCAGTCATTTTTGAGGAGTAGCCAAATTGGTGAACCTCGTTACATTGTGTGTTGTGGTGTGCTCTCTTGTGATTATTGCTTTATCTATTTTCTAGTTCTCTTTGCTTCAGTTTTAAGAATTGCAGATCAGATTTTTAGCTACACTGATTCACCCCCCTCTCAGTGTCATTGTGAGAATATCAATTGGTATCAGAGCAAGGTTCCTGAACAAGCTTAATCAGCTAAGGTGATCTTGGAAGGAACACAATGGCAGGTAGTGAAGGATTCTCATCAAACAAAGCTCCTTTGTTCAATGGAACTAATTACTCATTCTGGAGACTCAGGATGCAGACATATCTGAGTGCGTTAGGATACGACATTTGGGAGTCAATAGAAAGTGGATACACAACACCCGCTACTCCTCCAACAGATACTGTTGAGAAGAAAAAGGCTGAGAATAACTCCAAAGCAAAGAATGCCATAATGTGTGGGCTAGTAGACAATGAACTGATAAGGGTCATGAGCTGTAAATCGACAAAAGACATGTGGGACAAATTGAAGAGCATCCATGAAGGAGACAACAAGATCAAGGAAGCCAAGCTGCAAACGCATCGAGCTCAGTTCGAGGCATTACAAATGAATGACGATGAGAACATAGAGGCCTATATGCTGAGAGTCAATGGAGTCATTAATGCAATCAGAGGACTCGACGAAGAGATCGAAGATGCGGTTGTCATGAAAAAGGTACTTAGAACTCTTCACAAAAGATTTAATTCTAAAGTTTTTGCAATAGAAGAGGCTAAAGATCTAAACAATTTTAGCATGGACGAGATGCATGGTTCCTTGACTGCATACGAAATGAGAATAGGACAAACTAAGCCCATAGACAGAGAAGCTGCTTTTAAAGCACACAAGAATACAAAAGCTGAACAAGAATCTGAGGATGAAGAGACATCGGATGAAACGGAAGCCAACTTTGTTCGGAAACTTACAAAGGGAAAAGGAAAATATAGAGGAAAGTTGTCATTTAAGTGTTTCAATTGTGGAGGGGTCGGTCACTTTGCAGCTAAGTGTCCAATGAATGAGAAAACCAAAAGTGATGAAGGGTCACACCAAGAAAGAAGTGACTGGAAGAAGAAACCAAATTTTAGGAAAAGCAATTTCAAAAAGAAAAGTTTCATATCCAAGAATGTCAGCTCTTCTGAAGATAGCTCAAGTGAAGATTCTGAAGAAGAAATAGGTGAAGCTCTGTTCATGGCATTTGAAGAAGCAAAAATAGAAGAAAAATAGGAAGGTGATACAAAAAGTAAGGATGAGGTTGAAGTTTATCTGGAAGGAGAGTTGGTTGCTGCACTTAAAGAGTTGAAGACAGAAAGGAAAAAGAATAATAAGGTCTCAAGAAAGCTTGAGGATGCGAATGACATAATAAATAGTTTGAAAGTACAGACAGAAGAATTTAAGAAAATGTCTGAAGAACTTGAAGTACAATTAACCATGAGAATAGATGAGTGCAACAAACTAGAAGAAGAGATTGTTGTTTTAAGAATGCGGCTAGAAGAAAAGAATCAAAAATTGAGTTGCTATCACAAACTTGAAGGAAGTTCTCCAAAGCTTGAAAAGATTATAAATAGTCAGAGGACTACAGGCATCAAGTTTGGCTTGGGGTTTGTCGAAGGAGAATCATCAAGTGGATCAAAGGCCATAACTGTAGAACCAAGTAAAGAAAGAGGATAAGATCAAGGTTGACCAAAGAAAAATGAATCTTGCAAAAGAAAGCAACAATGCCAGGCACGAGAAGACTGTTGACAATGAGGGATTCACAAAAGTCACACATCAAAGGAGAAGAAAATTTGTGACTCCTACTACAAATTGGCAAAGACCAACTCCCAGGTTCAATCATTCCTTTTCTGGTTATTGTTTTAAATGCAATACTTACGGTCATAAGATTTTAGACTGCATTTATAATATAGGACAAAGAAATTTTTCTAGTAGAAATGTATTTTCACCCTTGATGGATTATGCAGTAGAATGCTATAACCGTCATAACTTTGGACACATTGCAAGAAACTGTAGAAGCACATATGCAGCAAATAAATATCAAGGAAGAAGAACTCAACCAAACAGTTTAAGGCAAAACAAAAAATTCCTAGATAAACATGCACAGGCCACTAACAAAGAAAAGTCTAAACAAGTGACCAAAACTACAGTCAAATCAGAATGGAAAGAAAAAGAGCAACTCAAGGAAGAAAAGGAATCCTTGATTGTACAGACAACATTCAAAGCACAGAACAAATCTGCACCATGGATATTGGATAGTGGATGCTCCAGTCACATGACAAGAGATAAACAAAAATTTGAAAAATTACAAAAATATGAAGGGGGCTCTGTAAAGTTTGGAAATAATGATGGAGCCAAAATAGTTGGCAAAGGATCAGTCAAGATAAGTGATGGAAAGATCAATTCCAAAGAAGTTCTGTTTGTAGTTGGTTTGAAGCACAACTTACTGAGCGTAAGTCAAATCTGTGACAGAGGTCATGAAGTCATCTTTAAAAAGTAGGGCTGTGAAGTCAGAAAAGCACACAGTGGGAAGCTGATAGCTACTGGATCGAGGACTTCTGGAAATCTATATACTCTCTCAGAAACTTCAGAAGGATCATGCTTGATTGGACAAGAAGATGAAAATTGGTTGTGGCACAAGAGGCTCGGTCATATTAGCTTTGACAATCTGGTAAAAATAAGTTCAAAAAGAGCAATAAGAGATATACCTACCATTGGCAAACCAAGTAAATAGCATCCGTGCTTCATGCCAAAAAGGGAAGCAAACCAGATCCACATTTAAAGCAAAGGAATACTTCACCAAAGAAACCGTTAGAGCTGATACATACTCATTTATGTGGACCCATGAGAACACAAAGCATAAATGGTGACAAATACTTTATGTTGTTCATAGATGACTACTCCAGAATGACATGGGTACTATTTTTAAAGCTTAAATCAGATGCCTTTGAGATGTTCAAGATTTTTAAAAAATAGGTTGAGAATCAAATTGGAAAAAGAATTAAATGCCTAAGATCAGACAGAGGAGGAGAGTTTATCTCAGAGGAGTTTGCAGAATACTATCAAAAATATGGGATCAGAAGACAGTTTTCAGCAACAAGGACACCTCAGCAGAATGGTGTTGTTGAAAGGAAGAACAGGACTGTGCAAGAAATGGCACGGACAATGTTGGCTGAGAACAAAATAGCTGATAGATTTTGGAAAGAGGCAGTACATACTACAGTTTACATTCAAAATAGGTGCATGTTAAGGACGCATGAAAGCAAAACACCTTATGAGCTATGGTTCGACAGGAAAGCAACAACAAGATACTTCAAAGTGTTCGGCAGCAAGTGTTATATCAAACGAACTGAAGATAATCTCGGTAAGTTCGAAGATAGAGCTGACGAAGGTATTTTTCTTGGTTACTCGACAAAAAGCAAAGCCTACACATGTTACAACAAGAGGCTAAAGAAAATTGTGGAGAGTGCAGATGTTAAAGTTGATGAAGGTAGAGATCGAGAAATTACTCATCAAGAAAACTACCCTATTTATGAAGAAGTCATTGAAGGAGATGAAGAAATGGAAACAGAAGAAAATCAAAAAATTGACCCAACTGATTTAAGAATTGACTCAGAAGAAGAAGAGAACAAGAAATTCAAAATAGGTAGCTGGCAGAAAAATCATCCCAGAGAACAGATTATTGGGGACCCAACAGTTGGTATTCAGACAAGAAGAGCAGTAGTACGGAACTACTCTCTTTTATCCAGCATTGAACCCAAAAATATTGCTGAAGCAAGCACAGATGAAAGTTGGATGAAGGCAATTAATGAAGAACTAGATCAGATTGAGAAAAACAAAACCTGGGAATTAGTACCACGGCCAACAAATAAAAACATAATCGATACTAAATGGATTTTTTGAAATAAATTAAATGAAGACGGACAGGTTGTCAGAAATAAGGCAAGATTGGTCTGTAAAGGCTATGCTCGGGTTGAAGGCATTGATTTTGAGGAAACCTTTGCACC
Source organism: Wollemia nobilis (assembly GCA_028583015.1). Classification (NCBI taxonomy): domain Eukaryota; kingdom Viridiplantae; phylum Streptophyta; class Pinopsida; order Araucariales; family Araucariaceae; genus Wollemia; species Wollemia nobilis. Next base: position 94,592 of record JAQPPZ010000015.1, read on the forward strand.
AGAGAGCTAGACTAGAGGCAATCAGAATGTTTCTGGCTTTAGCAGTCCATAAAAATTTCAAAGTATATCAAATGGACGTAAAATCAGCATTTCTGAATGGAAAACTGGAAGAAGAGGTTTACATTGAACAACCAGATGGCTTCCAACTCGGTGACAATCCCGATTTTGTTTGTAGGTTAAAGAAAGCATTGTATGGTCTCAAACAGGCACCCAGAGCATGGTATGCAAGGCTGGATAACTATCTTATTAAACAGGGGTTCAAGAAAGGTATGGTGGACAACAATTTATATATCAAAATAGAGAATGGCCATCTTATTGTACTTGTTGTTTATGTAGATGATATAATATTTGGCAAGAAGATGGATGAATATTGTAGAGACATAGCAAATAAAATGAAGACAGAATTTGAGATGTCAATGATTGGTGAACTTTCTTATTTCCTCGGATTGCAAGTCAATCAAAGTGAAAAGGGCATTTTTATCTCTCAAGTAAAATATGTGAAAGAAATGCTGAAAAAGTTCACAATGGAGGATAGTAAACCTATCAACACTCCCATGACAACAGGTTGCAAGTTGAGCAAGGATGAAAAATCTCCAGATGTAGATCAAACCATGTACGGGTCTATGATTGGAAGCCTGTTGTATTTGACAACCACTAGACCAGATATATTACAGGCAAGTATGCATGGTAGCAAGATTTCCAGGCTAGTCCCAAAGAGACTCATGTGACAGTTGTAAAGAGGATTTTTAGGTACCTCAAGGGTACTATGGAGTATGGGTTGTGGTACCCAAAAGGTAAGGACTTCACTCTTATTGCATATTCTGATGCAGATTGGGCAGGATGTATTGATGACAGAAAGAGTACCAGTGGAGGAGCATTTTATCTTGGAGACAGGCTGGTAGCATGGCACAGCAAGAAACAAGAATCGTCTCTCTATCCACAATAGAGGCAGAATACATTGCAGCAACAACATGTTGTACACAGATATTATGGATGAGACAAACACTGAAAGATCTTGGTATTCACTTCAAAGAGCCAATTTCAGTTAAATGTGATAACACCAGTGCTATAAACATATCAAAGAATCCGGTTATGCATTCTCGAACCAAACATATTGCAATCCGGTATCACTTCTTGAAGGATAAAGTTGCAGAAGGTGAGGTCAAATTGGATTTTGTTCCGACTACAGAGCAAGTAGCAGATATATTCACAAAACCATTGCCAAAGGAAGTTTTTGAGTACCTTCGGAGTAAGTTGGGAGTAGTCACATTTCCCAAGAACTTACTATCAATTGGGATCACATTCTCATGGGGAGTATTTATGCCTATGTTTATAGTTTTGCTCATATTCATGATTTTTGCTAACTATAACAATGTGTATCTAAGAATGTTGTGCATAGACTCAGGGGGAGTCTGCAGCAGCCCTTTGGTATTATTGTCAAAGGGGGAGAAGAATTACAGGAGAGTGCATGAGTGTTGCCAACAATTCCAAAGGGGGAGATTGTTGAGCAAGGTGCAGCAAAAGTATTGTCATTGTTGTCAACACAGACAGATAGATCAGTTGATGCAGTTGATGCAGTGGACAGGAGTTCAGAGGTCAGTCAGAACATGTACAGTGAATTTCCAAGAAGACAGAAGTGGCCCAGATTCAAAAAATCAAAGAAAAAGACAAGTAAGAAAACTGTCGCGATATCGCGACATGTTTTCTATCACAATTTCATGACATAGACGAGGAGAGAGAAGGCAAAGAAAATTGTCATGATTTCATGACATGGACGAGGAGAGAGAAGGCACAAGCAAAATTGTCATGATTTCATGACATGGACGAGGAGAGAGAAGGCGCAAGCAAAATTGTCATGATTTCATGACATGGACGAGGAGAGAGAAGGCACAAGCAAAATTGTCATGATTTCATGACATGGCCGAGGAGAGAGAAGGCACAAGGAAAACTGTCATGATTTCATGACATGTTGGTAGAGAAGGAGGCAAGTAGAAAAACTGTCATGATTTCATGACATGTTTGAAGAAGAGGCGCAGGCAAAGAAAACTGTCATGATTTCATGACATGCTCGAGGAGAAGGAGCTCAAAAGAAAAGTGTCACGATTTCATGACAGGTTCCAAGAGGAAGCGTTAAGGAGAGAAAGTGTCACGATTTCATGACAGGATCGAAGAGAAAGTGCCAAGGAGAGAAAGTGTCACGATTTTGTGACAGGATCGAAGAGAAAGTGCCAAGGAGAGAAAGTGTCATGATTTCACGACAGATCGAAGAGAAAGTGCCAAGGAGAGAAAGTGTCACGATTTCATGACAGGATCGAAGAGAAAGTGCCAAGGAGAGAAAGTGTCACGATTTCACGATAGGGTCGAAGAGAAGTGCAAGGAAGAGAAAGATGTCACGATTTCATGACATGTTCCGTTTTCGGGGGCCAAAGACAGAAAAGGCACAAGGAGCGAAAGTGTCACGATTTCATGACATGTTCCATTTTCGTGGGTGGAAGGAAGAAAAGGCACAAGGCAGAGAAAGATGTCACGATTTCATGACATGTTCCATTTTCAGAAAGGAAGAAAAGGCACAAGGCAGAGAAAGATGTCACGATTTCGTGACATGTTCCATTTTTGGGAAGGAGAAAAGGCACAAGGGAGAAAGATGTCACGATTTGCTGACATGTTCTTTTGGGGAAGGAAGAAAAGTGCACAAGGTGAAAGTGTCACGATTTCGTGACATGTTTCATTTTTGCTAGATGAAGCCAAGAAGAGTAGCGAGAAGGTGAAAGTGTCATGATTTCGTGACATGTCTAGTTTTCACGGGTGCAAGCGAAGAAGTGGACAAGGAGGCAGAAACTGTCATGATTTCATGACATGTTGTATTTTCATGGGTAAAAGGCGAGAAGGGCAGAAAGATACAGAAATGTCATGATTTCATGATAGGTCGCAACAACACAATAATAGACAGTTAACTAGAACAGAACAACAGTTAAAGGGGCAGTTGTAGAAGAAAAGCATGCAGCCAAAATAACAAGAGTTAATTGGAGTAAATGCGATAGTTACAGATAGAAATCATGCAACTTTTTAAGAACTGGAGTTAACTGGAGTAAATCGAACAGTCGCATTAATAGAATCGTAAAATGCATGCATGCACATAAATGAATACGAACAGTCTTGTTCAAGAAGACGTATAGTCATGGTAGAGATATACGTTGCATGTAACGTAATGCACACTCTATAAATACAAAAGGAGTTACACAAAGAAGGAGTTACAGTTGACAAGTGGCAGAAGAGAACATTAATAAAATAGTTACGGGTTGCATGCATAAATATGGAAGCTAAAAATAGAGACTTATATGTTATAAAAGCAGGTCTGCATGAAGAATAAAGCTGCTACTGTAAGTGAGAATTTGTTACGTAAAGAGGGTTAGAAGAGGGCCGAGAGAGAGATAAGTAGAGCCGTGAGAGCGTGCAGAGTTTAATCAAGTTTAATTAATTGTAGACCAGTCAGGGTCGTGTAAACAACGAAGGCATTTTTATGTCACTGAATTAAATCAGAATTGCAGTCCAAGTTGGTGCTTGGCATTAGGGGTTGGTGCTCCTATCTGTTGTAGCAGAAAAACAAGGGGTTGGTGCTCCTTCCAGTGGGTGTTGGTAAAGTGTTTGTAAAATTGGTGTTTTGCAAAGGCTGGATTTGGATTGAAGTCCAAGCAGTCATTTTTGAGGAGTAGCCAAATTGGTGAACCTCGTTACATTGTGTGTTGTGGTGTGCTCTCTTGTGATTATTGCTTTATCTATTTTCTAGTTCTCTTTGCTTCAGTTTTAAGAATTGCAGATCAGATTTTTAGCTACACTGATTCACCCCCCCTCTCAGTGTCATTGTGAGAATATCAAATATTATTAGGTTTTTGGTCAATGGGTGCACCATCAGAAGGTATAGATATAATTTCATGGTGGGAACTAACTATTTCATTAAAAAAGGTAAGAATCTAATTTGGGAGAATGGTGGTATTTTTTGAACCTCTCTTCCCTCACCCTAGGACTTGGTGATGATCTCCATTATATAGTATTTGACTGTTGATAGCATAAATCTCCCATTACATAGTTTTAATATTGCATTTTTAAACAACCTTAGGGATGTTAATATTATTAATTTTAAACACCTAAAACATGTCATGTCGAGGGTGACTACTCATATGGACATGTTGCGAGACCATATGGAGGATCTTGAACAGACTCCAAGATAGAGTAGTGGTTCTAACCACTCAATTTAGGGATTTTTGCCTAATCAGTTTGAACTGCATCTCAGACCTGCGGTCTCCATTCTAAACCGCGGTTGACACCTACAGTTTGTAGTCTGGACCACAACTATGACCTGCGGTCTTAAATGAAGTTCAATTACACCTTCCATCCAATCCAAATTGGTTGGAACGTCCAAAAGATCTAGAAGAAGGCATTTGAAGGATAGAATATTCTAGAGGCTTCCATCCCAACTATCCTAACCACCCTTCTTGGTATTGGCTTCTCCATGAAGTCACCCCTAGCCCTAGGGGCATGCTATAAATATCACTTCCAAATGGGGAGGATAAAAAAAGCAAGCATTGAAGATTTGAGCAGCGAATCCCTGGTGAATTATACACTCAAACTGAGTATACTAATAGATAGAGCTATTGCACTTAATACCCGACCCTTTTGCCAACATTCATGATAAATTGCATTATGGATGCCCTAGGTGCTTAGGAGAGTCAAGAAGCACAAATATGGGCAAACAAAGGTCCTTCATATCGAATTGACCACAAAATTAGTCTAAGTACAATGGAGGTGACCCTTGAACATCAATTTGGACAAGGAGATCAAACCCACTACCCCTGATTTTGATGGTAAATCTATTAGAGGTCAAACTGTGGATGTCAGCTGTGATTCATAGTGTAGACCGCTCACCAGAGCTATGGTTTGCAATAGGTGACAGATCACCTTACTCTTTCTATTTATGTCTGGTTAAATAGGTTAGATTAATCATTTCTTAGGTTTAATTACAGTTTAGAAGAATTTTGACCGTGGGAATTAGCTTAGAATAGTTAGTTTATGCTTTGCATTAATTAGGAAATTTGTGGATATTTTATGCACATCTATGCTTCTATTTTGATATTTGATCCATGCATTATTTGTCTAATTATCTCCTTTATGCTATATTACAAAATTTGATTCAATTAGCATAGTTTAAAGGTTTTCTTTATGTTTTCTTAATCATTAGTTTCATGGAATTATCATGTATGTTTCCTTAAAGGACGTCATCATGAGAGGCTATCTATCTTCTTGATCATGTGTTGTTGTTTCTTGATCGTAGGAAGACAGGTACAAGAGGAGTCTATATCATAATCCTTCCACATCACGAAGAAGGGGGTGAACTCCACCCCAAGGCAGTTTGCGACTAGTGAAAGGGAAATATTAATGTGCCTACCCTATTGAGGGCATTGGAAATTGTATAAACTGTATCATCATTCAAGTGACCCTAAGAGGGGCATATTTGTAACATAAATTAATTCATAATCAATACAAGAAATATCATTTTGTTGAATTTATGCAATATTTCAAGCTTTTATGCTTTTATGATAACTATAGACTAATACGGTATATAGGAGCATGCTTTTTGGTTATTTTAGAATGCGATCACGGTGCAACTTCGCATTTGTAGCCTCTGAGTGCTGACATTCTTGAGTTTTTCTTATCTCAAGTGCTAACCACAGCTAATAGCTATGATTATTTATTGGCCCGTGACTTTCACCCATTGTTCACACTATAGTAGACAGTGGAGAAACCACTTGGCATCAGATCAGGAGTTGAGGTAGGCTTTGTTTTTATTCTTTGTTCTATATTTTCTTCTCTGTGTTTTTATATTAAGCATTAAATCGATTGCAAATTAGGTACACTAAAGAAAAAGGGTGAATGAATAGTCCTAGTTTACTTTCACATTCCTTCTATTAGAATGGTAATGCTAGGAACAACGGACCTCTGATTGCATTTCACCCTAAAATAAAGTGACCTTGATAAAAATTGAGTGGTCGTTTGCATGCTTGAGGCCCAATTAGAGGCCATGTCATCGTAATCGTATTATCATAATATCATGTAGGACATAGCATGCATACCTTTCTAAATTTGAAACTTTCCTTTTCTTTTTATGCATGTCATGTAGGAATGATCATATGAATGCTCTTTTATGCATTTATCTTTATGCAAAGTAAAACAAACCACACACACCACATTTCATTTAAACATCAGTGGCATTGGGCTCTCACATCCAACCCATTTGATTGAGACCAACAATGGATGTAATTACCACTTGGTTGGATCATTTGAAATTTTATTATCGGGACCTACTCGTGGCCAAGGTCGACCCAAGAACTGTCCTATCCATGCAAAATAGCATACACTCATATTTGAAAGAGTGTATCGTTACACACGGTGTGTCGGGTGAGGGTTGGTAGTACCTATGCTACCTCATTGAGTATGGACTTCACTCCCATATTTGGCTTGTGCGAGTGTATAGGTGAAAGCTAATTAAACTGAGAATAAAATCCAATGATTTTGCAAAACATGCGAGAGTTTCTCATACTGATACAACACATTTTCAAATAACATCAAATAGTTTAGGGCTTGTAGAAAGTGTGAACATCCTCTCTAATTTCTAGATAATTAAGTGGCTAGACTAGGTTAGTTGTCGACAAATTCTTGTCGACAAATTCTCAAAGTTTTAGTTGAATATCCCTTATCCCTCCATTCTCTCCTTTATTCCCTCTTCCCCCTTATCACTCCAACCTCCCTTCATCTTCTCCTCCGACTTCCTCCCTTCCCGCTTTTCCTCTAACCTCTTCTCCCTTTATATAAATTAGATGAGTTTTTCCATAGTTATGTTGAACATTGTAATAGCTCTGCGAGATTTATTAAATAAAGATTTGTTCTATTTAGTAAATATATCATATTTTCTCCTGATCCATAAATTATATTTGGTATCAGAGCTTGGTAGGCGAGGTCGTGCTGGGCACGAATCCCGAGGTCGCACGGTGATTAGCTGGCGAGCATGTTGGGCACGCGTCCCAAGGGTGCATCGTGATCGAGGAGCTGGGCAAGCGGATCGAGGAGGTGGTAGAGCGGGGCACATTTTTTGAGGCAAAGCTGAGAGCTGACGCTGAGGTGGAGCACTGAGATGCGACACGCAGTCCGAAGTAGGTGCTGAAGTGGCTGGCTGAGGTGGCACGGACGTTGAGGTGGCACAGAGGCGCGTTGAGGTGGCAAAACGAGCCGACTGCGACACGTGGGCATCTGCGTGCAGGGGTGCTACGGTGGCATCCGAGGGTTGGCGGTCTCCATCAAAAGGAGGGCAAGAACGATTGCCCGAAGGCAATCGTTGTTTAACGTGAGCCTTCGCGTATATAAATGCCCCAACAGTTTTCATCCTAGTCCATGTGGGACAAAGGCATTGTTTTTTGTTTTTAAAAAAAAACGTGATCGTGATATATAATAAATATAACTGTGCATTCCTTTGTAAGCACGCCAGTGGGCGTAGCGCGAGCGGCGAGGGCGGTTGAGTTTCAAGGCTGAGGTCTCGGGTTCGAAACCCGTCGGGGACGCCTGGCGCAAGGTTTAATTTTTTTTTTAAATCGTCAATATTGCAGGATAAAGGCCGTGGGCGCATTTGTTGTTTCAAAGAAGCCGCGGGGGCGCATTGGTCAAGACTCTTGGCTAGGACGAAGGAGGTTGCGAGTTCGACTCGCTCGGCTGATTAAAGGTTCATTTTTTTTAATTTGTTTTTTAAAGTTAATTTCAACTTTATTAAAGTATTTAATATTAATTTAATAATTAAAAAAAACATATTGCTTTATAATTCTTTTTAAATTTTTTAAAAATAGTTTTTAAAGCAATATTTTTTAATTATTAAATTAAAAAGTATTAAAATACTTTATAAAGATTGATTTTTAAAACTTTAGAAAAATTTTGAACCTATTGTCCTAGAGGCAAGTTGTATAATCGCCCAAGGGGTTTAAAAAAAACCTTGCAAAATTGTGTAATAGCCTAGGAGGCAAGTATTGTAAAAAAGTGACGGGAAGTCTTCCGGAACGCCCGTTTAGCACCTCCAAAAAATTTTGGACCCCGTTCAAGGTTAAATATTTGTTTTGTAATAGCCTCAGCGGCTGTAAAAGGGTGAAAATTTTTAACCATAGAGACTCTAATGAAGTTGTTTTTTGCATTGATGAGTAGATGATCAGATCAACTGGATGCTATTATGCGTTGCTCTCTCTGTTGAGAAGAGAGACTCCTGATTCCTTTGACAGGAAAGTCCAGTAGAGTGGACTTCATACAGTGTTTTGTCAGTTGGAAAACCAAGTGATAGCACATCAGAGAAAACCAGATTCTGGATACGAGGCGGATTCTGAAGATAATATCTTCGGGCAAAGAGTAGTTGAATCCGAGACGGTTGAAATAGTACCTGAAGGACAATCAAGTGACAGTTATACTCCTACAGTGCCTGAAGTTGAAACGAGTGAGAGCTATACACCTCGCTCTCCTGATTCAGAACCAGAAGAAGTAGAAGCAAAAGCAGAGGAAAAAGAACCAGTGGAGGTGAAACCTGCAATTGAAGAACGAGTTGTTCTCAAAAGGCGTCTTGAGCCAATAGCAGCAACAAAAGAAGTCATTATAATCAGTGACACGAAGCAGACAATTTCACCTTTCCAGTCTTGGGAAATCCTCAAGAAGAAGAACGCCAAATTAGTGAGCATTTTAAGAAAGCTAGATTTGATTTAAATCAGTGATCTATTTTGTACTTCTTTGTACAACTTGTTTGAAGTTGAAATAAAATTTGCTTTCTAAAATGGCTTCCAATACTAGTTTACCAATCCCTGAGTTCAATGGTGGTGATTACGAGTATTGGTCAATTAAAATGAAAACTTTGTTGATTGGCAAAGGTCTTTGGGATGTGATTGAAGAGGGATATACTGAACCTTCAGCTGCTGAGTGGGCAGTTTTGAGTGTTGCTGATAAAAGGGCTAAAAAGGAAGCTCAGAAGAATAATTCTTCTGCCCTTTATCACATTCAAGCCGCCCTTGATAGAAGTATTTTCCCTAGAATAGCTTCTTTTACAACAGCTGAATCTGCTTGGAATGCTTTAAAAGAAAGTTATAGGGGTAGTGACCAAGTCAAACAAGTTAAACTCCAAACCTTGAAAAGAGAGTTTGAAACTCTTAAAATGCAAGAAAATGAAAAGGTTGGTGATTACTGCGTGCGAGTGAAAGCCGTAGTAGATAAGATGGTCACTTTAGGAGATGATGTAAAGCCTGAAGTTATAGTGAAGAAAGTGTTGAGGACACTTCTTCCTAAGTGGAATTCAGTTGCAATAATTATAGAGGAATCTAAAGACCTAACTTCTCTGTCTTTTGAAACCCTCATTGGCTCACTTCTCTCACATGAGGAGAGATTACAGCCAACTCCTTCCACAAGTTATGGAGGAGATGATAAAGCCTTTGCTTCTCAAGAAGGCAGAGGTAGAGGTCGTGGCAGAGGAAGGTATAGAGGAAGAGGCAGAAATAATCAGAGAGGTGGAACTCCTAACAGAGGAGGAAATCAGAACAGAGGAGGATTTTCAAACAATAGTGAACAACATAATAGAGGAGGACAACAAAATAGAGGGAAACAATCAAGCAGAGGCAAAGGAGGAGATAAGTCAAAACAATCTTGCTACAATTGTGGCAAACTTGGCCATTATGCTCGTGACTGTTGGACTAAGACTTCACAAGGAGCTAGTAGCAGCCAGAGCGATCGGTTTGGAAACTTTGGAGAAGAGGAAGAGGCCACAAATCTCTTTCTCTCATATGGTCAGGCAGATCAGAACATGAATGATACATGGATCTTGGACACTGGGTGTTCAAACCATATGAGTGGCAAAGAAGAGCTCTTTGCTACTCTAAACTCCTCCTACAAATCCAACATCAAATTGGGAGATGATAAATCATTGGCAGTTGAAGGCATTGGAGCTATGGCAGTTCCAACTAAAGAAGGAGTCAAACAAGTAAGTGATATCTATTATACACCCCATCTCCAACATAATATTTTAAGTGTTGGTCAAATGTTAGAAAAGAACTACAAGTTGCTTTTTGATGAGGGTAAATGCACTATTTTTGATAAAAATAACAATAATAGAATCATTACTCAAGTGCCAATGACAAAGAATAGATTGTTTCCTTTAAAGTTTGGCCAGCCAGGGGGAGATAAGTTAGCAAGTGTTGCTATTTCCAATCCAAGTGTTCTATGGCACTTGAGATATGGCCATTTGAATTCTGCTAGTTTGAAAATGCTAACTTCCCAAGCCATGGTCACTTGACTTCCTAAAGTTCAGGATAGTAAAGAAGTCTGTGAAGGGTGTGCTCTTGGGAAGCATGCCAGATCAAAGTTTCCTCATGGACAAGCATGGCGGGCCAGCTATCCACTCCAGCTAGTGCATACCGACATCTGTGGTCCGATGCAGACACAGAGTCTGGGTAACAACTCTTACTTTCTACTCTTTATTGATGATTATACTAGAATGTGCTGGATATATTTTTTGAAACATAAGGATGAAGCATATGAATGCTTTATCGATTTCAAAACAAGAGTTGAAAGTGAGAGTAGATATTTTGTAAAATGTCTTCGATCAGATAGGGGAGGAGAATACTCCTCTAATGAGTTTGTGAATTTCTGTAAGCAACATGGCATTAAGAGGCAGTTCACTGCTGCCTACACTCCACAACAGAATGGTGTCGCAGAGAGGAAGAATCACACCATTGTGGAGATGGCAAGGTCTATGCTTCAGACGAAGCATTTGACTAATTCATATTGGGCAGATGCAGCCAGGACCAGCGTATATATCTTGAACAGAAGTCCTACTTCAAGTTTGGAAGGGCAGACACCTTACCAAGCTTGGTATGGTAAAAAGCCAAATGTTAAGCATTTCAGAGTGTTTGGCTCGCTGGCCTATTCTCACATTCCTGATGAGCTTAGGAAGAAGCTCGATCCAAAGAGTCAGGCATGTATCTTTGTAGGATACTGTGAGAATACAAAAGCTTACAGAACTCTATAATCCCCGGACTAGAAAGTTTGTGATTTCCAGGGATGTGATTTTTGATGAAGGGGGAGAATGGGGTAAGCCCCAAATATTCAGTGATGTTGAATCCACTGATGTAGTTTCTAAGCAGGTGCAACAACAGACACCACAGAAAGGAAAGCAGTCTCCTCCCGATCCAAGTTCATCTTCTGATTCCACTTCTTCACCAAGTCCTTCTCCACAGTGATCCGTAAGTTCCTCACCAATGGACATTGATTCTCCATCCAGAGGTAAGAGAACTCTACAGTATCATCCATCATATCAGATGTTGGATAAAATTTTTTCAAGAAGATACACTAGGAGTCAAGCTAGTGAAATGGATTCTGTTTTACACAGATTAGAAAGTATGCACCTGTATGGTGATGATGTCTCCCAGCAGGAACCTAGGGGAGATCAAGTTAACTATGCTTTGTTAACTAGTGCACAACTTGAACCTTCTAGTTATGAGAAGGCATGTACTCAAAAAATTTGGCAAGATGCCATGAAAGAGGAGATAACCTCTATAAAAAACAATGACACTTGGGAGCTGGTAAAGCTTCCTAAAGGCAAGAAATGTGTTGGATGTAAGTGGGTCTACAAGACCAAGTTTAATGTTGATGGTAGCATTGAAAGGCACAAGGCGAGACTAGTTGCAAAGGGATTCACTCAGAAATATGGAGTTGATTATGAAGAGACTTTTGCTCCTGTAGCCAGACAGGAGACTATTAGAACAGTTCTTGCCTTAGCTGCACATAAGGGATGGAAAGTCCAACACATGGATGTGAAAAGTGCATTTCTAAATGGTTACTTGATAGAAGAAGTGTATGTTGAGCAACCACAAGGATTTGAAGAGAAATACAAGGAACATCTTGTTTACAAACTGAAGAAGGCACTTTATGGCCTCAAGCAGGCACCACGAGCTTGGTACTCACGCATTGATGGGTACTTCAAAGAATTTGGGTTCACCAAAAGTAGAAATGAACCCACCCTTTACTACCTACAACAAGGAAATGACATCCTCATAGTTTGCTTGTATGTGGATGATCTCATATTCATGGGTAGTAATGAAAAAATGAATATGGAGTTCAAACACTCCATGATGAAGCAGTTTGAGATGAAGGATCTTGGCTTAATGCACTACTTCCTTGGAATGGAGGTTCATCGATCGGATACAAGGATCTTCATCTGTCAACATAAGTATGCTCGGGACATGCTTAAGAAGTTTGCTATGGAGCATTGCAAACCAGTTGCAACTCCAATTGGACATGGGATCCAATTAAGCAAAGATGATGGAGCATCAAAAGTTGATGTGACCACTTTCAGAAGCATGGTTGGGAGTTTGATGTTTCTCGCCAACACCAGACCTGATATTCAGTATGTTGTTTCTCTTGTCTCTCGATTTATGTCTAACCCTTCTGAGTTGCATTTGCAGGCAGCTAAGAGAATTCTCAGATATGTAAAGGGTACATGGGATTTTGGAATCCATTACCATAAATGTAACACTATCAAGCTTGTAGGCTTCAGTGATAGTGATTGGGGTAGCAACATTGATGACAGAAAATCAACCTCGGGGAACTGTTTTAGTCTGGGATCGGGACTAATAACTTGGAGTTCCAAGAAGCAGACAGTAGTAGCACTATCTTCAACGTAAGCTGAGTATATAGCGGTCACTCATGCTAGTACTCAAGCTCTATGGCTACGAAAGGTATTAGAAGAAATTGGAGAGCAACAAAGTGGTCCAACAAGGATATTCTGTGACAACATTAGTGCCATTCAGTTGGCATACAATCCTGTCCACCATAGTAGATCAAAGCATTTTGATATGAAGTACCACTTCATCAGAGATATGGTGGAAACTAAAACTGTTGAGCTTCACTATTGCCCCACTTTGGAGAATGTTGCGGACATCTTCACCAAGGCACTGGCTAAAGCTCAATTTGTAAAGCTGAGAGACTGTCTTGTCAGTCCTCTCATATTTAAGGGGGAGAATGTAGCAAGTGTGAACATCCTCTCTAATTTCTAGATAATTAAGTGGCTAGACTAGGTTAGTTGTCGGCAAATTCTTGTCGGCAAATTCTCAAAGTTTTAGTTGAATATCCCTTATCCCTCCATTCTCTCCTTTATTCCCTCTTCCCCCTTATCACTCCAACCTCCTTTCATCTTCTCCTCCGACTTCCTCCCTTCCTGCTTTTCCTCTAACCTCTTCTCCCTTTATATAAATTAGATGAGTTTTTCCATAGTTATGTTGAACATTGTAATAGCTCTGCGAGATTTATTAAATAAAGATTTGTTCTATTTAGTAAATATATCATATTTTCTCCTGATCCATAAATTATAGGGCTCATTTTAAAATTTAAAAATAATATAAGCATCATTGTATACATTATTTGATAATAAAAGATACATCTAGATGTTAGGTACACTATGGTGGATACACAGGGTGGTCGAAAAAGGTGTAAGCCTGAATCCAATGACCAAGCCCTAACCAATTCACAAATACACATGTCTAGTCCTCAACCACATGAGCAAACCGAGCATTGTTTGATGAGCATTAGAGGAGACAACTCGACATGAGGGGATCTCATTGAGCATACCCCTGATAGAATAGCATCAGTGCATTTTGTTAAACATAGATTAGAGCATGAAGCTTCTCAACCTGAGGGTGCTCCACTCGAAAGCCATTACTAAGACTACAATGCACATGCATCCATGGGATCAATCAAAGAGTATGCCATGTAGGGGACCATATTGGTACCCGTTCGAACTAAGTATATAGGGTGTACTATACCCCCACCTTCTGAGTATAGAAAGAATAGATATCTGCCCATTCATGGGTAAGTAGACAGGCTCCCTATTGAGCGCAAGTCTACCCATACTCCCATGCATACTATAGCATGTAAGATCACCATAAATATATCTAAGGTGGGAGCTAATGGAACACCACCCCATGAGAGGTGGAGGTCTAGATAGCTAGATGGTCTAGGTAGTGTGTTAGAGTAGCTAGGCTATAAGCCTTTGGCTCTACCCACTCATGCTCCAAGTGAGCATAGCAGGAGCACCATTAGAACTACTAGAGAGCATGGAGAGGCTTCTAAGCACCCTCATGTCTCACGTCCACCATCCACACATGGTGGCATGCAATATAGGACATATAATGATGTCGATACTATCTTCATAGACAGAGGCAACGACACAACACATCAGTTCGATGGGTACAGAACCCACAAGGTCGCTTGTATAGAGCAAGCATACCAAAGGCCTCCTACAACTGACTAGGTCAAAATATCATATCGACTGGACTCTAAATATAAATGCCAACTCCTCCAAGATAAATTGGAGGATGCTCACCTAGAGAGGTAGTGTATTGAAGATGAATATCTGTAGGCACAGAGTCTTACTAGATAGATGTTGTATGAGCAACGTTTGCATGAGGAGCGCATCCTCATCCAAAAGGAGTGTGTAGAGCAGGAAGATAGGTTGGCTAGTGTCTGCCTATATTCTCATGATGAGAATAAATATAAGGTGCATAGGAAGCCTCTTTCACAAGCCAACATGCACCATGAGAGCGTAAGCATTCACACTCATATCACTACCCATCAGAGAGTGACCGCCTTCGATCGATAATCAAAGGCAACAACATTATGAGGAACAAGAGGGGAACAGATGCAACCGGGAATATCTTGAGAGTTCTCGAGATGAGAATGAGGAAGAGAAAAACCCTCCATATTGACAGAAGAGGATTATACCTCCCAGACCGCCTCCACGTCGACTTAGGGAGAAGGAATTTTTATCTTCTAAGGCTTACAAAGCTTTGGTCGAGAAGGTCAAAGTAATTGAGAAAGAAGGTGCGACTGTCCAAAAGTCGACACTGAGGAAAATTCACAATGAACCTTTAGATCCGTCGGTGCCTATGCCCCCATACCCTGAGCATTTTGAGATGCCCAGGTTGGAAAAATTCAAGGGTGATGAAGAGGCACAAGAACATGCTATGATATTTTTGGATACTTGCTTCTAGATAGAGAAAATTGATGCACTATTATTGCATATGTTGGTCACGACACTCTCTGGTCCAGCCCGAGAGTGGTTCAATAAGCTAAAGAAACATAGCATAGAAAATTTTGAGCAATTACCTGATGCCTTTCTTGAACGCTATTCCTTTGACATCAAGAAATAGGCCAACCTTTCTAATTTTACTGTGCTAGCTCAGTGCGACGATGAGCCAATAGAACAGTATGGGAAGAGGTGGAGGAGATTAATGAAAAAGTTACAATTCTTGATTCTTGCCACAAAATTAAACTGAATGTTTAAAAAGAGTTGTCCAAAACACATCTTGTTATTTTTGCAGTTGTAATAGTATGCTACATCCTATGAAGCTTTGATGCAAGCCAAAGTAATTAAGGACATCAAGTTGTAGGAAGGTAACTTGAAGCTCAAAACCAAGAAATAAGGATATAAGAAGAGTACCTCAAAGCAACAGGGCAAGCAAGCCCATGTGAATCAGGTGGTACTAAATTTTCAAAATGAGGATAAGGGGCAAAAGAAGCAGAATTATCAAGCCCATCCTCCTCTTGCATAATATGACCAACACAAGAATAACTATAAGGGAAATAACAAAGAGCAACACTCACCTTGCATATTCATGCCACTGATGAAATCATTGACATCAATTTTTCATCAGATCTATGAGGCCAAGGCAATAAGATTGCCCAAAGTCAAGATGGTTGATCCTAATAAACCTAAGCCCAAAGACTATCAGGAAGATCTATTTTACATATTTCATAGAGCAAAAGGCCATGACATCGAGGTATGTTGCTCTTTAAAACATATTGTGAAAAATATGATAGAAAAGAGAGAGCTTGTGGTACCATGTAATCCCCAAGATTCGGAAAACCAAAACATGGGGATTTAAAAAAAAAAATTACCAAACCATGAGGTGCCTCGTAACCACGTTGGCCACATCAATCAAGTGTGAGTCGAACCACCTACGTAGGGGTTCATCGGCATGGTCAATGTTGTTACCATACATGGGAGATACAAACAACCAAATCAACCTTGTGATCCCATTCAAATATAGGTACACCCTAGTAGTGATAGACACAAAATAGTCCAAGCCCACCAATGAGACCGATGATGACCATTATGAGCAGGTTGGTTCAAAACCTACAGATGACTCCTACAAAGTTATCGATATATGAGCTTATATAGTAGTCCCCTAGGCATAGGGATACTCTTATGTACATTATGAGGTCCATTGAGGTATAGTACTAGGACACATTTGCATTCATGAACTTTGTAGGGCACGTACAATAGTGCTAGGAACCAATGATCCAATTCTACAATTATGAAGTGAAAATGGTTTTGCAAGTGTGGCTAACCCGCAACTACATATCATTGCATGTGTTAACCATGTGCCATTCAAAATGGTCTTTATTGACACTGTTTCGTCGATCAATATAATCATGACTAAGGCACTACACCATTTGAAATTGCCTAAATCACTCATCGTACCAACCACCTTTACATTAAGAGTGTTTAACGATGCATTATGCTCTATGGGTGGCATGATTGACATACCTATTCGAGTGGGACTAAATACCATTCCCATAATGTGTCATGTGATAGAGGGTGCTTTGCAGTATAACATCTTACTAGGGAGGCCTTGGATTTAGGAAATGTGTTGTGTTCCCTCGATATTGCATCAGTGTGTCAAGTATATACATGAAGGACAAGTTCACATGGTTTCATCATATGAAGAACCATTCAAGTTCATGAAATTTGCATATTTTCCAAGGGGCTTCGTAATCTTATCAAAACACTTGGAAATATGGCCCAAGTCATCGGTAAGGGTTCCAAGAGGTAAACAGATAGTGCATGTTCAACCATCGATATCTATATCAAATAGATCTAAACATACCACTGCAACTTCTCTGATACTGAGTGCATCAACAATGCATCAAGATGATGAGAAATTAAAGGTAAAATTGGTCAGGAAAGAAGCAAAGAATGCACCCGAACCAGTCATTGTTGAGGCTGCCACTCCCATGGAGGTGGAGGAAGCCCAAGATCAAGTCGAGGAGGCACCTCAGCCTGCTTCTCCTACATCATCAGTAGGGTCATCCACACCATGGGTGACTGTTCACCTAGCCAATACAAGTATGGGTGAGTATCTTGTGCAAAATGTGACATTTGGTCCTATTTTAGAGACTGCGCGAGACATGGGCTGGATGATAGCCCATCAATATCTAGTTGGATCCATAGTACCATTGGGCAAGCCACCCAACCAAACAAACTTCATCTACACCGGGTTGGATCAAGTTCCAACGTGAGCACCCATGGAGATGGATGATGAGGAATAGTTCACGGTGAATGTTTGGTACTTGTCCAACCCAAAGTATGCCATGCACATTTTTGAGCTCTATAATTGGCATGGATATGGCCTTGGTGTTTTCTAACAAGGATGAAGAACTCCTCTTGAACTACGTTATCAGTTGGCAACTGATAGGTTTATATTGGGATTGTAGATTTAGGGACATGATGATTTACTCGTTGCATCATTAGATCATTTATACCTAAGTCTGAAGGATGACATGGATTTTAATCCATATCATCCTAACATGTCTAGTCTTCGAGGAAACAACCCAATGGTGTCAGTAATCACCATTGAGATATCGAAGCTTGAACATGAAGAGTTCTCGAAGTAGAATGCCAAAGGTAACCTGGGTCATCAAAACTGTATCACAACCAATGATATTGGTATGCAGGGGAACAACCCTGCCATTCTAGGTGATCTTGACTCAAGATATATTTGTAGTGAACATGGAGAGGAGTCCACCTTCAAAATAAATAGACCGAGTTATGATGCAAACAGTGAGTCCTCTGATAATGATCAATCTAAAGAGGAAGCTGGACAAGCCTTCGTGGTTTTGATATTTCTACGCCATTTGCTACCTAAAGAGCAATTAGATGAGATACAAGAGCATTGCATAGTCAATAGTGATTATGAAGATGAGATAGATTAGGCCTACTTAAGTCCTTGTCTAGCTAATCTCCCAATATTTATGGACACGATAGAATGGTCTACTCATAATAGCAATCGTAGTGATGAGGTTGAGATGACCAATTCGAGACTTGTATACCCACTACATCTATTACCTACGGAGTCAGAGTATGATATAGAAGAAGTGCCTCTTAACACTGATCACTCTAAAGAGGAAGTAAAGCTAGTTTTTGCATCGATGTCATATATACGATCATTCTATCTGGTTTATCTAGATAGTGATGATAGTGACTGTAGAATCAAATACATGGGACCACATTTGGTAGATCACCCCTTGCATATGGGGGGAAGTGAAGGATTATATCTGTACAATGATGATGAGGATTCATTAGAGATGGCCTATTTAGGGCCTCATCATCTATGTAATCAGAATCCACCTCGAGGTCTACCACCTATTACAACTATAGGTTTGTGTTGAGAGATTAATCTCCAGTGCCACCTCAGGGAAAGAATAAATTTGGAAGAGGAATATCAAATACTCTTTCCCCATCCACCTACTTATGCTGAGCTACTTGAGCTAAGAGATCCCATTTTGTAGTTAGTGCATATGGAGGATCCAGTTGTCTAGGCATCCCACAAGGAGGACCCATTCGTCCCCATACCATCTGAGCCAGATCTTGGGTACAAAAGATACATAGATGATGTAGAGTTCAGTATGTGTGGTCCTAGAGATCAATTCCATTCCATAAACATGGTTTCCATTGATTTTACCACTCCACTCCACAATCCAACAGATCCATCCAAGCCATTGCACCTAAACATAGATGCCATCGATTGGGATCATACTTATTCACCAGTAGAGCCTAAAGACTTCTTCCCGAATGAAGAGATGTTGCAACCATTTCATTTTTGACCAGGCTATGCTTATGATGTCTATCATGCTAAAAATGCTTTCAACAAAGCACATATAAATCAGCTGATGACATCCATTTGATACCTATGCCTCATCAGCTTGAGGAGGGATTCCATATGTCAGTAGAGGAAACCTTCAAAGTGGATATCGGTAATGACCCCACCAATCCAATGAAGGTTAAATTTTAAATGAGTCTCACTCCAGATGAATGCGCTAGTATCATCCCTCTGCTAAAAGAGAGACATGAATTTTTTTTTGGACATACAAATATATGCCTAGTCTAGACCCAAAATTGGTTATTCATAATATTTCGTTAGACTCGTCTAATAAGCCTGTCAAGCAGAAGCTCAAAAATATGCATCCAACAGTAGCCTTAATGGTGAAATATGAATTGTAGAAATTGTTGGATGTAGAATTTGTCATTTCCATCGACTATCTAGAATGGGTATCCAATATGGTGCCTATAGAAAAACCATATGGAAGGATCCATATTTTTACGGATTTTAGAGATCTCAACAAGGCAACACCCAAAGATTCATTTTCGTTGCCCAATATCAATGCTCTAGTAGCCTCTACTACAGGTCAAGAAATTTTCTCCTTAATGGATAGTTTTTATGGTTACAATCAAATTCGAATTAAGCCCGAAGACCAGCATAAAACCACATTTATAACACCATGGGGAAAATTTTGCTACAATTTATGCCATTTGGTCTCAAAAAAGTTGGTGCCACATACCAATAGGCCATGACATACATTTTTCATGACTATATGCACAAAATTCTTGAAGATTATATCGATTATTTTCTACCCAAGTCTTGCTACGAGAAGAGCATGCGAAGGTCTTAAGAAAAGTCTTCGATTGCCTGATAGAGCACAATGTCAAGCTGAATCCTAAGAAGTGCGTATTTGGCATAACTTCTAGAAAATTACTAGGGTTCATCGTCTCCAAAATAGGAATCAAAGTAGACCCAGTGAAGGTCAAGGCCATTTTGGAAATGCGTCCTCCCACCAATATTAAGGAATTAAGGAACCTTCATGGCAAGGTAGCATCAATAAAGCGATTTATCGCCCAACTATCGGATAAATGTTGACCCATGAATCGAATGCTACATAAGGGTGTCCCATTCAATTGGGACGAGGACTACAAGGCAGCCTTCACTGAGATAAAACAATACCTGGCGATGTCACCAGTGTTAGCTCCACCAAGGCTAGAAGAGCCTTTTATGCTATATATATTGGAAGCATACTTTACGTTAGGGACTATGTTGGCCCAAAAGAACGTACAAGGCAAAGAGCAAGCCATATATTATATTAGCCGAACCTTGGTGAGTTATGAGCTAGGATATGCATATGTGGAAAAACTATGTTTAGCAGTAGTTTTTGCTACCAAGAAATTGTAGCACTACATGTTGAGTCACACAACATATGTGATATCAAAACAAAATCCTGTATAGTATATGATGATCAAGACGTATCATAATACACGTACTGCAAAGTGGATAATGTTATTAATAGAATTTGATCTAGAATTCATAAGGCATAAGTCCATTAAGGGATAGGTCATAGTAGATCAGTCAGCTGAGGCACCACTATCCAATAGTAGGCCTCTAACAATCAAGCTTCTGGATGATGCAGTGTTTTTAGTATCTGAAGCTCCTAAACCCAAATAACCAGAGAACAATGTTGATATGACTCTGTTATTTGATGGTTCAAAATGCAAGCAAGGAGCTAGCATAAGGATAGTGTTTTTCACACCACAAGGAGCTCCAATACCCTTGTCGTTCAAACTAGACTTCCCATGCACCAAAAATAATGCTAAATATGAAGCCCTACTTTTGGGCCTCCATATGGTCGTCACCATGAATATCAAGAGACTAAAAATCTTTGGCGATTCTTTGCTCATAATTAACCAAGTGAAGGGACTATTTCAATGTCGATTTTCATGAAAGCATGAGGATATGGAAGCAAAAAGGAAACACCAAGTGCGATGCAAGCGAAGCCAAAGATAAAGCTAAATCCTATGAATTGAAAATGCATGAAAGGAGAGAAACATAAACGAATCAAAACCAGATAGAAAGCAAATATGGAATACAACCCTTTTTATTAATTTGTTTTAAATCTCGGTTACAACATGTCTCCTCCCTTTTCAGGGGCTAGGAGCATTAAATAAGGTTTCGTTACACCATGGGTGGTATACCTTATTTCGTGTGCCAACATGTAAAATGGGTGGACCAAACATTGTCAGCACTTGCATGAAAGGGTCTTTGATTCTTTGCTGCTCCTTCGATGTCGAGATCCTATGTTCAAAGAAATAGAAAACAATCAGTAGCACCTGCGGATGAAATGAAACATGCAATCCCCAAGCCTAAGATTAGTGCATGCAAAGAATAAATAAAATGACAACTAGAATAGATCAAAATGAGCTAAAAACTTGACAGAGGCATGAAAACATCACCAAGAAGGCACTGCAAAAAGAAAAATAAGAAAATTCACCACGGATTTCTAATCACTCCGGGGTGGGACGATTAGACCTACAACAAAGCATCAAAAAGCATTGTCCCAAATGTCTCATCTGGGAGGCTCCAAATCACCTACAAAGTTGGGGGTTAGGTAAAATGGGGCATTTTGGAAAGACCCAGAAGGTCATATTTTGCCAATTCAGCCTCTATCACCGAGAATTTGATGATGCTACCTACATGTTAGCGAAAGCAAGAAATAACAAAAACATGATCAAAATTGCTCATAATTACATGAAATTTGAATGCAAGCCTATCTAAGCAACCTATAATAAAATGCAAAAATAATAGAACTAAAATTTGCTATAGATTTCTAATCGCTCTAGGGCAGGGTGATTAGGACTGTAGTAGTGCGAGGGGCACCCGGGGGCAGGACGCCTGTTGTTTAGGGCCTAATTCTAGCACCAATCCACTTGGGATGGGTCCAAAACCTCTTGTTGGGTGTTGTTGATAAATTTGGGTGGGATACTATGGCCAAATGTTGGATTTGGGGTCCGAATTGTGCTTCCAATAACCACCCAATGACCTCCCTTCCAAAAGAGAGATCAAGGATGTGAAAGGCACTATCAAAAGTGAGTATGCAAAATTGTAGCACTTCGTTGCTCAAAATGCTCCTTCTCTGTATATATTTGGAGTGAGAAGACTCACCATTTTATAGACCTAATGGTCTCTGTGTATGAGCATGCAGAGGTGCCACTTGGCAATCATGCCTTCCTAGAGGGGAGAAGATTCCTCCCTGATTAAGGGCTCCATGACTGCCTCTAGCACTCCAAAACACTCACTCACACTCCCATGCAATGAAGGAGGAGTTAAGTGGTGGATCTGGGTTGCCACAACCATCTAGGTCAACCTAAAATATCCCTAGGCAGTCTACGACCAAATCAAAAATTTGAGGTAAAAGCACGAAAAATCAAAATTAAAAAAAAGTTGGTTTTAAATAAAATTAAGAAAATAGGGTAAAACCCTAATTCATTTTTACTGTTTTAGAGCTCTGTAGAAAAAAATGGTTGAGACAGCACACCGATCGACAGAGGTTCGATGCAAAATACGGGTAAGGATCTAATCCTAGTAAAGGATGTTTGAATTTGTTTTGTGGAATTTTTTGATTGAAATTTTGACTGTTTGGGGCATCACGGCCATTTTTAGGTCATCGATGATGTCGAGATGAAATCATCCCTATTTCATCGAAATCGTCTCTAGATCGTCGATTTCGTCTGAGGGCAAAATCAACGAACTAGGGGCGATATCGTCCAACAAGGGGTGATCCCCCAAGTTGCGAAATAGGAGATGGTCTCATCCTACAAAGGACAATTTTGCCCAATTTAGGACGATATCGTTTGATAGTGAACGATATCATCATTTGATGAAATTAAGTTTGTTTGAATTACATTTAATTGACATTAATAAATAAATTTTGTTGTTTTATTATTTGTTTTGCAGAGGGGATTACTAAAGAGTTGGGAGTGGAAATACAGTGGGCTGAGAGATGACATAGCCGTGCTTGACTACGAAAAATGTGATCGACTAGCATAGGTCAGTTTGCAGCATGTGGTAGAGATGCCACAAGTATCGACGGACATGGGGCTATTGACAGACCTAGCAGAGAGGTGGTATCCGAGGTCATATTACTTCTGGTTATCGACAGGGGAGATGGCTCCCACACTAGAGGACATATGGAGGATCTTGAGGATCCCCATACAGGGACGACTGATGACTCCTGTAACCAATTAGGGCCAGGCGATGATGAGGTTGAGCGGAGACCCAAGCTTCACCCTGGAGAAGGGTGGAGTGAACATCGAGTCTCTAAGGCAGATGCCTGGGGCATCTAGGCTGACTCAAGTTTTAGCAGGGGTGGTAGGTGGCTTACTGTTGTGCCACCAGAGTGGGTGCAGGCTACCATGGCTCCTTTTAGATGTGGTTTGTGACATGAGAGACCATAAATATAGATATGCATGGGACAACTTTGTCCTATGCTACTTGTATAGGATCCTACATGGGGTCATATACAAGGGAGGTCGATGTCTGGTCTTGACATCACTACTACAGGTTTGGTGCTAGGAGCACATCGTGGTGCGAAGGTCGGTAGGGCTCCCATTGATAGGGGTTGACCGAGAGAGGGTTTTCTACTAGTGGTTATAGAGGGGGTCACAATGGCGAATAGATATACCGATGTCATGGAGGTTGCTAGACGACCTCATCCCAGACCAAATCACTTGGAGGTCATGGAGAGAGCATCTAGGGTGGGTAGAGGACAGGTAGGAGCTGGATTGCATCAAACGAGTCTGCTGGCTAAGGATGGAGCGAGGAGAGGTAGAGCTCCACCACTATGACCAGGTTCTATGACAATTCGGTCTTCAACAGGGGATCCCTTCCCTCAGTGATTACAAGTACTCTCAGACTATCCGAGATAGTACTACACTAAGTAGGGCTCCAAACATGTAGCAATTCTAGAGTCAAGACATGGATGATGCCCCCATACAGCCAGTGGATGGTGATGACATTGGGGTTGTCAATGGATACGATGCCTGGTACGCAAGCATCCACCCTCCTTCAATGATGAGGGCACATGGTCCAATGCACACCATCGTGTGATAGATGGGGAGGCAATTTTAGGCTACTATTGAGGCAGTGCAGGGTCACGACGAGAGAGAGCAGCGATGGTCTCCGTAGGAGAGACGCTAGAGGATGGCACGAGCTCCACAGAGGCTGTAGCAGACATGGAGGAGGGAGGAGAGATTCCCTTCTCAATAAGGGGAGAGGCCACCATCACCTAATAAGGGCAAGGGTATCGAGGTGGGGGAGAGCAGTGAGATGGTGGCTCTCCGAGTTGAGAATGCCCACCTCAAGGCTTAGGTGCAGACACTATAGGATGAGGCTACATGTCTTAGGGCTCGAAGTAGAGGGGCGAGCATGGAGGAGCTGGTGCGATCTATGATGCAAATCATGTTCTACCAGGGGGTATACTTCCAGCTGGTTCCAGAGGGCTAGAGGGTATAGCTGCCAGCTAGCATTACTGAACCAATTAGGATGGGATCAGTGAGGACATCCTCACAATCAATAGCGAGGACCCAAGACACAGCATGAACCTCTATGGGAACACCTCCTCTGCCTCAGGGTGGGAGAGGAGATGAGGCTGAGAGCTCGAGGGATTCTCGAGGCTAGCTGCTACAAACTATAGTTTGTACTATTATTACTTTTTGAGGGGATTGAGTATGCCAAGATATTGATTATGGCATACCAATCCAGATGATGTACATAAGTGATTGATATATGTATATATATATATATAGATTGTCTTTTATATGACTTGTGTATATGTTGTATTATGCTTTAATTTTGAATTTTGTGATTGATTTATTTATGTCATTGGAAATAAATTATAATGTTATGTCATGCCATAAAATTGTAAATGAAATAATCTGATGTGAATAAATTGGTTGTTTTGTGGTGTGATTTGATGAAAAATAAAAGGGACTTCGAACAATAATTTCAAAGGACATTTTCGTTGTTATAGACCATTTTATGGAGTCGTCACTCGCTAGGTCATCAAGCTAATCCTAGTATAGAAATATTGTTAAAAGTAAAAGAGTGCTTAAGAGACTGTCTTAAGACTTGGTGTTGTGATGATGAAAATGATGATTTGTTTTCAAATTTTCATAAAAAATATTATGCATGACATATTAAAGAAATATGATTTTTTTTGCTAGGCATACATTCCTAAGTGTGATAATTTTTTTTTAATAAGTCCCTAGGGACTATACCATCATTGCAAAATTGAATGTTTGACATAATGACATAAAATAGAAAAATTTGCGTTCTTTTTAAAGCACAATTGGGTAACATAATGATGTAAGCCATATGTTTTTATGAATTTAAAATGGATGGGAAATAAAATGAGAACAATGGTTTGCGCTAGGCATAGAATTATAGGTATAGACTTATACCATCATCACGAAATCCAAAGAAGAAATTGATATTTTAGTTTTATTGCATGATTGATTTTTGATTTTGAGATAAACAGAAAATAATAATATATAAAATTGACTTTATTTACTAGATTTTGTAATATGTTGTTTGAAAGAATTTTAGAATTTTTGAAAACAATGTATGTAATTGGTTTTATACTAAACAGATGTTATGAAATAAGAAGAAAAAATTATTCCAAAAGAGTTGCAAAAGTATTTTAAATTATCTCAAAGATAAATGTAGATTTATAAGGAACCCTCATGTGCATATGTGAGTTCATTGCCGATCTTGATTTATCATAATGATACAAAAATCTCTCAAATACAAATGTGTGTGCAATTGTATTGTTCATTTACCAATTTTGAGCAAGAGAATTTGATACAAGTAATTTAAATGAACCAAATGAGGATTCATTGACCATGATTTATATGCATGTAACCATACCAGACTACTATGTAAGTCGGGTCATCAAGAGCTAGCTAATCCATAAGCCAACATAGGTCTGTACAAAATAAGGTCACTAATGTGACAGACATATCACCACGATAGGAGTTACCCAAGGCCAAGCGGGTTGGACACAAACCGCTTGTTATGGGGCTTACCTCACAGTTTTCAAATAATTGAGAATTCCAGGGATTCAAGCTCATTCACCCTTCTTTTCTTTTCAAGGGGTAGGGAAAGAGAGTTTATTGCTTTTTGCTTTTTATTTTCTCTTTTGATTTTTTTTTTTTTGTATGTTTACTTGGAACTAAGACAATGCTGAAATATTGCTGTGATGGTACAAAATAATATTTTCCTTTTTCTCATTTGCTTTGACTTTTCTTTTTCTTTCTATGCTAGGGATACTTGCTCAGATTGGCTATAGAGCAAGGGATTTTATTCTGGGTAGGGGTGAGCTTGTCATTTTGTCAATTCCCAAAGATTCTAGACCATGTGCATGATAGGATAGCAAAGGAAACTTTTCGCTCAAGAAACCACTTCTACTATGTGGCATCATATCGAATTTTGCAATGAAATCATTTTAATGTGAAAATATGTACTTGGTTTAAGGAAATAACAAGATCAGTTCTTCTATGCTCAAAAATTTATTTAATTCAACTGTGGACTTTGATATAAGAGAGATTAATAATCATACCAAATAAAATAAAGATATTTATGTATGTGAGTGTGAAAGTGCGGGATTCCAAATAAATGCTAATTTATCCAAAATAACTGAAAATATAACTACAATACTTCAAGAATTTGACAGGTACAAAAATAAAATATGTTTTTGAAGATTTTGAAGTGTTTATATTTTGATTTTAATTTATGCATGGAAAGAATAAATACTATTACTGTTGTTGAAAAAAAAAATTATATGGATGACTAAAATGAAACAATATGCAAAATAATATATACAAATGATGAAATGACCAGATTTTATGCATAATAATGCTTAAGATGCATAATGTTCATAGGTTCTTTAAGATATTTACCATCTAAGGTAGCTAATTGGTATGACCCCAATCCAAATTTAGCAGTGATGATATACGGTCCAAGCTAGTTGGGCTCAAATTTACCTTTAAGGTCTTTAGTTGCATTAGTATTTTTTTGATTTTCTTTTAAGACAAGGTCACCGATCTCAAAGGATCAATGATGAACTTTCTTGAGGTATGCTTGCTTGAGCTTGTTTTGGTAGGCACAAAGATGCTCCAAAGCATTGATGCACTTCTCATCTAGGAGTTCCAGCTAACTAAATCTACCAGCACGATATTCATCTCCTACTTCAGTATCTTGAAGCAGCAGAGCCAAAGAAGGAACTTCTAATTCAAATGGAAAAACTGCTTTAGTGCCATAAACCAAAACAAAAGGTGAAGTTCCTGTGGGGGTGCGAATGCTAGTTCGATAAGCCCACAATGTAGGATATAATTAGATGTGCCAATCTTGACCAGATTTATTGACCAGTATTTTGAGTATTTTGATTATTTTTTTATTAGATTCTTCTGCTTGGCCATTACCCTAAGGATAATAGGGGGTGGACCAACGATGTTGAATTTTATATTTTTGACATAATTTTTTGACATCTTTATTTTTGAAACAATTTCCATTATCTGAGATGAGATTTGCAAGAATTTTGAACCTCCAAATAATTTGATTAAAAATAAATTTAGAAACTTGGGTTCCAGTGCAAGAAGCTAAGGGCATAGCTTCAACCCACTTCATGAAATACTTAGTGGCGGTTATGATAAATTTGTGTCCATCAGATGACACAGGGTTGATTTTTCCAATGATGTCTAAGCCCCATTTTGAAAAGGGCCAAGGAGATGAAATAGCCTATAGCTCTTGTGTAGGCGCATGGACAAGGTTAGCGTGTTTCTAGCACTTGTCGCAATGACGCACATAATCATGTGCATCATTTTCCATGGTAGGCCAAAAATATCCTATCCTAAGGATTTTCTTAGCAATGGCGCTACCACTAAAATGTCCCCCACAAGATCCATCGTGGGCTTCATTCAAAGCTGATCTAGATTCTTTTAGATTCAGACATCTCATTAAGATGCCTTCAAAAGATCTCCTATACAAGGTATTACCAATAATCACGAAGCGACTTGCTCGTCTACGTAATAATTGACGTTGTTTGCTATTACAACATTCAAGAAAGGTCCCACTTTGAAGAAAATTAAATATATCAGTGTACCATGGTTCAGGAGTAGTTTCATTGATTAGAAACACATCCAAAGGTTCTAAGCATGATTTATTTGAAGCGGGTTCCTGGAGTCGATGAATAATGATGGTAGCATATTCACCATCTAACTCCAAGGGTAAAAGGGATGCAGTTGCAACCATAGCATCAGTCGCACGATTGCTAGTTCGAGGAATAGCTTCCAAGGTAACTTGATCAAACAAAGATAATAATTGTAAGACATATGCTTTGTATGGATGCAATTTATCATCTCTGGTCTGATAAAAATCATTGATTTTATTTATGACAAGTTGAGAATCACCGAAAACCAATAGATTTTTATTTTTTAGTTCCAAGGCAGCTTGTAATCCTAGGATTAGAGCCTCATATTTAGCAGTGTTATTAGTGCAAGCAAATTTTAATTTAAAGGACAAAGGTATAAGATGTTTCTGCGAAGATATTAAAATAATACCTACACCAGCC
This sequence comes from Wollemia nobilis, assembly GCA_028583015.1. NCBI lineage: Eukaryota > Viridiplantae > Streptophyta > Pinopsida > Araucariales > Araucariaceae > Wollemia > Wollemia nobilis. Next base: position 123,224 of record JAQPPZ010000015.1, read on the forward strand.
CCACTCATGCATCAAAATCCGTCAAAGTATAGGGACCATTGCTCTGGATGGTCTGCCTCTAGTTTAAGGCATTCATAAGGAAACTCAATGATGAGGGGATAGGTAGACTCTAAAGGTGCATCAACTAATTGATCTACTATGATTTGACCTTTAACAGACTTTTGTCCTATAAACGTGAGTTCAAACTCACTTAGCGCAAGAACCCATTTTGTTGTGCGACCAGATAAGTATGGTCAACTCATGAGATACCGCAAAGGATGGAATTTAGTGATAACATACATTTTTTGACTGAGCATATAATGGCATAGTTTCTGTGTAGAAAATACAACTACGAGACATAACTTCTATAATACTGTATAGCGAGTTTCATAATTGATTAAGGTTTTGCTAATGTAATAATTAGCACGTTCTTTCTTCTCATCATCAAATTGAGCTAACATAGCTCCTAAGGCAAAATATGAAGCAGAAATATACAAGATAAATGGACGATAAAATCTAGGTGGTGAAAGAACCGATGGTTTAAGGAGATATTGTTTGAGGAGTTCAAATGCTTCTTGACATTCGTCATCCTAATGAAAAGAGACCTCTTTCTTAAGAATCTTAAGAAAGGGTCCTATTTTGTCTGCCAACTTATCGATGAAGCGACGAATAGCTTGAAGCTTACCTTGTAGACTTCGTAATTTAGATATATTTGTGGGTGTGGGCATATCAGTGATAGTCGTGATCTTGAGAGGGTCAATTTCAATGCCATGTAAAGAAACTATAACCCCCAATAATTTATCAAACTTAACTCCGAATATACATTTGGCTGGATTCAGTCGGATAAGATATTCCCTTAACCGATCAAATACTTTTCTCAAGTCATCTAAATGATCATATTCTTTGATGGAACGAGCTATAATATCGTCTACATAATCATGTAGAATATCATGCATCATATCATGAAAGATATAAGTCATGGCTCATTGATATGTTGCACCTACATTCTTCAAACCAAATGGCATCACTTTCCAACAAAAGGTCCCCCAAGGGGTAATAAAGGCTATTTTAGCCTGATATTTAGGAGCTATCCTTATCTGATTATAACTAGAAAATCCATCCATTAAGGATATCATTCCAATAACAATAGTAAAATCAATGATCTGATCCATGTTGGGAAGAGGAAAATCATCTTTAGGGCATGCAACATTAATATCTCTAAAGTCTGTGAAAACCCGAACTTTGGTAGCTTCTTTCTTAGTTACTGGAACTACATTCGAAATCCATTCAGCATAATCAATGGCTTGTATAAAAATAACCTTAAAGAGATTTTCTAATTCCCCTTTGACTAGTAAGGCCACTTTAGGATGCATTTTTCTAAGTTTCTGTTTAACAAGTTTAGCATCCAGATGGACTACTAGGTGATGCATAACTACAGAAGGGTCTAATCCTGGCATATCCTCATATGTCAAAGAAAAAACGTCTTCATATTCTTGAAGGAATGCAATGTATTTATCTTGTTTTTCTTGACTCAATTCTGATCCAATGTTGATTATGTGAGGGTTATCTTCGGTTCCAATGTTAATTTTTATGAAGTTTTCAACTTCCATGTGTAGATCTCTCTCAAAATTATATGGGGCGGGTGAAACGCCTAATTATTGTAATTATTCCAAGGTTAGCTTGGATAATTCATCTTGAGGAGTCGTGGCCTCAAGCTAGGCTATACTATGTATAGAACCATCAAAATAAAATCCTTTATGTAAAAATTCCTCAACAGAGACATCATGGAAGATATCTCCCTCCAACTCATCGTTGGATTCAGCAATCATCTCAGGGTAAACTATGGATAGCATATTACATGTAAATGGGTTATTCCTTAAATTCAAAGCATCGCATTCATCCAAATAATCTCGATAACATATGAGATGGTCATCATCCTCAAATGGGAAGGGCTGACCTTTACTAGGAAATAGGCCCACACCACATCGGGCGGGCCATGGTACTACCTCAAAAGGTTCTTTCATACCATTCTGGAAAGGTCCCAAACCTTTCCCTTTATATCCCAATTTAAGCATTATTGGCTTAGCTTTAATATACTCATTAGTAAAATAACAGCGAGCATATCCATCATAATGAGTCATGATGTTTCTAGGTATTCTTCCCCAGTCATATCCCTTATAAATAAAATCATAGCTCTCGACCTGGTAAATACTTCCCATAGGCTATAGGAGGCCCAAGGTACGAGGAGATGGTGGCAATTTATTTAAAATAAGGGAATCTTGCATAGTAGCATTTGTTTTTTTTGACGTAAGAATTTTAGATAAATCGGGTAAGATCTCATCAGTAAGAGCGTAAGAGGTAGAAGGAACATTTCCTATGTTTTCGAATGTGGAAAACATGCCTTTGGTAGGTGTAGATTTTGTAGAGATGTCTTTGGACGGATCTATAGGTATGGAAGTTATAGGAATAAAACAAGAAACATTGGCTGTGGGTTTAAAATATTTTTGAGGTCCTAATGTGGTTTGTTCGAAATATGGTTGAACTATAGTTGGTGGGGAAAAAGTAGATGATGTTATGAGTGTGTGTTTCACATGTTTAGGTAGATGATTATAATAAGGATGTGTGGATGATAGAGCAGGGAAAAATTGAACTCCAATAGGTTTTGCCAAAGAACACATATCAAAGGGTCTGGGATCACCATGAATGGTAACCAACTGATTTTTAAATTCGAATTTAACACACTGATGTAAAGTTGAGGGAACAACTCGCATCATGTTGATCCAAGGGAGACCTAAGAGTATATTGTATGATGCAGGGCAATGTACAATAAACACGATCGTGTCTAAGGTTCTAGGACCAACTTGTAATGGAATAGTAATAACTCCACACGTTTCTTATGTTTTGTCATTGAAGGCTTTTATAATCATATCCGTTCTTTTCATTTTATCACTTCTAAACCCAAATATTTGGTAGAAGTCAAAAGTGCAAATGTTTAAAGATGAACCATTATCAATAAAGACTCATTTAAATGCTACATCTCCAATTAGGGCAGTAATATATAAGGGGTTATCCTTATGTAAACTATGTTGTGGTATATCTCTATCCCGGAAGTCAATACAATCGACTTTGCGAGTTATGATAGTATTGGACATGGCTTCAGGTTGAATATTTTGTGGTACCATCATTTGGCTTAATGTGAGCATTAATTCATCCCTATATGTAGGAGAAGATCTTAAAAGGTCCAAAAAGGAAATTCTAGCTGTAGTATTTGATAATTGTTCCTTAATATTATAAGGAGGTTTAGGTTGAACATTAGGCGCATGATTGCCTTTATTAGGAATTTTCAAAACAAATGGAGTTGATCCATCATTCTGAGTTTGATCTTGTTGAGAATTTTGAGCCTGTTGTCGAGTAACAACTCCAATGGTACCTACAATATTATTTTGCAGATTATGAATGGGTCTTTGTCTAGCATTTAGGGCTTGTTCATTAGAAAGTAATTGGTGAGAAGATGGTCTAGTAATGACTCTTCTTGGAAATGGTTCTTCCAGAACCATAGAATTTGTGATGGGTTGAATAGCATCTGATTCATCTTCATAACTATTCGATTGATTTGAGGTGATTTCCATGTCACTTTTAGTCTCGTATTCTGTCTCACTAAGATCAGGTGTCCAAGTATTATATATAGGTCTGGTCGTAACCATGGATAAAGTTGCATCTAATATTTGTAGATCATGAGCAGGTAAATGTACACTAATAGTCTCTACATATCGGGTAGGAGGGGGAAAATTATGATGCTCAATTTGATTAGCCATTTTTTTACCATGCTTTGGTAAGGATGTTGAAATATGTCCAATGATTGATTGGCATTCTGATTCTGATTTTGGGGAATATTATTTTGAGAATTATTAGGAGGATTTTGTTTAGGTTGAAAGGCTTGCACCTCCATCTCATTATTATCAATCAGGTCTTGTATTTTATGTTTTAATCTTTTACAAGAGTTGGTAGCGTGTCCAGGTCCTCTATGGAAATCATAGTGTAAATAAGCTCTGTATCCAGGTATAGTTGGATCAGGTTCCTAGATATTTGGTAATTGGATCAAACCTCATTCTAATAATTGCGGGAGAATGGTTGATAAAGGTTGATTTAACCTAGTGAATTCTCAGGGTGGTTTATCAGGAGGTTTTAGTATAAATTTCTCTGTTGTTTTTGCAACATTAATAGTAGTGATATTTCTACTATCAGTGACTCCATCACCCACAACTTATTTATTTTTATATTGATTTCTAGATTTTTTCTCATCATCTTTCTTTTTAAGTTGACCTCTCCTAATAAGAGCATCTCCCACTCTTCGAGCTAAATCTATAGCTTGATCAAATGTGGTCAAGGTAGCATTTGATAACTCATAGGATAGTTGTTCTTATAAATTACTGATAAAGATATCCAACATTTCTCAATAAGGTAACACAAAGTGCAATTTTCCTATCAACTGTCTCCATCGAGCTAAGAAATCAGCAAAACATTCATTTTTGCCTTGTTTTAGGTTGTACAAATCTTTAATGGTTACATGCTTTTCAATGTAGGCACTAAATTAATGCACAAAATACTCATATGTCTCTTCGAAATTCCTAAAAGAATGAGTGGGTAGTTGATAATACCATTCTAATGCCATTCCTCTTAAACTTTTCGGGAACATATTTAGTAATAACAAGTCATCATGTGATATGTCATGACATTCTATCCTAAACATACGAAGATGCTCTATGGGATCTTTGGTTCCTTTGTATATAGGTAGGACAAGCATAGGAAAGTGTTTAGGATATGGTTGTGCTACAACTATAGGATCTAGAGGCTGAATGCACATCTCTCGATAATTGTACGAGGGATGGTAGGGATCTATCTGGTCCATGTGGGAGACTAACTGTTTCACCATGGCTTCCAAATTACCAGTTTTTCCACCATATTGGTTTGGTGGTACCTGAGTATGGGATTTATGAGCATATGATGGTGTGACGTAAGGATTAGATGCTATATTTTTGTTATGCAAATGGTTTATAGGAAGAGTATTATGAAGAATATTTGTTGTAGAATTATGTTGTATCCCATATTGTTGGAAATTGGTGTTTGGTTTTGTTTTGGGCTTTTGTTGATTTGAGGTATGTTGATCAATAAATTGGCAAAATAGAGCAGTGAATGATAGTTTCTTTTGTGTGGGAATAACCCTAGGATTGATAACAGGCACTCTAGGTGGTTGGGTAACCTGTTGTTGTTGCATGTTCTAGATTATAGTGGCCATATCCAAATTGGATGGTCCACCTTGATCACTTTCTTGATCAACGAAGGACAAGGGATTAGTGCGTGTGTGATATATTTCTTCTAGGGTTGCTTGAGTGTCACTAATTTGATCCTTGTCCATATAGACTGCTCTATTAAGGGCACCAATATTAGTATTGAGGAACTTCCAAAAATGTTCCATGTTCTCAAAAGTAACAGCTCCTTCCAGAGATATTTTAGGGGATGAGGATCCTTCCTCTCTAACAATTTCTCTTTGTTCATTTGCTTCAAAAAATTCTTCTTCTTGTTGGTCTAGGGTTCCTTCTTCCTGAATTGAGTCTTTAGGAAGGACATCTGGTTTGTTTATTGGTTTTACTAACCAATCTTCGTCTACTTTAGTTTGTTTTCCATTCCTAAGTCTAGTCATTATGCTTAAACTTAGATTTTAGCAAATATATATATTTATATATATTTGCGACAAGTTTGGGAGGTATATATTTTAATTATATACCTATTATAATACTTAAACGAAAATGTTTTGATTTTTTGTTTTTTATTTTTATTTTGTTTTTTTTTTTAATGTTTTTATGATTATAAAGACAACAAACATCACACTAAATGCAAGAAACAATAAAATAATGGCTTAGTTTTCTATAAATAGTTTATGGATATCATTAATAGGATCAAGTTCATAAGGAGTCATGAAATGTTGCTCTTCAAATTGAAAATGGTTTTTCAAGAATTTGACAAAGTGTGCTATGGTGATGTTATCTATTTCTAACTCTGACTTGTAAAAATAGAGCTCATGGTAATACTCTCGGTATAACATAGCTCTAGGAACTCTATTCCATCTCTTTCTATCTATAAGAACGACTTCTTGATCCTCTATACGTGATAGAAATTTATGCACTAATATTGCATTGTTAAGGTATTCCTCAAAGGTGTACAACTCAGAAGACACAAGGGCTCTTTTATCTACTAACCACCTATGGCAAGTTCTTTGACGCTCATGATATAAGGTTACTTGATCAAGATCCAATATTCTATCTAAGACAAACCTCTTGATTTGCCTAAGTTCAGTTGATCTAGATGAAATAAGATTCAATCTCCTATTAAGTTCGTCCCATAAATGTGGGACTCTATATGTTCGAGATACTCTAAGAAAAGAAGTAATCTCTATATCTACTAATTGATTCTCAACATTAATGGTGACAGGTCGTATTTTATTATTATCTACCATCTAAATATGATATGCAATCTTACTTGTTTGTCTGATGATTCTAAATGCATTTATGTTTTTTTTTTCAAAAGGTTTTAGTATTCACATCGGATTCACCAAAATATATCGCTCCAAATTTTTCGTATCCTTACCTTCAGGCTATAGGATCCGCGCAAGAAATGGGGATGCGAGAAGGATGAGACAATACCTCGGACTGAGAGGCCCTTTGAAGGTCCCGCCTCTTGGGGGAGGGGTATAAGGGTGAATTTTCGATGGATGGTGGGTTCACCAGGAAACTTTTGAGTGGTAGTTTCCACGCCTAGGTTGAGAGTAGGTTTGATGTGTTCATTTTGTGCTTTAATCATTCAATTCCTAGGTTTGGCCAAGATGAATCTAAGTTATTCTATATGCCAATGCTGATTTTTATGAATACATAAAACATGCGTAAGTGCTAAACATAGAAAGTAGGTTAAATAAAATAGAACATACCTGATTCTGGATGTCTGATGAAGATTCTGAGTTTTGTAGAAGTCCAAATCATCTCAAATCGTATGTAATCATCTGTAATTGCACATAATAATCTTAGATCATAGTAGACCATTTGAGATCAGACTGGATCATTGGTAATCTGATGAATTCATCAGATGAATTCGTTAGAAACCTGCAATCACAGAAACAGATACAAAATACCAAAAATGCAACTGCAAAAGCAAGGGGAAATGATAGAAATAATAATAAACTTGCCCAAATGATAAATACAGATAGCAATTAAAATGAAATGCATCAATTTGATAATTTATTTTGACTTTATCATGCATCTATACTAAATGAGGTGAACTCCAGGATGTATAAATATAATAAACTAAGATGATGCATAAAGAAATGCAGAGAAATGATAAGAAAATACAAACTATGGGCTCTGATTGCCCCCAATATGGACTATAGTTGAGATCACCTCCAATCATATGATATCATCGTCAATCTATGACAGGATCATACGAAATCATCTGGAATCGCCTGCGATGATCCAAGCTTACTCCAGCTAAAAAACAGTAATATTCCTACAAGAAAACTTGAAATACGCAATGCAAACAAAAGTATGAAGATTTTCTAAGGCACAAGGAACTAAATTTGTAGGGAAATCAGTCAGCTAGGGGGTTCAAGGGGATAAAATAAGAAAATCCTAGTTTATATAGGATTAGGGAGAGGTTAGGAGGTTGGAGATCATCCCAATTTGGGAGATCTCCAATGGGGGAGACTCTAACTGCATAGACACGCTTTCTATCCAAGTTAGAAAAGCTGTTGAAACAAAAGCTAATTATGAAAATTTGGTTTTAGGACAAAATCGTCTAGACGTTCTGTTCCAGATGAATTCATCAGATCTGGAATGATTTCATCTGATCTGCGATGATATCATCCAACGGTCAAAACAAATCCTAAAAATGGCACAGAAAACAAGGGAAGCGGGTAACAGGTGGTTAACGGGTGGTTTGGGGTTAAAATTCAAATTTTATCTTTTTACTAAGGTTTAACCGTGCCAATTTTAGGGTGCTACAACCACATATCTATCTAAATTGGAAAGGTACGACATCAAGGCAATCCCTCATTCATCAAATAGGTTCATAGAAACCATGGCATCTTTGGTATCCTTAATCCCTCATAATCCATCTGCCGACTTCACTACCATCCACATACAGATGCTCTCGCATCCTACAGTAGAGTGTGCAACCTTTGATAACAAAGAATTAGTCAACATGATTAGTGTGGAGCCAAAAGATGATTGGTTCTACAAAGCTAAAGAATTTCTCAAGAAAGCACCCTAGGGGTCTTTAACCTCCTAGAGTCCTACAAGGAGTGGCACCACCATTCACCACCAGGTTGTTTCCTAGTATGCATTTACAAAGGTAAATACGCGAGGGGAGCAAGTCATCTTAGCAGTCGAAGCTGAGGCTCATCAGAATTGGATGTCAAAGATTCAAGACTTCCTAAGACTTGGTTTTGTACCGGAGGGACTGTCGCATGCCGCAAGATGCACATTTAAACAAAAAGTGACTAAATATGTCTTTCTAGGAGACATTTTGTACCACCAAAGTTACAATGGAGTTATCCTTTGTTGTCTTGAGTCCCAAGAATCATCTTGGGCAATTTTAGAAGCTCATGACGGTACATGTGGTGGCCATTTTAGCGACATGGCCATCGTCAAGCACATCCTTTGAATGGGTTATTATTATCCCACTATTGAGAATTATTGTAATGTGTATGTCAAGAAATGCATTAAATGTTAGCATCATGCTAATATTACGCACTTTCCATCATAGGCCCTACAGCCCATCCAAGCGGCTTGGTCATTTGCTTAGTGGGGATTTGATCTAATTGGCAAGATATCTCCTCCGTCATCAGGTCGACATACATTCATTATTATGGCCACTGAGTATTTTACAAAGTGGGTGGAAGCCATTCCCTTAACAATGACCACTGGAGCTTGCATAGCTGATTTCATAATGGAGCATATCATAAGTCATTTCGGGATACCATCCAAAATAGTTTTGGATAATGGAACTTCTTTTAATAACAAAATTGTGTGAGCTTTAACATCTAAGTACCGCATCAAACATAGTTTTGTAAATCCATATTATCCACAGGAAAATGGGCAAGCTGAGGCCTCAAACAAGACTATGGTAGCCATCTTGAAAAATACAGTGCAAGAACACCACAAGGATTGGCATATATAACTTCCCCTTGCATTATGGGCTTATAGGACTAGCATTCGGACTCCCACTAGGGCAAATCCATTTTAACTAGTATATGGCACTGAGGCCATTATACCCTTAGATTTGGAAATTCCAACTTTGCGCATCGTATTAAAAGAGTTCATCGATGATGACACCGCATGATAAGCTTGACTAGATCAATTGATGCTACTGGATGAACGTCACGTGAATGCCTTAGAGCATCTCTATGTCTATCAAGAGCAATTAAAATGAGCTTACAATATCGAAGTCCACCAAAGAGACTTTGAAGTTGGGGATCTTGTGCTGAAAGCAAACCAACAAAACTCAAATTTACCGTTTGATATGTGAGACAAATTTGCAGCTAATTGGCTAGGACCCTATATCATATATGAAAATATTGGTCTAGGTACCTATCGCCTAAAGTCGCTAGAGGGTGTTGAAGAGCCTAAACCTCTCAAAATCATTCATATGAAGGTGTTATATGCTTAGAGAGTGTAGTAGAAAAGGCTCCAAAGGCATTTGTAAGCCCTTTGGTTAGTCAAAAATGCACCAAGGATTTCTAAAAATTGCTTGGTCAACCCAAAGGCTCCAAGGGTTGCTTAAAGCCACTCAGTCATCCCAAAAAGGCACCAAGGATTTATAAAAATCACTTGGTCAACCCAAAGGCTCCGAGGGTTGCTTAAAGCCACTCGATCATCCCAAAAAGGCACCAAGGATTTATAAAAATTGCTTGGTCAACCCAAAGGCTCCGAGGGTTGCTTAAAGCCACTTGGTCATCCCAAAAAGGCACCAAGGATTTTTAAAAATTGCTTGGTCAACCCAAAGGCTCTAAGGGTTGCTTAAAGCCACTCGATCATCCCAAAAAGACACCAAGGATTTTTAAAAATTGCTTGGTCAACCCAAAGGTTCCAAGCGTTGCTTAAAGCCACTCAGTTATCCCAAAAAGGCACCAAGGATTTCTAAAAAATCGCTTGTTCAAACCAAAGGCTCTGAGAGTTTTTTTCCAAACCACTCGGTCATCCCAAAAGGCTCCAAGATCTCATTCAAGTGATTTGGTCACATCAAAAAAAGCTCCAAAGACATCTATAAGCCCTTTGGTCAGTCAAAAAGGCACCAAGAATTTCTAAAAAATTGCTTGGTCAACCCAAAGGCTACGAGAGTTCTTATAGCTTCTCGGTCATCCTAAAAGGACTCCAAGCTCTCTTGCTGAGAGTTTGGTCAACTAAAATGTTCCAAAGGCATTTGTAAGCTCTTTGGTCAATCCAAAAAGCTCCAAGGATTTCTAAAAATTGTTTGGTCAACCCCAAAAATATTCAAAGGCATATATACTCATCATTTGGTCAAATATGAAAGCTCAAAAATTCATAAAAATTTGAAAATATATAAAATTTCAAAAAAATTGATAAAGCATAAAATCCAAAAACATTTGCTTTTGCAGTTTGCATTTTCATACATGCATTCACCTCATCATATTGCATTTAGGCATTTGTCATCCGTTGCATTCCACAGTAGAGTGTAATGTGTCTATCAAAATCTTACAAATGGTCTCACATTTGTATTTCAATCATGCACCCTTGCATTTATCATAATTCATTACATTCATACACGATACCTATTGCGGAGAAATATGTATGTATATTAAGTTTTTGAGTCACTCAAACATACCTATTGGGTTATTAAAATATTGTATACAGCTTACTTTGATTTTATAGATGAGGTCATTAGTTGGGATAGTGCTTCAACATGTCAGGATCTCGTCACTAAGCAAAACAATATAAAATCTTGCTAAGACAAGAGATGATGAAAGTTGTGAAAGCGGTCTTAGGTATCTAGAGAGATGGGTTTCACGACCTACTTATCTTGCAAATAGTTTGGTCTAGAGTGGTGAACCTTGGCAAAAGGACAAGAATTTCCCCTATAAATCCCAAAGTTACAAATATTAGATCCTAAGTTACAAAGTGCAAATTTCAAAGTACAAAGTTCAAATCAAATGTAAAGTGACATAGTGAATCAAAAGCACTATAAAAATCCCTTGCTCAAATAAAATGGTAACACGTGGACTAACAATGATTTTTATCACTACATATGAGCAAGTAAGAAGGGTGAGAACTTGAATCCCTGGATTATCCACCTTTCAAAATCCATAGAGTGATCCTCGATTACAACAATGGGTTGAAAGAGTCCCGCCTACAATCGAAGGGGTAGTTCTATTGGGTGATCCCTAAATGTAGAAATGGGTTGAAAGAGTCCCGCTTGCATTTGGAGGGGTAGCCTTGATCAATTTACAAGATGATCTAGCTCTAGGTGCCTAGATTTGTCTAGCTGTATAAGTCTAATCAAAGCTAAAAAAAGGATGGTACGATCGTATGATGAACCCTATCTCACATATGGGTTGAAAGAGTCTCGACTGACATACGGGGTATGCTTATGGTCTATCTAAAAATAGTCACATGCACACACAAGGATAATGAATAGTTGGCTCTATCACGACAAAAGCCTTGTCCAATAAAATCCTTGTACAGTTAGTATGTGATTTTTGGAGAAGTCTACTAGGGTGTTTGAGTCTCATGGAAAACCTCAAAATGTTCTCTCACAACAACAAAATATCAAATACCACTAGAAAAAAAGTGAAAATATCAAAATACGAGTCATTCATTCATTAGAATGCATTTTACAAAGCACAACCAAACATATAGGATAGATACTGCATGAATATCAGAAATAATGTTTAGATGGCCACTGACTATATAGTGTAGCAAAGAAAAATATACAAAATGACATATTCATTCATTAGCATTATACCAATCCATTTTACTGCAGTTCATATATGGGTGATTAATTGACTAAGTTCTTGTAATGAAAATTATCAATTATTTTGCATGATTGTTATACATTATGTGGTGTCGTATTTTAAAATTGATATACACAATTTACATTCATTCCTTATGTTTTAAGAGATTAAAGCATGCAGGTTAATTCCCATTAGATTAAGATTATGTATATAATGCATTACCATACATTGCATAGCATACCATAACTTCATAAAAATAAACGCATGCCCACAAAGCAAAAACAAATATGCATTAAAAATAAATAGTGCATCCATACACATACATCATACATGGCACATCTAATCATCTAGATCATTGCATCTCATCAACATCATCATAAATAAGATAGTTATCTATTGCATGTCATCCATACATCACATCATATAAAAATAGCATCAACATAAGTATTGCATCCATGTGCATCAAATAAACATAAAATCAAAAATACACATCGATACACATAATGAGCCATAAATGATCAAGTCATATATATATGTGTCCAAAAGAGTACATAGGGAGTGTATCAAAATACCCGTAGGCTAAAAAGTGTGTAGGTCCTCGACCTTACACCCAAAATAAATATGGCATATCAAAAATATAGTCTACATCTAGCAGAGCCCAGATCTAGTTTGCTCCCCCTGTACCGGAGATCTCGTTGCCTCCCTCAGCACTATGCTATGGAGCCTGCTCTCTTGTATACTCTAGCACTCGTGGTGGGTCCTGCTATGGATCTTGCTTGCCTCCAAATACTAAGGTACCTAGCACACAAGAAATTGGTAAATGAAGTAGGCTAGTCCTCTGACTGGTGGCTCCTGAAGTCTACCCTACATCTCTAGGCCTGGAAAACAATGGCTTACCATGTGAGCTAGAGGACCTGTACGTCCTATCAGTCCTATGAGTCCTATGAATCAAGCTCATAACAAACTATCAGAAGGTCCTAGACCTAGTCTGTTGAGACTTTGAAGCAAAAGGATCCTCAGGAACCTGTAGTCCATGCATCTCAATATAGCCAACTAGCTGATCAATGCGAGCAAGTTGGGATGCATTCATCTCATTGGTCCTCATGACCATGTTGCGCAGTCACTCTACCTTGGCCATCGGATCCTAACCACTTGCTTAAGTTTCTGCTAGTGTTGTTGGAGGCCTTATAATAGCCTAAGGAGGCATCATAGTCCCCCTTGATACCTGTAGGAGATCCCTCTCCACCTCCACTATAGTCCATTGTGCCTATGCTAACTCTAGTGTAGTCTATAATATCTAAACTTGGGCTTCTAAATCTATGGCCCGCATAGTGAGATCCTATATATGATCTTGCACCTCTTTCAAGTGCCTATCCCTGTCAGCTACTCTCACCTCTAGAGTGGCAATAGTAGTATCTCACTCTAGCTATTGTGTATGGAATCATCCAAGTTGACTCTACAAGTTAGCCACCTAAGCTAAGAGCAGACCCTTTGTGCTATTAAGAGGGACCTCACCCTCCTCTAGAGCCTCCTTGTTTGGGTCAATCTCGAGAGTCTCCTCGATGGTGGCCTCTATGCCCTAGTCGCTCTCTATCTACTAGCACACCCTACGCTCATCGGGATCCACATCTGCCTCTACTTGATCTGGATCTCAGCCTAGAGGTCCTCACCCGTACCACATGAACATGGACCACCACCTGTCATACTATGGAGTGGTCCTAGCAATCTCAACTCTTATCTCTTGGTAGTCATCAAGAGCATCTCCTAGAGGCTTAGGAATGATCCATTATAGATTAGTCTCTATGACCATGCATCGATATCTAATTGGTATCTCTAGAATGTCCTAAATCATGCCAAACTATCATAGGACACGAGGGTAGAACTAATACTCTCTAATATTGGCCTTTCGATCGATAATCAACCTATCTTGGTGAGCTCGTCGAAGCCTCTCGTCCACTTCAAACCATGAGGGGCAATCCATGTAGGGGCACCAGACAACATCCCCCAGCCCAAGTGATGCAAATCAAGTAATATAATGCTCGACATCACCAGCATGGATCCTGCTATGAGTACCCTCCCCCTCATAAGGCCAGCATGTAGCATAGCACTGATGATCAACATCTATCTTAGAAATGCACAGTGGAATATCTACAAGACACTCGATTTGGATGTGTTGCCACCCCTAGATCTATAATAGAAGACTGCAGCTGATAGCCTTATGACTACACTCAGTAATCTGATACAACTCCCTGTAGAGATGACATAGCAGGGTACTCCCCTCTGATAGAAGTAATGGCTCCTCAGTAGAACTTTGAAGAACCCTCCAAGTAGTGGATAGGAGGTTCTAGGGAATCCTCACACTTGAAGAGTTTGGAAGGACAATCTATACTATTAGGTGCATGAAGAGGGCTTACCATGTAGAGAAGACATCCTCGCGATACCAGTTACCGATGTGCATGCCTCCATGGTCAATCACATCCTAAGCATCCTCGCTCTAGTCATCGAAGATAACATCAAAAACAACCTTATTTACCCCGGAGGTAGAGGAGATGATGGCCTCGCCATCGATGGGGATCTTGAAGATCCTATAGATGTCCTCCAGGGTAATAGTCATTTCACTTGTAGGTAGGTGAAATGTGTTGTTCTACGCATTCCAGTGTTGGGCCAACATAGTCAGGTAGGCTTGATCTACCCTAATAGTGGGTAGATCCATGACATAGTTGAACCCAATAGCTCATAACCAATCTCGGTCGTCATCAGATAGAGTCTTGCGGAGAGTCTTTAGAATGTTAGGCTCCCGGGATCTAGAAGCCAATTTATGAAATTAAAAGTATAATGTAAGACAAAATCTAGCTAAGCAAAGCTAAAAACAATGCTAAAAAGACAAAAACATCTAAAAATATAAAAAATAAAAATAATTTAAAATTTTCTAAAGTTGTCGAACCGCGGGTCAACCCTGCGGTTCACATGTGGTCAATTTTGACCATTGGGATTTTTGAATCCTAACCACAACTGAAACCTGCGGTCCCCAATTTTCCAATTGGGAACTACAACTACCATTTGTGGTTTAGGAGAGGCACCCATTTTGGGTACCCTCCTAGTCCACTAAATCCAAAAATTAAAAACCTAAGCTAACCTAGACTAGTGGGGTTCATTACCAGCAGTTTAGTGAGGTTCATTATCCACATTACTTAATGTGGTTTATTTTATTGGTATTGAGTGTGAGGTCTTAGTTTTGAGTTACCTTACCCACACCCTAGCCTCGGCTAGTAGATGGCTGATCAAGATCCGCCATCGAGGTAGGTGAGTGTAATTATGGTAGAGTGTGGTAGCATTTTGGATCAAGGAATGTTCTCTCACTCTTAGAGCTCTCAAGTGGCTAGTGCTTGCAAGAAAATAATAAAAAAATTCAAATGGAAATTCAATTTATAAGTTCTCCTAGTCTCGAAAAACTGTAGCTGACACCTATGATTCCAAAACTAGGGTTTTCTACCTGTAGGTATGATCCGCGGTTCCCAAAATTTAAAAAATTAAATTGTAGATCATACCCACAGTCCGTAGCTAGCATTAAATGCACTCAAAACCCACCGTGGGAAGGTCTAAAAAAGCAAATTAATGACTCCCATTGGATAAAAATTAAAAATCAATGATCAAAATTGCAAATTCGGTGATGTTAAAAGCACCACGATCAATAAAATAAATACAAAATTAAAAAAAAAATCAAATAATTAAAAACCAAATGTGCCTCATATTCAGTGATTTATCCTATACACTTGGTGGTTGCAGCGAGTTGCGATCCATGCCACCATAAGGATATTTGGGGAAAAAATGTCATTTTTTTTATATGACATCTTTCAGCAAATCATCGACAAATATGATTCAACACAAGTCTAATTGCATTTGTATGATTTTGATTCTTTAAGATGACTATTGTATCCTGACTGCTCCATGGGATAGAAATGTGCAAATACTACTAAGATTTGTAATCATAAGCTGAACTAGGCCTAGCCAAGGCATTAAAAGGCTCGAATCTAAATTTGTTCAGGATCATTCATTATGGTCAAGTGATTTCATTGCTTCATACATTGTCATTACCCTCATCAACTCGTCACTTGAGGGGGTAGTCATAATTTCATAATCATAATCAAAGTCAACAGAAGATCCTTGAGATCGTAGATCCCTTGATCTTGTCAAAATTGTGTTCGTTATTGCGAATCATTGTCAACAACTATCATAAGCTTCCTCCTTTGCTTGGGGAAAACAACAAATATGATAATTTGTTTGTAACTCTCATCCTTCAGATTTATGGTTTAGAAGATACCCATACTTGGAATTGATGCTATCTGAATGTCTGATGACGAGTGCAGGCTTGTCAAAATGTAAGCCTTTCACGAGTTGGAAGTAATGATTCTAAGATGTGTGCCCTTTTGCTGGACCTAGGGCATCTAATGTTGATCCAACTAATGATCATCATAGAACCTTATACATTATTTTAGGATGTATATTTTTTGCTCAGCGTTGTTCGATCTCACAACGCATCTCAAAAGAGGTATTTTTAGACACCTAAAATGCATCATGTTGAGGGTGACTACTCATATGGACATGCTACAAGACCATATGGAGGATCTTGGATAGACTCCAAGATAGAGCAGTGGTTCTAACCACTCAATTTAGGTATTTTGGCCTAATTAGTCTGAACCATAGCCCATACCTACGGTCTCTAGTCTAAACCATGGTTGACACCTGCGATCTGCAGTCTAGACCGCAACTATGACCTGCGATCTTAACTAAAGTTCAGTTAGGCCTTCCATCCAAGCCAAATTGGTTGGAACAGACAAAAGATCTAGAAGAAGGTATTTGAAGGATGGAATATTCCAGAGGCTTCCATCCCAACTATCCTAACCACCCTTCTTGGTCTTGGCTTCTCCATGAAGCCACCCCTAGCCCTAGGGGCATGCTATAAATACCCCTTCCAAATGGGGAGGATAAAAAAACAAGCATTGGAGATTTGAGTAGCGAAGCCTTGGAAAATTGTACACTCAAACTGAGTATACTAATATATAGAGCTATTGTACTTAATCCTTGACCCTTTTGCCAATAATCATGATGAATTGCATTATGGATGCCCTAGGTTATTAGGAGAGTCAAGAAGCACAAATCTGGGCAAACGAAGGCCCTTCATATCGAATTTATAACCAAATCAGTATGAGGACAATGAAGGTGACCCTTGAACATCAATTTGGACAAGGAGATCAAACCCACTATCCCTAATTTTGAGGGAAAATTTATTAGAGGTCAAACAACGACTATCAGCCATAGTTCACAGTGCAGATCGCTCACTAGAGCTACGGTTTGCAACAGGTGACAAATCACCTTAATATTTTTATTTTTGTCTGATTAAATGGGTTAGATTAATCATTTATTAGGTTTAATTGTAGTTTACAAGAATTCTTATCATGGGAATTAGCTTAGAATAGTTATTTTATGCTTTGCATTAATTAGGACATTTATGGATCTTTTATGCACCTCTATGCTTCTATTTTGATATCTAATCCATGCATTATTTGTCTAATGATCTCCTTTATGCTATATTACAAATATTGATTCAATTAGCATAGTTTAAAGGTTTTCTTTATGTTTTCTTGATCATTAGTTTCATGGAATTATCATGTATGTTTCCTTAAAGGGCCTCATCATGAGAGGCTATATATCTTCTTAATCGTGTGATGTTGTTTCTTGATCGTAGGAAGACAGGTACAAGAGGAGTCTATATCATAATCCTTCCACATCATGAAGAAGGGGGTCAACTCCACCCCAAGGCAGTTTGTGACTAGTCAAAGGGTAATATTAATGCACCTACCCTATTGAGGGCATTGGCAATTGTATAGACTGTATCATCATTCAAGTGACCCTAAGAGGGGCATATTTGTAACAAAAATTCATTCATAATCAATACAAGAAATATCATTTTGTTGAATTTATGCAATGTGTCAAGATTTTACACTTTTATGATTACTATAGACTAATACGATAGATAGGAGCATGTTTTTTGGTTATGTCATTAAAATTCTAGATTACCTATATTATTCCATCAAAATTTCCATTGAAAGAGTTAAAAAGAAAAAGTTTATCCACCCGATCCATTAGGGTCTGCACCTAATCCTTTTTAAGCATACCCTTCAAGATTACACTAAGAAAGCTATCATAACCAATAACTCTCCTAAAACACCAATGAAAATCCCTATCTGCATCACCCCTATCATAGAGGATCCCAATGATGAGGGTGATTTCAAGTTTGTCTTCCCTAAACCAAATTTGAAGACCCCTAGTTCTGTGAAGCAAGAATTTGACTACATAGGGTTTGAACTGAGTCACCAATATATTAGGAAGATCAAGAAAGAGGAGAGTGTGTACAAGGCTCAATACTCTATAATATACAATAAGGCGAAGACTAAGGGGAACCCCTCAAATATGACCCCTAACAAAAATTTTGATGATGAAAATATGATGGAGCTATTGTGCTTCAGAATTCTATTCTTACTCATGTAGAAAACACTATGGTAAACCTCTCTACTACTACTAATTCTTCTAGTACTTCTTCGATGATCTATAATCAATTCATAAAAACCATGGATGAGCTTCACATCTAGCTTAAACAAATTTTCAAGAATACAAATGACAACCCTGAGAACTATGTGAATACTTGAAAAAATCTAAAACCTTGGACTCCAATTTCTTGATTGAATAAGAAGAGCAAAATTAGCCAAAAGAGATCTGGATGGAGCAAAAGACTTGGATAGATTATTTGATCTATTTCCTTGAGATCAAAAAATGTATGGTTGGATTTATGGTCTCTCAAAGGTATAGGTAGATGTTTAAAGCACTAAATTACAAATTAATTAATGCACCTTGTACCAATTTATTTTTGATCATGTGTAACTAAGATGCATGTAGCTGAAAGAGACAAAAAATATATTAAAAACATTTCATGTTGGCTTCTCCAAAGAATACTATTTCAGAAAAACCTTGGATGCTAAAATTATTAGAGCCAAACATTATTTGGTTACCCTATTTTTTGACACTTTCAAGGTTGTGAATACCTATGATAAATATCAAATATTCATTGGTAGAAGCAATCAATTGATTGGATGCTACTATAGCCAATTACTGTAGAAGAACCCTTTTAGAAATGGGGATTAGACTATATTGGGTTGATCAAACAAAATTAATTTGTCAAACAAAATTTTATACTGACAACCACTGACTATTTCACTAGGTAATTTGAGGTAGAGGCAACTAGACATGTTGATCAAGGCATAGTTATAGAATTTTTGGAAAGATTTATCACTATGTTTGGGGTCCCTACCACAATAGTTTTCAATAATTCTAGAGATTTTATAGGATCTAAAACCATGGACTTCACATGAAAGTATGGTATTTATTGAAAAACATCCTCAAATTATTATCCTCAATGTAATGGTTTAGTAGAATCATCTGATAAGATTTTAATGAGGGTAATTAAGAGAAACATTGGTGATAACCAAGAGTTAACATTTAATGATCAAACAAGCATTATGGGTAGATATAATCATAATCAAAAAATATTTAAAGACAATTTCACATGCTCTGGTTTGTGAGAAATAAGTTGTATTGCCAAATAATATTGAATTGCCTATGTTGAAGTATATTGGCCAATAAAACTTGAAGGATATCAAATCGAATGAAAGAATATTGTAAGAGCTATTTATGTTAGAATAAAAAAGATAAGAAACCTATAATTATTTTAATCATCATAAAGTATCTATAAAGAGATTTTTTGATAAAAAATCATCATTAAAAACCTTGAGGGAGGGGTACTTAGTGATTAAGTGGAATTCAGATCATGAAAAACTTGGAAAGCATGAAAGATAGAACCACTATGGTTTTGACCATACCTAATATCAATAAGTAGAGAATTAAATGCATATGCAATTCAATATATGGATTGCCATATATTTCTAATTTTTTTAAATGGCCAATACCTTAAACACTATGCGTTGAAGAGTGTGTCACTTATGTCTACATATCTAAATAAGACACATACAAATAATCACATAGTGGTGGTCCTTGTAAATAAAGTATTTTGATTAGCTATAAATTATGCATTGTAGTTACCAATTTCGAATTCTTAATAATTTCATTGGTCCAAAACCTGATAGTCTTAAAAAGGGGAAATGCTATGAATGCTTACTTGAACTTGCAATTCTAAGATAAGATTTTGTCATAGAAGTTGAGCACGTGCAATTGTTAGAATTTAATTAGTAATGACCATTCACTATGGGTAATTATTACTATTTAAGAAATGTCGGTATGAAGCAATATGCATTTTTACATTAGTTCAAGAGGGGAAATTCATTGGGTTATTGTTTTACTCTAAGAAATTTGCTTAAAGGATCTACAAAACAATAAGGCTATACAATTGCTAGTAATCATATTCACAAGAATCAGTATGCTAGTGCAAAATATCTAAGGTAAAACAAGGATATAAGTTGCAAAAAAATACAAAAGAGTTGGAGGATAACATGGCTGACATACATGACCTAGTTATCATGATAAAATAAAAATGGAAAATCTTCCAAGAAGGGTAAAATATGAAGGAAATAATATTATCCAAAAGAGTTGATGGTACTCTATGGAACTTATTCCTACCTAGATACATGCCTAGGTTTGTCCATCCTTGCCCGAAGCTTATCAAAGCAATAGTAAAATACTATGACACAAAGACAATGATAGCATACAATGCTTGGAAGCACACCCTATTCACCATAAATAAGGAGGAAATCAAAAAAACATTTGCAATGAGATATCAACTAGATATAAGATTTAAACCCCTTTGCATAGCAAAAAAAAAAGCTATTTAAAAAAGCCTATTTTCATATCATGGCTAAAGAAGTGTATAGGAAACATCGCTAAGGATTTTCTAAAAAGCCTTAATAAGCTAGGAAATTTCAAGGATACCCTACAAATAACACTATCTATGATGTTTGTAATTCTAGGGTTAGATTTTGATGATTATTTCTATGATTCCTAGTTATTCCTTACTTAGGTGGTCGCTAATGTGTGAAATTATGAGGGGAACACTAGTTATAATGTTGTGTTCTTTGATTAGGCCCATTTTCTAAGAACCTAAATCCATAACCAATTAGTTTCCCTAAAGCTAAAGGAGAGCAAAGAATTATGTTATCCATTATCCCTAACCTAGTTGTTTCTTTTCAATATGCCCTAAGATTTGGATAGTATCAAGCTTATTAACACATAAAAATTGGCCCTGCTTAGTGGTGGATTGGACTCTAGCCCTAAAGAAAATATATTATTATTTAGTTTTTAATAGAATATTTCTAAGATCCACTTTGTCATCTATTTGTGGTCCAATATCCTACCTCAATTCTAAATTTGTAGATATATTGAGAGATAAGAGTATAGAAATAGGGGATTGATACTTCTTTCTAGATGGTACAATAATCTTACTATATAATTTTTCTAAAACTCCATATATACTACCATACCATGTCATGAACTAGGTGTTTGACATAGATCTCTATAGATAAATAGATGAAACAAATGAGAATTTTATATCCTATTAAAAAAGTCTTGTACCTATCACTACCCCTATATGTTTTAAGATATTACAATGAGAACAAGGGGATAGGATAAATGTTTGGATAATAAGATCAATACTCTTTTGTTACCAATTGTGTCTCACATGTGGTATTATGATATGGATGGTAAATTCAAGGTAAAATTAGTTCAACTAAATAATAAATTGCCTACATTTGATCACTTGCCATGATAAAAAAATCAAGCAATCCAAAATTAATGATGACAACAACATCATGGAGATGAATATCATCAAGATGCAACAAAGACCTCCACTGGAGGACTTTTTATGCATATGCATGGATCTATTATCTATCAAGGAACAATGAGAAATGGATACATGAAGACCTCATAGACAAGATCAAGTTGGATCTGGAATGGAAAGATGATATGATTAGAGAGTGGTGAATATCATGTTGTGAATATGGCATTCAAAAAATATTTTTTCCCAATATCTCTGATAAGTAACTTGAGGATGATTTTAATGCCCAGTATCATACATGGATGATTAAACACAAGGGATATATATATATAGGTTTGATGATATTAAAGGATGAAGAGGAAATATATCAAGAAGAAGAGGAACAAGTCCTTCACCTATCTATTGTAGAGGTATATCTATTAATAGAATATGTAGATTCTAAGGAGGATGTATATGTAGATATTGTACCTTTACATAGAATATGAATAACACAAGAATAAGGGATGGAAGCAATTCAAGACATTCTAGCAGTAAAGATTATATCAAAATCCAAAGATGAAGAACTAGAAACACACAATGATAAAAGCCAAGAATCCTAGAAGGTAGATTCCGTAAGATGAAAAAATAAAGTAATTAGTGGAGAGAATGTCAAACCTTTGGGTTCAACAATAAGGAAATAGTAATAAGAAAAAGAGAAAAGAACATCCAAGCAGCAAGGATAAATAGAATATAATACTATTTGAAAGACAACAACTAGAGTATTTTATCCAACATATTGATGCACACATTAAACTATTTGAAGCAACAACCTAGAAGCTAGTTCCAAAAGTAGAAGAAATAGGTACATATACTTTTATTCCTTCTCTTGATGAAATTGTTCCACCATATTAGCATTCTTCATAACCACCTCCACCACCTAGTCTTTCTTGTGAAGTTATTCCTCTACATAATTTACCACCAACAATCATTGCTACTATCCATGTAAAAGAGGTGGAAGAAACCTCAACCCCTATAAATATGCAAACCCTTGTAAAAACCACCACTATAGTAGTAAATCCATAATTTGGAATTTTCTCACCACTTTGGGCTACCTCTATGCCTTCCCCTATTTCTGAGAATCCTCTATCAAAGGCATTTTTGATGACTTGGGATATCAAAATAAATACTCAAAAGTGGGAAAAGTAGTAGGAACTACAAGATGGAATATGGTTGGAAACCACCCAGTTGTATAATGGCATAGAACGCATTGTTAGAGAATGCATCATGATGATTGTATATCCAAAGGTGAAAATTTTGTTGTAGAGATAATGAATGATTACCACATCAAGGTGTAGAAGTATATATTTAAAATATTAAAGATACTCTTCTTGTAAAGAAGCCACTTAGATGTCAAAATTGCAACAACAGAAAAAAAAAATATTAATAATTTGGAACAAAATTTGAGAAAGGAAAAGATAGAGAAAGATAGTCTCAAGAATGAGATGTTAGAAGTAAAGTAAATTTTAGATAAATCTTCCATTGAGGAGAAACTGCAATAGCTGGATGAAAAAATACAAAAACTAGAAGAAAAATTGCAACAAGAAAGTAATAAAGTGCAGGCACAAGGAAGAGAGTTAGATAAGTGAAGTCAAAGATACAAGTCCAAGAAGAGGTCTTGGTAGTAGTGTAAGCAGAACTAGAGAAGTTGAAATATTTCAAGAGCCAATACTGGATGAAAATCATCTATAGGGCCAAATGATCTATAGGGATAATTTGAAATATTTCAAGAGCCAATACTGGATGAAAATCATGAATATTGCAATGGAGGATATTTCTCTTATAATAAGAATGACCAGTACTATGCAATTAATCCAAAATGGTAAGTAATAGTTCAATGACACCAAAGAAGAACTGATGACCATAACACAACAAGTGAAAATTTCTTAGGAGATACTAAAAAACAAAGAATAATTCCCATAATTATTCAAGTGCTCATAAATATATCTAATAAAATCTAAGTTTCATATAGATTATATCATCATCAAAATTTAGCTAATTTTAGAGTGAGGAGAGGTAATAAATGTTCTCAATGCAACCAACAACAAGGTGAAGTCAACAATCAATGAATTCATAGAGCTTGTATTTCCAATATTCTAGTTGCAAATGCGTATTTCTTTAGTAAAAATTAGCTAATCCAACTATTAGATCAATAGGTAAGCAATGAAGATGAAATTGATACACTACTTGAGTACTTAAGGATAGATCAAGTCATTATATTGTTTCATAGGTTTATTACCCTTGTGCAAGAAAAATTTTGAACTTTTTTTTTGTGTCATTTTGATTTTTTACTCTAGTGGATAAGGCTAGATGGGTTTGATGCTTCTACAAGTAGAAACCCACTCCAAGGTGCTAATAATATGGGTAAAATTCTCCACCCACATCCATATCTAGCTAAGGAGATGAATTTTATTAATAATATAGCTTGCATATTTTCTAGGAAAGGTCACTAGATATATAGATTAGTGATTGAATTAGAAGAAAGACAAGGTATGCAAGGTTGTATGCAAGGTTTTTCTAAGTATGAAAACAACTAGACACTTAATGGTTGAAATAAAGGAAACCTAGAATAATTTTTAGCTAGGTCAAGGAAGTTGGCCAAATGACTTTGAGTGTTGATATTAGTATAGGGGTAGTAATAACTTAGTGTTTGGCATGCAATACCCTAGTTAGACAATGATGCTTATGTTACCAAGGGATTATAAATAATATATATTGATATAGAAAAACACCTAGTTTCCTAAAGCAAGAATTCTAACTAAGAGTCCAACATCTTGCATAATAGTAGAGCTTATTAGGTATGATGATCCTCAATGCTATATGACTTTGAGTTCTTACATTAGCAATTTTATCATAAAAACTTAGCTCAACAATGTAATAGGAGTAGAATATTCTAACACATGCATTGCACTTTGTTAGTCTCACAATGAAACTGAGATGGGGGGGTGAATCAGTGTAGCTCTTTAAACTTGAATTTACAGCTCTTAATACCACATCGATTAAAACTTATTACTAGATACAAAAAGTATAACAAAAGAGCATCACACAACACAAGATTTAATGAGGTTCACCAATGTGGCTACTCCTCAAAAGTGACTGTTTGGACTACCATCCAAATCTAGCCTTTGCAAAGCACCAAGTTTACAATCAATTTACCAGCACACACTGGAAGGAGCACCAACCCCTGATTTATCTATACTAACAGAAAGGAGCACCAATCCCTAATTTACCAACACCAATTGGAAGGAGCATCAAACCCTAATTTATCTACACCAAAAGAAAGGAGCACCAACCCCTGATGCCAAGCTGCAACCTGGACTTGAATTTGAATCTATAAGTTTTACAGAAGGATACCTTTGTTTTTGCAAGACCCTGACTAGTCTTCTTCACCTTTGCTTTCTCTGTGCACTCTGCTCTCTCTGCGCAATCACTTCGCACACTCTTCTTCGTTACAGTCGACCTTCATGATCGTCTTCTCCCTTTCGTGCACTTTGCTCTCTTTGCATAATCACTTCACACACTCTGCTTCGTTACAATCGACCTTCACAATTGTCTTCTCCCTTTTGCACACTCTGCATGATTCGACATGACTTGCTTTCTATGCACTACGACCGAACTTTGCACACTTCGACATTCATAAATTCTCCAAACAACCTTCCTTTTATAACAACATTTTCATGATGAAAATCCTAATCTTAGTTAACTGTAAACCCTAATATTAGTCGGGTGTCATCGGTCTTAGTCGGCTTCAACTCATGAAGATATTCGGTAATTCCATCGCTCGAAGATTTCATTCGGTAACAGTCCCTATAGCCGTTGCACTAACTTTTGTTCATTCTTCATATTTTAGCTGCATGAATTCACTCTGTATCTGCCCTTGTAAATGCTGTAGAGATGTCGGTCCACTGTCATACTTCTCATTTTAGTCGGGTTCTCCTTCTTGACTTGCGCATTTATGACCTATCATGAAATCGTGACATTTTTGCCTTTGTAGCTTCTTTTGTTGTTGTTGCTACGAAAATACAACATGTTGCGATATCGTGACACTTTTTCTTTCTCTCTTTCTCCTTGCTTTGGCCCTCGAAAATACATGTCACGATATCGTGACACTTTTTCTTTCTCTCTCTTTCTCTTTGCATCGGATCGTGAAAATGCTACATGTCATGATATCGTGACACTTTTTCTCCTTGCTCTTTCTCTTAGCTTTGGCCCATGAAAATACATGTCATGATATCATGACACTTTCACCTCCGTACGCTTTCTCTATTCTTTTGTCACGATATCGTGACATTTCTGCCTCCACAGACTTCGTCTTTTCTTTTGTCGTGATATCATGACACTTCTACTTCCATAGACTTCGACTTTGCTTTTGTCGTGATATCACGACACTTCTACCTTCGAAGTCTTCTTCTCTGCTTTTGTCATGAAATCGTGACACTTCTGCTTTCATACTTTACTTCTTTGCTTTTATCATGAAATTGTGACACTTTTGTTTCTAAAGTCTTGCTTTCTGCTTTTGTCATGAAATCACGATAGTTCTACTTTCGTACGCTTCCTCTCTTTCTTTTGTCATGAAAATGTGACATGTCGCGAAATCACGACACTTTTCCAACTTACTTTCTCTCTCCTATTTTAGTCACAAAAATGTGACATGTCGCGAAATTGTGACACTTTTCCAACTTACTTTCTCTCTCTTGTTTTAGTCATGAAAATGTGACATGTTACAAAATCGTGACACTTTTCCAACTTACTTTCTCTCTCCTATTTTAGTCGCAAAAAAGCGACATATCGTAAAATCGTGACACTTTTCTTACTTGTTCTCTTTCTTCAAACTTGTCACGAAATCGTGACACTTCTTCCTGCTTTCTATTTTTCTTCCAACATGTCATGAAATCGCAACAGTTTTTCTTGCTTTCTCTTTCTCTTCCAACATGTCGTGAAATCATGACAATTTTTCCACTTGCCTTTTTCTCTTCCAACATGTCATGAAATCACGATAGTTTTTCTTGCTTTTTCTCTCTTCCAACATGTCACGAAATCACGACAGTTTTCCACTTGCCTTTTTCTCTTCCAAAATGTCACGAAATCGTGATAGTTTTTCCTATTTTTCTCTCTCTTCCAACATGTCACGAAATCGTGATAGTTTTTCCTACTTTTTCTCTCTCTTCCAACATGTCACGAAATCACGACAGTTTTCCTTGCCTGCTGTATATGTCGCGATATCGCAACACTTTTCTTACTTGTCTTTTTCTTTGATATTTTGCAAATGGGCCACTTCGGTCTTCTTGGAAAATCATTGTACATACTCTGAATAACCTTTGAACTCCTATCTTCTGCATCTGAATAGCTTTTGAACTTCTTGTCCACTGCATCAATAGATATATCTGACTATGTTGACAACAATGACAATACTATTGCTACACCTTGCTCAACAATCTCCCCCTTTGGAATTATTGGCAACACATGTGCAATTTCCTATAACTCTTCTCCACCTTTGACAATAATACCAAAGGGCTACTGTAGACTCCCCCTGATTCCATGCACAACATTCTCATGCATAATTTATTACACTTAGCAAAAATCATGAGCATGAGCAAAAAGATAATCAAATACTTAAATGCTCCCCCTAAGAATGTGATTGTTGTAGCTAGTCAATTCTTGGGAAGTGTGACCACTCCCAATTTATTGCAAAGGTACTCAAAAACTTCCTTGGGAAATGGTTTTGTGAAGATATCTACTACTTGCTCTATAGTTGGAACAAAATCCAACTTAACCTCACCTTTTGCAACTTTCTCCTTCAAAAAGTGATACCTGATAGCAATGTGTTTTGTGCGTGAATGCATAACCGGATTCTTGGAGATGTTAATGGCACTGGTGTTATCACACTTAACTGATATTGGCTCACTAAAGCTAATACCAAGATCTTTCAGGGTTTTTTTCATCCATAATACCTACGTACAACATGTTGTCGTTGCAATATATTTTGCCTCTACTATCAATAAATAAACTGACTCTTGTTTCTTACTGTGCCATGCGACCAATCTGTCTCCAAGATAGAATGCACCTCCACTAGTACTCTTTCTGTCATCTACACATCCTGCCCAATCTACATCTGAATACGAAATAAGGGTGAAGTATTTACCTTTCAGATACCATAACCCATACTCCATAGTACCCTTGAGGTATCGAAGAATCCTCTTCACTGCTGTCACATGAGTCTCCTTGGGATTAGCCTAAAATTGTGCTACCATTCATACTGCCTGCAAAATATCTGGTCTGGTAGCTATCGAGTACGATAAGCTTCCAATCATAGATCTGTACATGGTTTGATCAACAGGTGGAGATTTGTCATCCTTGCTCAACTTGCAACTTGTCATCATGGGAGTGCTAACTGGATTACAATCCTCCATTGTGAACTTTTTTAACATCTCTTTCACATATTTAACTTGAGAAATAAATATGCCTTTCTTATTTTGATTAACTTGCAACCCGAGGAAATATGAAAGTTCACCAATCATTGACATTTTAAATTCTTTCTACATCATATTTGCTAAATCTTTACACGACTCATCTTTGTTGCTGCCAAATATGATATCATCGACGTATACAACAAGAACAATAAGATGCCCATTTTTTGTTTTGACATACAAATTACTATCCACCATACCTTTCTTAAACCTTTGTTGGGTGAGATAGTTGTCTAACCTTGCATACCATGCTCGGGGTGCCTGTTTTAAGCCATATAATATTTTCTTCAACTTGTAAACAAATTTGGGATCATCACTAAGTTGGAAACCATCTGGTTGCTCAGTATAAACCTCTTCGTCAAGTTTCCCATTCAAAAATGCTGATTTCACATAAATTTGATAAAATTTGAAATTCTTGTAGACTGCTAAAGCCAGAAACATTCTAATTGCCTCTAGTCTAGCTACTAGTGCAAAAGTTTCCTCAAAGTCAATGCCTTCAACTTGTGCATAACCCTTACATACCAATCTTGCTTTATTTCTAACTACCTGTTTGTCTTCATTCAATTTGTTTAAAAAAATCCATTTAGTCCCGATTTGATCTAATTCTTCATCCAACTTTCATCTTTGCTTGCGTCAACAACATTTTTGGGCTCAATGTTGGATAATAGAGAGTAGTTACTTACTACTCTTCTTCTTGTCTGAACACCAACTTTGGGGTCTCCAATTATTTGCTCTTTAGGATGATTTTTCTGCTAGCTGCCTGTTTTGAATTTATTATTTTCTTCCACTTCTGAATCACAACTTAAATCATCTAAGTCAATTTTCTGTATCTTTTTCATTTTGTTTTCCTCATCTCCTTCAATAACCTCTTCATACATTGGGTAGTTTGTTTTATAGCTAATTACTCGTTCTCTGCCTTCATCAAATTTAACATCGACATTGTCCACAATTTTCTTTAGCCTCTTGTTGTAGCATTTGTAAGCTTTGCTTTTTGGCAAATAACCAACAAAAATACCTTCATCCACTCTATATTCAAACTTACCAAGATTATCTTTAGTTCTTTTGATGTAGCACTTGCTGCCAAAAACTTTGAGGTATTTTGTTGTTGCCCTTTTACCGAACCACAACTCATAAGGAGTTTTGCTTTCATGTGTTCTCAACATGTACCTATTTTGGATATACACCGTAGTATGGATTGCTTCTTTCCAAAATTTGTCTGCTACTCTGCTTTCAACCAACATAGTCCGTGCCATTTCCTACACTGTCTTGTTCTTTCTTTCTACCACTCTATTCTGCTGAGGTGTCCTGGCTACTGAAAACTGTCTCCTAATACCGTATTTTTCATAGTACTCTGTAAACTCCTCTGAAATGAATTCTCCTCCTCTATCTGATCTTAAATATTTGATCCTCTTTCCTGTTTCATTCTCAACATGGTTTTTGAAAATCTTGAACATATCAAAAGCTTTTGATTTATGCTTCAAGAAAAATATCCATGTCATTCTGGAATAGTCATCAATGCACAACATAAAATATTTGTCACCATTTATGCTTTGTGTTCTCATGGGTCCACATAAATCAGTGTGTATTAGTTCCAAAGGTTTGCTTGTGTAGTACTATTTTGTTTTGAATGTGACTCTAGTTTGCTTCCCCTTTTGGCATGAAGCACAAATGATGTTTGCAGGTTTGCTGATGGTGGGAATATCTCTCATTGCCCTTTTTGAGGTGATTTTTACTAGATTATCAAATCTGATATGATCGAGTCTCTTGTACCACAACCAATTTTCTTCTTCCTGTCCAATAAAACAAGCTCCTTTTGAAGTCTCTGAGAGCGTGTATAGGTTGCCAGATGTCCTTGATCCAGTTGCTATCAATTTTCCACTGTTTATTTTTTTGACTTCACAACCCTGCTTCATAAAAACTACTTCATGACCTTTATCACAAATATGACTTATGCTCAACAAGTTATGTTTCAAACCATCCACAAACAAGACTTCTTCTGACTTAATTTTTCCATCACTAATTTTAATTGAACCTTTGCCAACTATCTTAGCTCCATAATTATTTCCAAACTTTACTGAACCACCTTCATATTTTTGTAACTTCTCAAATTTTTGTTTGTCACCTATCATATGACTGGAGCATCCACTATCAAGTATCCATGGTACATATTTATTCTGTGCTTTAAATGTTGTTTGTATGATTAAGGATTCCTTTTCTTCCTTAAGTCACTCTTTTCCTTTCCACTCTGTTTTGATAGTAGTTTTGGGTTCTTGTTTTGCCTTTCCCTTATCAATAGCTTGTGCATGTTTTTTGGGAAGTTTTCTATTTTGTCTCATCCTATTTGGTTGAAATTTTATTCTCTAAAATTGATTTGAAGCAAATGTACTTCTACAGTTTCTTGCAATGTGCCCAAAATTATGACAGTTATAACATTCTACTGTATAATTCATCAGAGGAGAAAAAGCATTTCTACTTGTGAAATTCCTTGGTCTTACATTATATTTGTAGTCTGAGATTTTATGTCCATAGCCATTGCATTTAAAACAAAAACCAGAAAAGGGATAATTGAACCTGGGTGATGGTCTTTGCCATGTTGCCATAGGAGCCATAGGTCTTCTTCTTCTTTGATGTGTGACATTGGTGAATCCATCATTGTCAATTCTCCTTTTGTGCCTGACATTATTGCTTTCTTTTGTATGAGATGTTTTTCCTTGATCAACCTGTTTCTTATCTTCATTCTTTATGGATTCTACATTTCTGGCCTTTGATCCATTTGATGATTCTCCTTCGACGAAACCCAGACCAAATTTGATGCCTGCAAGTCTTTGGTCATTTATGATCTTATCCAGCTTCATAGAACTTTCTTCACGTTTGTGATAACAACTAATTTTCTTATTCATCTCTTCTAGTTGCATTCTTAAACCAACAATCTCTTCTTCTAGCTTGCTGCAATAATCTATTTTCATGGTTATTTGCACTTCAAGATCTTCAAATATTTTATTGGATTCTTCTATCTGTACTTTTAAACTGGTTATGATTTCATTTGCATCCTCAAGCCTTTTTGAAATTTTCTTATTCTTTTTCCTCTCTATTTTCCACTCTTCAAGTGCAGAGATCAACTCACCTTCTAGATCTACTTCAGCCTTAGGGTTTTCACCACACACTTCAGAGTTCACTCCTTCCTTTTCTGATCTTACTTCTTCAAATGCCATGAAAAGAGCTTCACCTGTTTCCTCTTCAGAATCCTCACCGGAGTTGTCTTCTGATGAATTGGCATTCCTGGAGATGAAACTTTTCTTCTTGAAGTTGCCTTTTTTGAAATTCATTTTCTTCTTCCAGTCACTTCTTTCTTGGTGCGATCCTTCATCATTTTTGTTCTTCTCTTTAAGTGGACATTTAGTCACAAAATGCCCAATGCCTCCATAGTTGAAACATTTAAGCGGTAGCTTTCCTCTGTATTTTCCTTTTCCCCTTTTTAGTTTTCTAACAAAGTTTGCTTCCATTTCATCTGATGTCTCTTCTTCCTCGGAATATTGTTTTGCATTTTTATCTTTAAGGGCTTTAAAATCCACTTTTCTATCTATGGGTTTAGATCTTCCTATCCTCATCTCATATGCAGTCAAAGAACCATACATCTCATCTATACTAAAATAATTTAGATTTTTAGCTTCTTCTATCACTGAGACTTTAGAATCAAACTTTTTAGGAAGAGATCGTAATACCTTTTTCATGATGGCAGAGTCTTCGATATCCTCATCAAGTCCTCTAATCGCATTAATGATTCCATTAACTCTCAGCATATATGCCTCAATGTTTTCATTGTCATTCATCTTTAATGCTTCGAACTAAGATCGATGTGTCTGTAACTTAGACTCCTTGATCTTATGACTCCTTGATCTTATCATCTCCTTCATGAATACTCCTTAGTTTGTCCCATATCTCTTTTACCATTTTACAGCTCATGAACTTTACTAGTTCACTGTCTGCTAATCCGCATATGAGAGCATTCTTTGCTTTTGAGTTATTTTCAAACAGTTTCTTTTCATCAGCCTCTTTTGAAGGAGTGATGGGTATTATGTATCCACTAACTACTAAATCCCAGATGTCGTATCCCAAAGCATAGAGATATGTTTGCATCCTGATTCTCCAGAACGAGTAATTAGATCCGTCAAAAAATGGTGCTTTGTTTGATGAGAAGCCTTCACCACCTGCCATTATGTTACTTCCAAGATCACCCTAGCCGGTTAAGCTTGTACAAGAACTTAGCTCTGATACCAATTGTTAGTCTTACAATGACACTGAGAGGGTGGGGTGAATCATTGTAGATATTTAAACTTGAATTTATAGCTCTTAATACCATAGTGATTAAAACTTATTACTAGATACATCAAGTATAACAAAAGAGCATCACACAACACAAGATTTAACGAGGTTCACCAATGTGGCTACTCCTCAAAAATGATTGCTTGGACTACCATCCAAATCTAGCCTTTGCAAAGCACCAACTTTATAATCAATTTACCAGCACACACTGAAAGGAGCACCAACCCTTGATTTATCTATACTAACAGAAAGGGGCACCGACCCCTGATTTACCAGCACCAATTGGAAGGAGCATCAACCCCTGATTTATTTGCACCAACAGAAAGGAGCACCAAACCTTGATGCCAAGCTACAACCTAGACTTCAATTTGAATCTATAAGTTTAACAAAAGGATACATTTGTTTTTGCAATACCCTGACTGGTCTTCTTCACCTTTTCTTTCTCTGTGCACTTTGCTCTCTCTGTGCAATCACTTTGCACACTTTGCTTTGTTACAGTCGACCTTCATGATCATCTTCTCCATTTCATGCACTCTACTCTCTTTGTGCAATCACTTCGCACACTCTGCTTCATTACAGTTGACCTTCATGATCATATTCTTCCTTTCGTGCACTCTGCTTTCTTTGCAAATTTTACACTTAGCATGATTCGACACGACTTGCTTTTTGTGCACTACGACCGAACTTCGCACACTTCGACATTCATAAATTCTCCAAACAACCCTCCTTTTATAACAACATTTTCATGATGAAAACCCTAATATTATCTGGCTGTAAACCCTAATATTAGTCGATTGTCATCGGTCGTAGTCATCTTTAACTCATGAAGATATTCGATAATTCCATCGCTCGAAGATTTCATTCGATAATAGTCCTTGTAGCCATCGCACTGACTTTTGTTCATTCTTCATATTTTAGCTGCATGAATTCACTCTGTATCTACCCCTGTAAATGCTGTAGAGATGTCGGTCCACTGTCATACTTCTCATTTTAGTTGGGTTCTCCTTCTTGACTTGCACATTTACGACCTGTCATGAAATCGTGACATTTCTGCCTCTGTAGCTTCTTTTGTTGCTGTTGTCGTGAAAATACATGTTGCGATATCGTGACACTTTTTCTTTCTCTCTTTCTCCTTGCTTTGGCCCTCGAAAATACATGTCATGATATCATGACACTTTTTCTTTCTCTCTCTTTCTCTTTGCATCGGACCGCAAAAATGCTACATATCATGATATCGCGACACTTTCTCTCCTTGCTCTTTCTCTTAGCTTTTGCCCATGAAAATAAAACATGTCACGATATCATGACACTTTCACCTCCGTACGCTTTCTCTATTATTTTTTCATGATATCGTGATATTTCTGCCTCTGTAGACTTTGTCTTTTCTTTTGTCGTGATATCGCAACACTTCTGCTTCCATAGACTTCAACTTTGCTTTTGTCGCGATATCATGACACTTCTACCTTCGAAGTCTTCTTCTCTGCTTTTGTCATGAAATCGTGACACTTCTGCTTCCGTACTTTACTTCTTTGCTTTTGTCATGAAATCGTGACACTTCTGCTTTCAAAGTCTTGCTTTCTGCTTTTGTCATGAAATTGCGATAGTTCTACTTTCGTACGCTTCCTCTCTTTATTTTGTCATGAAAATGCGACATGTTGCAAAATCGTGACACTTTTCCAACTTACTTTCTTTCTCCTGTTTTAGTCATGAAAATGTGACATGTCACGAAATTGCAACACTTTTCCAACTTACTTTCTCTCTCCTATTTTAGTCGTAAAAATGCGACATGTCGTGAAATCGTGACACTTTTCCAACTTACTTTCTCTCTCCTATTTTAGTCATGAAAATGAGACATGTCACGAAATCGTGACACTTTTCTTACTTGTTCTCTTTCTTTGAACTTGTCACGAAATCGTGACATTTCTTCCTGCTTTCTCTTTTTCTTCCAACATGTCGTGAAATCACGAGAGTTTTTCCTGCTTTCTCTTTCTCTTCCAACATGTCACGAAATCGCGACAGTTTTTCCACTTGCCTTTTTCTCTTCCAACATGTCGCGAAATCATGACAGTTTTTCTTGCTTTTTCTCTCTCTTCCAACATGTCGTGAAATCGCGATAGTTTTTCCACTTGCCTTTTTCTCTTCCAACATGTCACGAAATCACGACAATTTTTCCTACTTTTTCTCTCTCTTCCAACATGTCATGAAATTGCGACAATTTTTCTTGCTTTTTCTCTCTTCCAACATGTCGTGAAATTGTGACAGTTTTCCTTGCCTACTGTATATGTCATGATATCGCGACAGTTTTCTTGTATTTTTCTTTGATATTTTGCATATGGGCGACTTCGGTCTTCTTGGAAAATCACTGTACATACTCTGAATAACCTTTGAACTCTTGTCTTCTACATCTGAATAGCTTTTGAACTTCCTGTCCACTGCATCAACAGATCTATCTGACTGTGTTGACAACAATGGCAATACTATTGCTGCACCTTGCTTAACAATCTCATCATAAAAACCTAGCTCAACAATGTAATAGGAGTAGAATATTCTAACACATGGATTGCACTTGATATTTGGCAAAGGGCTTCATTGAGTTAAGGAATTGAAAGTGTTTTGGATGATTTTAAGTGTTGATGTTAGCAAGGGGTACCAAAATATCTGGAAAGAGATGAAAAGAGAACCTAGTGCCTAATAAAACTAGAATTTTCTAAAGTTTGAATAAAACACCAAATAGAAGCATACAATAAACTACCTAGGTGCACTTTTGATAAGTTAATATTCTATTAGAAGATGCTAATAATCTTAAAGCTTTCTCTAACTGACACTTTTGTTATTGCAACCAAGGAGGTAATAAGACAAATAAACCAAAATAAACCTGTTAGAACATCTTATGCATCATATGAAGACACAAATGCCACCAATCCCTCAGATAGAACAAGAGAAAGCTACATCAACACCATAATGCTAAATCAATTTCAAAAGTATGAATATAAAGAGAAAGCACATGCGTTGTAGCAACATGTTAGACCTGCAATTTGCTTTTCTATAAATGATTATAAATAACTAATTGTACTTGTAAATCTATATATACTAGGATGTAAGCCATTCTATAGGTCAACTCTTTGATATTTACAATTGGCATAGTTGTATTGATTAAGTATATACCTATTTTTAATGAAAATTGAATTTTTGTCTAGTTTCTTGCTCAATTTTTTTGCTAAACATGTATGTATGTCTCACTGGGTAGTTAAGAATTTCTATTAAAACTAGGAATAAATATTTCCACATTCTAGATTTACTATTGTAATTCTATAATTATTTAGCAATGCTCATTTTTCATGATTAATTGTTTTACATCATAACAAAAACAAGCTAATATGTTAGGTAGTTTAGTTAAATTTAAAATTTCAAGACTCTCTATATTATATTTCTTGATGTTGAATTCACATCACTTTCAACTTAGACTTCTAACCCATTTGCATTTATTAATTTATTCTGCAACCCCCCATTTAGTTAGATTAGCTAGGCACATAGGAGCCAACATTATTTGGATATTGACTCAGAGACCCCTATTTCTAAGGCATCCAATGCTGGATGAGGTCTTGAGGGTGCATCTCATCCACCTAGGTGAATTTTGAACCAATAGTAGGATGAAATATGAAATGCATGCATTATGAATTTAATGTTAGAAATGTGGCTACTAACTTGAAAACTATGAATTTAGTGTTTATAATTGGTGAAAGGATCATCCCATCAATATTGTAGAAAGTATAATTAAATTTACATAATGTGAATTTAATGTTGATAAATATGGTGGACAATTCCCTCTAGCTTTGTAGAAGGAAATAATGGTTTTAAGTAATGCAAATTCAATGCTAGTAGGTGACCCATTTTTCAAGAAAATAAATCTATGCAAAGGGAATATCAACTTTATTTTCTTCTCAATATGTCCTATGCATTCAAGGAAATAATAACCCTTTGAGTATCAAAGCTAATATTTGTATAATCCAAGCCATTAGAAAGACAAATTATAAGCACAAATGTATTTGAAGGAGCCAATAGTAGCCATGGAAGCAAGAACAAAGACTACCACCAACAAATCAACAACTAGAGAAAGCCCTTCCATTGTTTCTTTTTTAGGGTTAACTTCAAACTATCCTTCCACCATAGGTATGGAGGTACCAACTCAAGTTATCCAAGTTATATTACTCAAGTTATTTAGGCATCTAGATGATAGGTGGTCGACCTTATATTGTCAAAAATACTAAGAACCTAAGTGAGGGTTTTTTTAGATATTAAGCATGAGGTTCCCTTGAATCCTCTAGAGTAAGTATGTGGAGAAGCTAGACCAATACATAGTACCATAGTTCAAAAACTATGAATTTATAGATGCATACATTGAGCTATATGATGTCTAGGATTGACAAGTTAGATCATGCAATAGAAGTTTAATATTTGTGATCACCATGGATGCAATTCATACAATTTTGATAGTAGAGTTAAGGGGCTCAATAAAAATTTTTAAGAGCATGACCAAGAAATATATATCTATCCAAGAAAATCTAGGGTTTTTAATTACAAATGAATCCTTGAAGACATCACAATGCCAAGGTTTCCCCTCAACATCAAAACTTTCAAATAAAGTGCAATGTATTCTTTGAGCATGTTGGCCTTCATTTTTTATCTAAATAATGACAAGGATGTAATTATAGCCTAATTGGGCATGATACATAGGTACACAACCCCAGTGAGAAGGTGATTTTTTATTTTAGCAATTTTAGTTCTAACGAAATAACGAGGGGTTTTCCAATTTTAAGGACACCCAAGTTTTTAAAATTTCAGCATTTTTGGCCCATTTTATTTAACATAAAAATTCCATATTATATCCATGTTTGACTATAAATATAGAAGATAACTCTGGTCATATGCTATGCATTTTTGTCTATATAAAGGTATTGAGCAAGACCTCTTCATATTATAGTTTTATAAAAGAAATTTTAATGTCAACCTTGGTATCTATGAGGGAGGTAAAACCAATGTGCATTTTTTTTCTAACCTCTAATTTTTGTTGTACAAAACTTGGAAATCATGAAAATATAGAATCATTATTGTTTGGACCAAACCTAATATTAGGAAACATAAAATTTAATGCATATGCAATTCAATAGATGGATGGCCATATTTGGCCAATTCTTGTAAATGGCCAATACATTAAACACTATGCATTAAAGAGTGTGTCACTTATGTCTACATGTGTAAATAAGACATGCTTAAATAATCACATAGTGGTGGTAGTGCTAGCAACACCTTGTAATTATAAGATTTTTACCAACTATAGATTATGTCTTATAGCTACAAAATTTTGAATTCTCAAAATTTCCATTGGTCCAAAACCTGATAGTCTTGAAAAAGGGACATGTGCTATGAATGCTTACATGAAATTGTAGTTCTAAGATAATATTTTATCATAGAATTTGAGCACGTGAAATCATTGACATTTAATTAGCAATGACCATTCACTATGGATTTTTCCTACCATTTAAACAAGGCTAGTATGAAGCAATATGCATTTGCACATTAGTTCAAGAGGGTAAATTCTAAAGAACTATTGTTTCACTCTATGAAAGTTGCTTAAAGTATCTATAAAATAACTATACAATTGCTAGTGCTCATATTCACAAGAAGCAATAAGCTAGTGCAACATTTATAGGGGAAAACAATGATAGAAATTACAAACAAATACAAAAGAGATAGAAGATAACTTGGCAGACATACATGAACCAATTATCATGATACAAAAAAAATGAAAAATCTTCAAATAAGGTTCAAATATCAAGGGAATAATATCAGCCAAAATAGTTGAGGATATTCTATGGTACTTATTCCTATCTAGATACATGCTCAGGTTTTTCCATCCTTGTTCTAAACTTGTCAAACCAATAATGCATGGAAGCACACCCTATTCAACATAACTAAGGAGGTAATAAAAATAGCATTTGTAATAGAAAATAAACTAGGTATAATAATTAAACCCTTAAGAATAGCAAAATAAAATCCTACTTTTGTATCATGGCTAACGAAGCGTATAGGCAAAATCATTGAGGATTTTTCAAAAAGCCTTAATAAGCTAGGATCGTTAAAGGATACCCTAAAAATAATATTATCTAAGATCTTTGTAATTCTAGGGATATATTTTGATGAATTTTTCTATGATTACCAATTATACCTTATTTATGTGGTCACTAATGTGTGAAATTATGAGGGGCCCTATGTTCTTTTACAAGGCCCATTTTATAAGCACCTAAATCCATAACCAATTAGTTTCCCTAAAGATAAAAGAGAGAAAAAAATTATTCTATCCATCATTCCTAGCCTCATTTTTTCTCTTTAATACACCCTAATATTTGCACAATATCAAGCTTATTAACATAGATGAAAATCAGCCCTACTCAATGGTGGATTGGACTCTAGCACTTAGGGAAAAATTTTCTTGTTTAGTTTTTAATAGAAGGTTTCTAGGACCCACTTTTTCATCTATTTGTGGTCCAATACATTACCTTTTTTCTAAAATTTTAGATATATTGAGATATAAGAGGAGATAAATAAAGGATTGACACTTCTTACTAGATGGAAAAATAATCTAACCATATGGATTTTCTAAAAATCCATATATACTACCATACCATTTCATGGACTAGGTGTTTGACATGGATATCTATAGATAAATATATGAAACAAATGAGCATTTTAGTTCCTAGTCCAAAAAGGCTTGTACCTATAACTACCCCTATACGTTTGAAGATATTGCAATGACAACAAGGGGATAGGAGTAATTTTTGGATGATAATATTAATACCCTTTTGTTACCAGTTGTGTCTCACATGTAGCACTATGATTTGGATGGTAAATTTAAGGTAAATTAGCCCAACTAAATAATAAATTACCCATTTTTGATCACTTTCATGATTAAAAATCAAGCAATCCAAAATTAATGACAATGACAACATCATGGAGATGAAGATAATGAAGATACAAAAAAATACCTCCAATAGAGATCTTGCTATGCATACACATGGACCTATGATCTACCAAGGACCAAGAAGAAATGGATACACAAAGACCTCGTAGACAAGATCAAGAAGGATTTGGAATGAGAAGATGATATGATTAGAGAGTGGTGGATATCATGTTGTGAGCATAACATTCAAAAAATACTTTCTCCAACACCTCTAATAAGTCATTTGAGGATTAATTTTAGACATGGATGATTAAACACAAGGGATAAATATATATAGGTTTTATGATACTAAAGGATGAAGAGGAAAAATATCAAGAAGAAGAAGAGGAACAAGTCCTTCACCCATCTTTCATGGAGGTATATATAATAAAAGAATATGTAGATTCTAATGAGAACATAGATATATATGTTGTGCCTCTACATAGAATATGATGAAAACAAGAATAAAGGATTGAAGCAATTCAAGACATTCAGGTAGCAAATATTATATCAAAACCTAAACAAGAAGAACTAGAAATGCACAATGATAAAAGCCAAGAATATTAGAAGGTAGAATCCATAAGGTGAGTAGCTAATGTAATTAATGGAGATACATCCAAACCTTTGGGATCAACAAGAAGGGTGATAATAAAAATAGAAAATAACATCCAAGAACCAAGGAGAAAGAGTAGATAATATTGGTTGAAATACAACAACTAGAGTAGTTTATCCAACATATTGATGCACAAATTTAAATATTTGAACCAACATCTTAGAATCTAGTGTGAAAAGTAGAAGGAATAGGTACATTTTCTTTTCATCCTTATCTTGATGGAATTGTTCCACCACCTTAGCATTTTTTAAATGAACAACCATGTACACCACCTAGTCTTTCTCATGAAGTTTTTTCCCTACATAATTTACCACCAAAAATAATTTCTACTATCCATGTATAGGAGGTGCAAGGAACCTCAACCCCTATAAATATACAAACCCTTGTAAAAACCACCATTATAATAGTAAATCCATAATTTAAAATTTTATCACCCTTTTGGCCTACCTCTATGCATTCCCCTATTTTTTAGAATCCTCTATCAAAGGTATTTTTGATGATTCAGGATATCAAAACAAATACTCAAAAGTGGGAAGAGTAGTAGGAACTACAAGATGTAATAGATATGGAAACAACTTAGATGTATGATGGCATAGATACCATTTTAAAATAATTCATCAAGATTATTGTATATCCAAAGGTGACAAAGTTGGTTGTAGAGATGGCAATGAATGACTACCACATCAAGGTGTAGAAGTGCAACATATCTAAAATATTGAAGATAGACACACTCTGGGCCCTACATA
The DNA here is from genome assembly GCA_028583015.1 of Wollemia nobilis. Classification (NCBI taxonomy): domain Eukaryota; kingdom Viridiplantae; phylum Streptophyta; class Pinopsida; order Araucariales; family Araucariaceae; genus Wollemia; species Wollemia nobilis. Next base: position 164,239 of record JAQPPZ010000015.1, read on the forward strand.
TTAAGGAAGATACTCTTCCTGTAAAGCAATAAATTATATTTCAAAATTGCAACAACAAAAAAGAAGATAAAAAATTTGGAACAAAGGTTGAGCAAGGAAAATATGGAGAAATATAGTCTCAAGAATGAGATGTTGGAACTAAAGTAGATTTTAGACAAATATCCCATTGAGGAGTAGCTGCAATAGATGGATGAAAAATAAAAATATTAGAAGAAAAATTGAAATAAGAAGTAATAAAGTGCATGCACAAGGAAAAGAGTTAGAAGAAGTGAAGTCAAAAATACAAGGCCAAGAAGAGGTCTTGGTAGTTGTACAAGTAGAACTGGAGAAGGAAAGAAGGAATTCAAAGGGCCAAATTATCTCTAGGGATATGCTAAAATATTTCAAGAGCCAATAATATATGAAAATCAATAATAATGTAATGGAGGATTTTTCTCTTATGAAAAGAACAACCAATACAATGAAATTAATCCAATATGCTAAAGAAAAGTTCAACAGTGCTAAAGAAAAATTCAACAAAGCCAAAGAATAACTGATGACCATAACACAAAAAGCAAAAATTGTTTGGGAGATACTAAAATATAAAGAACAATTCCCACAATTACTCAAATGCTCACAATGATTAAATCCAAGTTTCATGATCAAATCATCAAAAGTTAGCTAATTATAGAGTGAGGAGAGGTAATAAATGCTCTCAAAGAAACCAAAAACAAGGTGAATTCAACAATCAATGAAATCATACAACTTAGATTTCTAATATTCTAGGATGTAAATGGACACTTGTTTACTAAAAATTAGTTGATCCAATTGTTAGATCAATAGGTCAGCAATGAATTGAACTACTACCTGAGCCCCTAAGGATATATCAAGTCATTATATTATTTCATAGGATCATTAATCTCTTGGAAAATATTGTAGAACTAACATGGAGATACAAGGACCCTTATTATGATAGCTACCATTAGCTACAAAAGCTCCTCTATTAATTTGGAGCAATAAATATTCTCTATTAGTGAACATATGACAATATGTGTAGGCCATTTAAGCTAGTAGGAGACTACGCAACTAGTTAGTAAGGAGAAACATTTAGAACAACTCAAGAAAGACCATGACAAGACAATAGTATGACTGAGACTTTAGAAATGAGAAGCATCTAAAATGATGATCCTTGTGCAAGAAAAATTTTAAACTTTGTTTTTGTGTCATTTTGAATTTGTACTCTAGTGGATAAGGCTATATGGATTTGATGCTTCTGCAAGTAGAAAATGTTGAGCAAGTTGCAGAAAAAGTATTGTCATTGTTGTCAACACAGTCAGACAGATCAGTTGATGAAGTATACAAGAATTAAGAAGTTCTTCAGAGATCAGTTGATGAAGTTTACAAGAATTAAGAAGTTTTTTAGAGATCAGTTGATGAAGCATAAGTTTACAGGAATTAAGAAGTTCTTCAGAGATCAGTTGATGAAGTATACAAGAGTTAAGAAGTTCTTCAGAGTATGTACAGTGATTTTCCAAAAGATAGAAGTGGCCCATTTGAGAAAAATCAAAAGAAAATCACAAGGAAGAAAACTGTCATGATATCGCGACATGTTGAGCAATAAAGAAAAACTGTCGCGATATCGCGACATGTTTGGAGAGAAAGAGAAAGAAAGCAAAACTGTCATGATATCGCGACATGTTTGGAGAAAAATAGCCAGAAAGCAAAACTGTCACGATATCACGACATGTTTGGAGAGAAAGAACAAGAAAGCAAAACTGTCACGATATCGCGACATGTTTGGAGAAAAAGAGCCAGAAAGAAAAACTGTCATGATATCGCGACATGTTCATAGAGAAGGCGCAAGCAAGAAAAACTGTCGTGATTTCGTGACATGTTGGAAGAAAAAAAGACAAGTAGAAAAAGTGTCACGATTTCATGACATATTGCAAGAGAAATTGTATGGAAGAAAAAGATGTCACGATTTTGCGACATGTTTCATTTTCACGGTCCAAAGCGAAGAGAAATAGGAGAGAGAAAAAGATGTTGCGAGTTCACGACATGTTTCATTTTCGCAGTCCAAAGTGAAGAGAAAGAGGAGAGAGAAAAAGATGTCGCGATTTCGTGACATGTTTCATTTTTGCGGTCCAAAGCGAAGAGAAAAAGGAGAGAGAAAAAGATGTCACGATTTTGCGACATGTTTCATTTTCATGGTCCAAAGCGAAGAGAACGAGGAGAGAGAAAAATATGTCACGATTTCATGACATGTTTCATTTTCGTGATCCAAAGCGAAGAGAGGTTGTACGGACGAAAAAGTGTCACGATTTCATGACATATTGCAAGGAATATTGTACGGACAAAAAAGTGTCATGATTTCACGACATGTTGCAGGAGAAAGAGTCCGAGAGAAAAAGTGTCATGATTTCACGACATGTCGGGTTTTCATGAACCGAAGGCAAGAGAAAGAGCAAAGGAGAGAAAGTGTCATGATATCGCGACATGTTGTGTTTTTGTGGGTACAAGATGAGAAGAGGTCAAAGAGGCAGAAGTGTCACAATTTCATGACAGGTCACTTCGGCATGAGCTAAGAAGAGAAACCAGCTGAAAGAAGGTATGTGATAGTTAACTGAAGTCGGTATGATAGTTACAAGTGCAGTTATAGAAGGATTCGTTATGACAGTTATAGGTGCAGTTACAGAAGAGGTCGATACGACAGTTTCAGGTGCAGTTATAGGAGAAGTCGGTATGACAGTTATAGGTGCAGTTACAAGAGAAGTTACAACAGTTACAGGTGTAGTTACAGAGAAAAGGTTATAAAAGGAGATCTACGTGAAGAATTAGTGTGCTGAAAAAGGCTGAAGAGTGCATGTCGTAAGAGAGTGTTAAGGAGAGCCGAGAGAGCAATAGACCAGATAGGGTCTTGTATAAGCGAAGACATTTTTATGTCAAACATATAGTTTTAGAATTGCAGTCTGAGTGGGTGCTTGGAATCAGGGGTTGGTGCTCCTTTCTGTTGGTGCAGATAAACCAGGGGTTGGTGCTCCTTCCAGTGGGTGCTGGTAAATTGTTTGTAAAATTGTTGTTTTGCAAAGACTGGATTTGGATAGGAGTCTAAGCAGTCATTTTTGAGTAGGCAAATTGGTGAACCTCATTACATCGTGTGTTGTGGAATGCTCTTTTGGTATATGTGCTTTATCTAATCTTAAGTTTTCATTGTTTCGACATTAAGAGTTGTAGATTTGAATTTTAAATAGCTACACTGAATCACCCCCCCTCTTAGTGTCATTGTGAAACTATCAATTGGTATCAGAGCCAAGTTCCTAAACAAGCTTAATCGGCTAAGGTGATCTTGGAAGTAAGACAATGGCAGGTGGTGAAGGATTCTCATCAAACAAAGCATCGTTATTTGATGGAACTAATTACGCATTTTGGAGACTCAGAATGCAGACATATCTATGCACTTTGGGATATGACATTTGGGAGTCAGTAGATAGTGGATACTCAATATCTGTCACTCCTCCGACCGATGCCGCTGGTAAGAAACTATTTGAGAATAACTCTAAAGCAAAGAATGCTATAATGTGTGGTTTAGTGGACAGCGAACTAATAAATATTATGAGTTGTAAAACTACAAAAGACATGTGGGATAAACTAAGGAGCATTCATGAAGGAGACGACAAGATCAAGGAGGCTAAGTTACAAATGCATCGAGCCCAGTTCGAAGCATTACAAATGAATGACGATGAGAACATAGAGGCCTATATGCTGAGAGTCAATGGAATCATTAATGTGATCAGAGGACTTGGCGAAGAAATGGAAGATGCGATCATCGTGAAAAAGGTACTAAGAACTCTTCACAAAAGATTTAATTCTAAAGTTTTTGCAATAGAAGAAGCTAAAGATCTAAATAATTTTAGCATGGACGAGATGCATGGTTCTTTGACTACATACAAAATGAGAATAGGACAAACTAAGCCCATAGACAGAGAAGCTACTTTTAAAGCACACAAAAATATAAAAGCTAAACAAAAATTTGAAAAGTTATAGAAATACGAAGGGGGCTCTGTAAAGTTTGGAAATAATGATGGAGCCAAGATATTTGGCAAAGGATCAGTCAAAATAAGTGATGGAAAAATCAATTCCAAAGAAGTTCTATTTGTGATTGGTTTGAAGCACAACTTACTAAGCATAAGTCAAATTTGTGACAGAGGTCATGAAGTCATATTTAAGAAGTAGGCCTATGAAGTCAAAAAAGAACACAGTGGGAAGATGATAGCTACTGGATCGAGGACTTCTGGAAATCTATATACTCTCTCAGAGACTTTAGAAGGAGCATGCTTTATTGGATAGGAAGATGAAAATTGGCTCTAGCACAAGAGGCTCGGTCATATAAGATTTGACAATCTGGTAAAAATAAGCTCAAACAAGGCAGTAAGAGATATACCCACCATTGGAAAACCATTAAATAGCATTTGTGCTTCATGCCAAAAGGGGAAGCAAACTAGATCCACATTTAAATCAAAGGAATACTTCACTAGCAAACCTTTAGAACTAATACATACTGATTTGTGTGGACCCATGAGAACACAAAGCATAAATGGTGACAAATACTTTATGTTGTGCATAGATGACTACTCCAGGATGACATGGGTACTATTTTTAAAGCATAAATCAGATGCCTTTGATATGTTCAAGATTTTCAAAAAAAATGTTGAGAATCAAACAGAAAAAATAATTAAATGTTTAAGATCAGACAGAGGAGGAGAGTTTATCTCATAGGAGTTTGCAGAGTACTATCAAAAATATGGGATTAGAAGATAGTTGTTAGCAGTAAGGACACCTCAGCAGAATGGTGTTGTAGAAAGGAAGAACAGGACTATGCAAGAAATGGCACGGACTATGTTGACTGAGAGCAAAATAGCAGATAAATTTTGGAAAGAGGCAGTCCATACTGTGGTATACATCCAAAATAGGTGCATGTTAAGGACACATGAAAGCAAAACTCCGTATGAGCTATCGTTCGGTAAAAAGACAACAACAAGATACTTTAAAGTTTTTGGCAACAAATGTTACATCAAAAGAACTAAAGATAATATTGGTAAGTTTGAAGATAGAGCTGATGAAGGTATATTTCTTGGCTATTCGACAAAAAGTAAAGCCTATACATGCTACAACAAGAGGCTAGAGAAAATTGTGGAGAGTGCTAATGTAAAAGTTGATGAAGGTAGGGAACGAGAAATTAGTTATGAAGAAAACTACCCAACTTATGAAGAGGTTATTGAAGTAGATGAGGAAGTGAAAAATGAAAAGAAACAAAAAACTAACTTAGATGATTTAAGTAGTGTTTCAGAAGAGGAAGAAAACAAGAAATTCAAAACAAGTAGCTGGCAGAAAAATCACCCTAGAGAGCAAATAATTGGAGATCCCATAGTTTGTGTTCAAACAAGAAGAAGAGTAGTAAGTAATTACTCTCTATTATCCAGCACTGAACCCAAAAATATTGCTAAAGCAAGCAAAGATGAAAGTTGGATGACGGCAATAAATGAAGAGTTAGATCATATTGAGAAAAAAAAACCTTGGGAGTTAGTACCAAGACCTGCAAACAAAAATATAATCGGTACTAAATGGGTTTTTCGAAACAAATTGAATGAAGATGGAAAGATAGTCAGGAATAAAGCAATATTGGTCTGTAAATGCTATGCACAAGTTGAAGGTATTGAATTTGAAGAAACCTTTGCACCAGTGGCTAGACTTGAGGCAATTAGAATATTTTTGGCTTTAGCAGTTCACAAGAATTTCAAAGTCAATCAAATGGACGTGAAATCAGCATTTATGAATGGAAAACTTGACAAAGAGGTCTATATTGAGCAGCCATATGGCTTTGAACTTGGTGATAATCCCAATTTCGTCTACAAGTTAAAAAAGGCACTGTATGGTTTGAAACAGGCACCAAGAGCATGGTATGCAAGGCTAGAAAACTATATTATTGAACAAGGGTTCAAAAAGGGTATGGTGGACAACAATTTGTATGTCAAAATAGAGAATGGCCATCTCATTGTCCTTGTTGTATATGTAGATGATATTATTTTTGGCAGCAGCAATGATGAATCGTGTAAATATTTAGCAAATAAGATGCAGAAAGAATTTGAAATGTATATGATTGGTGAACTTGCGTATTTCCTCGAACTGCAAGTTAATCAAAATGAGAAGGGCATATTTATTTCTCAAATTAAATATGTGAAGGAGATTCTAAAGAAATTCACAATGGAGGATTGCAAGCCTGTTAGCACTCCCATGATGACAAGTTGCAAGTTGAGCAAGGATGACAAATATCCAGATGTTGATCAAACCATGTATAGATCTATGATTGGGAGCTTAATGTTTTTGACAGCTACCAGACCAAATATCTTGCAGGCAGTTTACATGGTCACACAATTTTAGGCTAGTCCCAAGGAAACTCATGTGATAGCCATGAAGAGGATTCTTCGGTATCTGAAGGGTACTTTGGAGTATGGATTGTGGTATCCGAAAGGTAAGGATTTCACCATTATTGCGTATTTAGATATAGATTGAGCAAGATGTGTCGATGACAGAAAGAGTACCAGTGGAGGTGCTTTCTATCTTGGAGACAAGTTGGTCACATGGAACAGTAAGAAACAAGAGTCAGTTTCCTTATCCATAGTAGAGGTAGAATATATTGCAGCATCAACATGTTGTACGTAGGTTTTATGGATGAAACAAACCCTGAAATATCTTGGCATTAACTTCAGAGAGCCAATTTCAGTTAAGTGTGATAACACCAGTGCTATTAACATCTCAAAGAATCTGGTTATGCATTCCCGCACAAAACATATTGCTATCCGATATCACTGTCTAAAGGAGAAAGTTGCGAAAGGTGAGGTAAAGTTAGATTTTGTCCCAACTACAGAGCAAGTAGCAGACATCTTCACAAAACCGCTGCCCAAAGAAATTTTTGAGTACCTTCGCCATAAGTTGGGAGTGGTCATGCTTCCCAAGCATTGACTAGCACTCGGGACTACATTCTCAGGGGGAGCAATTATATATTTCCTTATTTTTTTGCTCATATTTGTAATTTTTGCTCTGAGAATGTTGTGCATGGACTCAGGGGGAGTCCGTAGCAACCCTTTAGTATTATTGTCAAAGGGGGAGAAGAACTACAAGAATTACAGGAGATTGCATGAGATTGCATAAGTGTTGAAGAACTACAGGAATTACAGGAGATTGCATAAGTGTTGCCAACAATTCCAAAGGGGGAGATTGTTGAGCAAGTTGCAACAAAATTATTGTCATTATTGTCAACACAGTTAGACATATCAGTTGATGAAGTTTACAGGAATTAAGAAGTTCTTTAGAGATCAGTTGATGAAGTTTACAGGAATTAAGAAGTTCTTCAGAGATCAGTTGATGAAGTATAAGTTTACAGGAATTAAGAAGTTCTTCAAAGATCAGTTGATGAAGTATACAAGAGTTAAGAAGTTCTTCAGAGTATGTACAGTGATTTTCCAAAAGATAGAAGTGGCCCATTTGAGAAAAATCAAAAGAAAATCACAAGGAAGAAAATTGTCACGATATCGCAACATGTTGAGCAATAAAGAAAAATTATTGTGATATCACGACATGTTTGGAGAGAAAGAGCAAGAAATCAAAACTGTCGCGATATCACGACATGTTTGGAGAAAAATAGCCAGAAAGCAAAACTGTCGCGATATCGCGACATGTTTGGAGAGAAAGAGCAAGAAAGCAAAACTATCGTGATATCGCGACATGTTTGGAGAAAAAGAGCCAGAAAGAAAAATTGTCATGATATTGTGACATGTTTGGAGAGAAGGCGCAAGAAAGAAAAACTGTTGTGATTTCATGACATGTTGGAAGAAAAAAAGACAAATAGAAAAAGTGTCACGATTTCGTGACATATTGCAAGAGAAATTGTACGGAAGAAAAAGATGTCGCGATTTTGCGACATGTTTCATTTTTGTGGTCCAAAGCAAAGAGAAAGAGGAGAGAGAAAAAGATGTCATGATTTCGTGACATGTTTCATTTTCATGGTCCAAAGCAAAGAGAAAGAGGAGAGAGAAAAAGATGTCACGATTTCGTGACATGTTTCATTTTCACGGTCCAAAGCGAAGAGAAAGAGGAGAGAGAAAAATATGTCACGATTTCGTGACATGTTTCATTTTTGTGATCCAAAGCGAAGAGAGGTTGTAAGGACAAAAAAGTGTCACGATTTTGTGACATATTGCAAGAAAGATTGTACAGATGAAAAAGTGTCACGATTTCGTGACATGTTGCAGGAGAAAGAGTCTGAGAGAAAAAGTGTCACGATTTTGCGACATGTCAGGTTTTCATGAACCGAAGGCAAGAGAAAGAGCAAAGGATAGAAAGTGTCACGATATTGTGACATGTGTTTTTGTGGGTACAAGATGAGAAGAGGTCAAAGAGGCAGAAGTGTCATGATTTTGCGACAGGTCACTTCGACATGAGCTAAGAAGATAAACCAGCTGAAAGAAGGTATGTGATAGTTAACTGAAGTTGGTACGATAGTTACAGGTGCAGGTATAGAAGGATTCGATACGATTGTTATAGGTGCAGTTATAGAAGAGGTCGATACGATAGTTTTAGGTGCAGTTACAGGAGAAGTCGGTATGACAGTTACAGGTGTAGTTACAGGAGAAGTTACAATAGTTACAGGTGTAGTTACAAAGAAAAGGTTATAAAAGGAGATCTGCATGAAGAATTAGTGTGCTAAAAAAGGCTGAAGAGTGCATGTCATAAGAGAGTGTTAAGGAGAGCTAAGAGAGCAATAGACCAGATAGGGTCTTGTATAAGCAAATACATTTTTATGTCAAACATATAGTTTTAGAATTACAGTCTGAGTGGGTGCTTGGAATCAGGGGTTGGTGCTCCTTTCTGTTGGTGCAGATAAACCAGGGGTTGGTGCTCCTTCTAGTGGGTGCTAGTAAATTGTTTGTAAAATTGTTATTTTGCAAAGACTAGATTTGGATGGGAGTCCAAGTAGTCATTTTTGAGGAGTAGCCAAATTGGTGAACCTCGTTACATCGTGTGTTGTGGAATGCTCTTTTGGTATATGTGCTTTATCTGATCTTAAGTTTTCATTGTTTCGGCATTAAGAGTTGTAGATTTGAATTTTAAATAGCTACACTGATTCACCCCCCCTCTCAGTGTCATTGTGAAACTATCAAAAACCCCCTACAAGGTGCTAATAATATGGATAAAATTCTCTACCCACATCCATCTCTAGCTAAGGAGATGAATTTTATGAAAAATATGCCCTGCATATTTTCTAGGAAAGGTCATTGAATATCTAGATCAGTGACTAAATCAAAAGAAACAAAAGGCATGCAAGGATGGAAGTAGGATTTTTCTAAGTATAAAAATAACTAGACACTTAATGGTTGAAATAAAGGAAACCTTGACTAATTTTTAGCTAAGTCAAGGAAGATGGCCAAATGAATTTGAGTGTTGATGTCAGTATAAGGGAAATAAAAACTTAGTGTTTGGCATGCAATGCCCTAGGAATATAATGATGTTGATGTTAACAAGGGAGCATAAATACTATATATTGATATAGAAAAGCACCTAGTTCCATGAAGCAAGAATTATAACTAAGAATCCAACATCTAGCATAACAGTAGAGCCTATCGGGTATGATGTTCCTCAATGCTAGATGACTTTGAGTGCTTATGTTAGCAAGTATATCATAAAAAAATAGCTCAAAAAAGTAATAGGAGTAAAAAAATCTAATGCATGGATTGAACCTAGCTTCATAAAGTTAAGGAGTTGAAAGTTCTATGGATGATTTTGAACGTTTATGTTATAAAGGGGTACCAAAATATTTGGCAAGAAATGAAAAGAGAACCCAATGCCTCATAAAATAGAAGTTGCTAAATTCTGAAGAAGACACCAAACACAAGCATGCACTAAAATATATAGATGTGCATTTGATAAGTGAATATTTTATTAGAATATGCTAATAACCTTGAAGCTTCTTTTACTAACAATTGTGCTATTATAGTCAAGAAGATAGTGAGATAACTAAAGTAAAATGAACCTGTTAGAATATCCTATGCATTAGATGAAGATATAAAAGCCACCAATCCCTTAGATAGAAAAATATCAAGCCACATCAATACCATAATGTCAAATTAGTTACAAAAGGATGAATAGAAAGAGAAACCACACATGTTGTAGCAACCTATCAAACCTAAAAACTATTTTTTGAGCTGTGATGAAAAATAACCAATTGTAATTATATATCTATATAGAATAGGATGTAAGGAATTCTATTGTTTAACTCTTTGACATTTACAATTGGCATAGTTGTATTGATTAAGTATATACATATTTTGAATGAATATTAGATTATTTTCTATCTTCTGTTAGATTCGACGGAGCATTGATATTGTATTGCAAATGTGAATATGTAGTACAATATTCTATTCAGGTAGTTTGATCAACTAACTTGGTGGTTGTGCCTAACTACTTTGAGAGCGCCTATGAGTGCTACTTTTGGCATTTGAAATAATGTAATACTACCAATATACAATGTATACATTTTTTATGCTAACATCTCCCCTTATTAAATTATTGGCAACTACAAATAGCTTTGTGAAACAGTTCAAATTTTACACATGCAAGTACCTTGGTGAAAATATCTGCAAATTGCTCATTTATGGGGATATATTGGAGTTGTATATGATGGTTTAGAACTTCATGTCAAATGAAATGACATCTAGTGTCAATGTGTTTTGTGCGATCATGGAAAATGGGATTCTTGACAAGATTCAAAACACCTTGATTGTCACAAAACAAATGAAGAGGAAGGTTCTTCGAAAGGCCCATATTTGTAAGAATATGACTTAACCATATTATCTCGTAGACTGCTCCACTGGTTGCTCGATATTCTACCTTTGTAGAAGATATAGCAACCACCTATTGCTTCTTACTATGCCAAGATATAGGACCAGATCCAAGGTGAAATATATATCCAAAAGTCGACTTTTGATCATCAATGGATCCAACATAGTCGGAGCCCACGTATCCTTGTAGATATAACTTGTTCATTTTTTATTCCAAGCCAAAATCTATTGTACCATGGATATACTAAAGAACTCTTTTTACTGCATTCCAATGGCTCACCTTTGGTTCTTGCATGAACCATGAAAGATAACCCATAGTAAAACTGAGATTAGGCCTGGTATTAGTGAGATATATGAGACTTTCAATCAATTTATGATAGAGAGTGCCATCTACCTATGGGGATTGATCATATCAAGATAGTTTAAGTCCAGCTTCCATTGGAGTAGCTTTAGAATTATAGTTAGTCATCTGATATTTCTAAATCAAAACCTTGGATTATTTTATTTGGGTAACCCTGATATGATGTTTCTTTTGAGTTACTTCTAAACCAAGACAATAGTGGAGAAGTCCTAGATCTATCATTTCAAAATATGTGTTCAAATAATTTTTCACTGTATCAATCATATTCTTTGAACTTCCTATGATGATCAGATCGTCTACATATAGCACCAAAATCACTATGTCAGAACCATTGTTCTTTATATAGAGATTCACATCTGACATACTTCTTTGGAATCCATGTTGAATAAGGTGACTATCAATTTTGATGTACCAATATTGAGGAGCTTGTTTCAATCCATACAAGGATTTTATCAACTTACAAACTTTATGTTCATGCCATTCCACAACAAATCCTTCTAGTTGTATCATGTACACTTCTTATAGATCACAATTCAAAAAAATACTTTGTACATCCATTTGATGTAACTTTAATCCAAACGGAGTTGCCATGGCACAAAGTACTCAGATGGTAGTCATTTTTGCAGTAGGTGCAAAAGTATCTTCATAATCTATGCCTTCTTTCTGAGCATAGCACTTTGCAATAAGATGGACTTTATGCTTATCAATAGTACCATCTGCCTTATACTTTACTTTAAATACCCATTTGCAGCTGATGGGCTTCTCTCCTGAAGGCAGATTTAATAGCTTCCATGTATGATTTTTCATGAGAAATGTATGTTCTGCTTCCATAGGAGCCTTCCACTAAGGCTTACTAAGTGCATCCTGAATTTTTGTGGGTTCATTTTCATCCGATGTTGTCAAATAAACCCTCTCATCCTCCATATCCATATCTCTATCTTCTGCTGCATCCCCAGATAGTTCATAAAATAGTTGGTAAAACTCATCAACTTCTAAATTCGATGCTTCTTCTCTCTTCTACTGAGTCATACTGTGAGTACAAGGTCGATCTAGAGTTAAATCTAGAAGTGATGTCAACTTGGAATATCTCAATGTACTAGTATACCATTTTGGAATCTTGTTCTGAGGAGGTAATGTTTTTTTATTAGGCTCATATCCTCAAGGTATACAACTATAGAGGTGTTATTTGATGTGAAAGCTTCATAAAACACCACATATCTACTTATATGTGTCTTATTGGTAACAATATCTATCAATCGATATCCCTTTGAATGGTTATCATAACCAAGAAAGATACATTGAAGCATATTTTTATCTAACTTCTTTATTTTTTCTTTTGGTATATGTATGAATGCCTTGCATCCAAAAACACTTGGATGAGAAATGGAGGGTTTCCTATCACTCCATGCTTCTTGTGGACTTTGACCCTGTAGAGTTCTTGTGGGTGCTCTATTCAGGAGGTATGATGTTGTGTTTGCTACCTCTGCCCAATAATCATTCTAAAGATGTGCTCATTTTAACATACATTGGACCATTTCCACAATGGAATGATATTTTATTTCTACAAATCCATTTTGCTATGGATTATAGGCTATAGTCAGTTGCCTTTTAATCCCATGTTATTTTAGAAATGATGAAAATTATTTGGAATTATATTCCCCCTCGATCTAAATGGAGGATATTTATGAAACATCCTGACTCCTTATCAACAAGCTTCTTGAAGCGTTGAAAGTATGAAAAAGCTTTTGATTTCAATTGAATAAAGAAAACCCACATATTTTATGAGTAATCATCAACAAACAATTGAAAATACTTCTTTCCACCATAGTTGGTTGGCATAGGACCACACAGATTGGTGTGTACCAACTCCAAAGGTTTCTTAGCTCTGGAAGAGCTTGGTTCAAATGGTACCCGATGTTGCTTACCTACCAAAAAATCCGAGAAAACTGGCAATGTGGATGAGAGGTTGAGAAGTCCTCTCACCATTTCATATTTTCTCAACTCAAGCAAATATCCTAAACTGATATGCCCATATCTCTTATGCCATAGAGAGTATCCTGCTTTGTAGTTGTTGCTAGTGCAACATGAGGCATTGAAATGGAATCTAATATGAAAAAGCCATGTTTGTATGATCCGGTTGCTACATGTTTTCATTTTTTGGTGATAACAAATCTCTTATTTCCTTTCACAACATGGAATACAATATCCATATCTCGATCCAACATCTAAGGGACTGAAAAAAATTATAATCTAATCTACAAACATAGAGTACCTTCTCAATATGACATTTGCCATCAGGAAGAGTGATAGAAACATCACCTTCACCCTTTAATTGATAGAATTTATTGTCAGCAATTGTGATTAGCTTACCTTATTTCTCCTCAAATATCTCAAACCATGATTTATCACCAGTCATGTGCTTACTAGCACCTGAATCAATATACCATACAACATCTATCTGTGGATATGAAGTATGAGTCATGAGCACCTTGTGTGCTCTCTCAGATTTTGAGTTTGAGTCTGATTCTACAAAATCTAAGTTTGAATTTGATTCAACATAAGAAACATGCCCCTTGGGTTGCTTATTCTTTTTTTGTGGTTTGTTTGTCTCTTTTTTCTTCTTCTTATGATCTTGGTCATTATATTGCTTGTTCTTAAACCAACACCTGCTGGTATCATGGTTATTCATATCATAAATCTTGCAATATTGTCCATCATTATGATGATATTTTTTCCCTTTCCCATTTGATGAAGATCCTCATTTTTGAAACTAACCTTCTTTATTACCCCCTTGTTTGGTGTAGAGGGCATTATCTGGCACTTCATCCTTCTAAAACTGATTTACCTCCTCATTTTTAAGAAAATTTACCAATTCCACAAAGGATACTTGTCATCCATATACATTAAGAGAGGTTATCAACACCTTATAGGATTCGGGTAATGCTCTCAAGATGATAGAGGTCAAGAGAGAATCATCCATGGGTTGTACCATAGTGTTCAACTTGCCTTTCAATTCTACCACTCTATAGAGGAATAGATCAACTGTTTCACCAGAGTTCATACTGAGTGTATGAAGTTGAGTTTGAAGATGTAGAATAGTGGACCGATTCTTACCTTCAAAAATAGTAATCAAAGCATCCCAAACTTCCTTACTAGTTTTGGCATCACAGATATAAGGTTGGATATCATCTGTAGTAGCAATCAGGATAAACATGAGATATATTTTGTATTTCTTATCAAAATATTATTTATCTTCTCCTAATGTTGTAGGGCATTTGGTAGTGCCAGTCACTACATCCCACAAATCTTCCACTTGAAGAATAACATGCATCTTATTCTTCCATGGAGTGAAGTTATAATATTTTAGCAGCTATGAATCAAATAGATATTTGTGAATAGAGGCCATTGTGAAGGTTTCTTATAACACCAAATGGTCCCCTTTATTTATACCTTCCAGGACTTTATATCGAACTATATATACCCGCCCTTATGTGAGGGAGACTAAGTATATATGAGCAGAACAATAGTGGAACTTAGGCGATACTGAAATGGGATCATTTTTTATGAAACCTACCATAGAAGGTTTTTCCTCATGTGTGGGGCGTAACTTCCCCTAAAAACTTTAGAAATCACTTTGTTAGGATTTATGTCTACCAAAAATAATGATTAGGGTATAAATAGAGTGAATATTAGAACATGTTTACCTTATTTCTCCTCGACGATTTATAGAGAACAAGCTCAAACATCATTTTTGTAACTATATTAGGAATTATATACAATAGTCCAAACATAACATCATTACTTGTAAGTGTGTACCAAAGGTATCGTAGAAATCGAACGCTACTATGCAATAAATTGCACAAATAGGTGTATAAATTTGGGATCTTTATTTTGATTTTATATTTATGTAATTGTTAATGCATAAAAATAGGAAATTTAAATGCAAAACAACCATAAATGCCCACAAATTTTGCAACTACTTGAGGTGTCGATTTCCACCAAAAATGCACCTATTACGATACCAGTTTTTTGGAAGAAAACAAATTACATATTCACCCTAACATATTCCCCCTTTTTGTTTATAATTTTGCAAGAAATAAATGCGTATGAGATCCCCCCTTTTTGTTGCAAAAGAAAAAATATGTGGTTCCTTTTGTTGTCCTTTTTGTTAAAACAACTTATCCCTAAAAAAAATGCTTTGAAAGGAAAAAATGAAGTATGGAAGAATACCTCGAATTGGTGGTAGAAAAAAATATCCAGTGCTCCTCTTTGACCAAAAAAAAACCCCTAAATGGCAAAAAAAAATGGACCCTCTGTGATGCAAAAAATTGCTAAAAACTTGACAGCAAAAAAAAATTCCTTGGCATAATTTTTTTTTTAAGCGTCAATTTTTCTTACACGACCATCAAATTTTCTTGCGCAAGAGCCAACTATGCTCGAAAATCAAATGTGCTCAGGAATCAAAAATAGGTGGAAGGCATCAATGAACCTATGGGCATCACTATGTCATAGAGCACCAAAAAGAACACCTGGTGGGAGTCGAACTGGTGACCTATCGCTAAACACATGGTGCACTAACCACTCAAGTGGGAGGGTGCATCGAGTATGAAGAAGGAGGACGTCCTTCTTAACCTGTAGGTAGAGCATAGTGGGAAAAAAATTAAAATCCCACATGCGCTGTGTTGTGGTAGTAGGGCGGTATAATAGTGCGAACATGCACTATATCTTTCGGTTACCTTCAGGAAACTAGTCCCCTCCTTTTGCCTCTGCTATATCGAACTGTATTCTTGATCCAATGTGCCCCTGCATGTCTTTTGTTGTGTCTTGCCATGTGTCTCAGTCAAGATATGTTTTCCCACATGTCTCGATCAACCTTTGTGTTCCCACGTGTTTCTCAGTCAACCTCTGTGTTCCCACATGTTTCCACTCAGATGTGGCTTCCTTTGGCCTCTGCCCCATGTTCCTGCTTCTAGTATCTACCCTATGTACCTACTTCTTGCCTCGCTTCATATGCTTCCTCTGTGCTTTACTTGCACCTTGTTGTGCCTTCTACATTCCCATGATTTCCTCGCTTCTTACGTTCCTAAGATTACCTCCTTCGATTGGAGTAGTTATATATGGTTAAAAAAACTACCTTCCCAATGCTTGATCACCATAGCTCTAATGCCATGTTAGATTCGATGAAGCATTGACATTGTATTGCAAATGTGAATATGTAGTACAATAATCTATTTGGGCGGTTTGATCAACCAACTTGGTGGTTGTGCCTAACTACTTGGAGAGCGCCTATGAGCACTACTTTTGGCATTTGAAATAATGTAATACTACCCATATACAATGTATACAATGTTTTATGCTAACATCTTCTTGCTCAATTTTTTTGCTAAACATGTATGTATGTCTCACTGGGTAGTTAAAAATTTCTATTAAAACTAGGAACAAATACTACTACATTGTGGATTTACTATTATAGTTCTAGAATGCCTTAGCAATTCTCAATGTTTTTCATGAATAATTCTTTTAAAGCATAACAAAAGCAATCTAATATGTCAGGTAGTTTAGTTAAACTTCAAATTGCAAGACTCTCTATAATATATATCTTGATGTTGTTGAATTCACACCACTTTCAAATTAGTCTTCTAACCAAATTGTATTTCTTACTTTAGTCTAAAAATCCCATTTATTTAGATTAGCTAGGTACATAGGAGCCAACCTTCTCTAGAGGTTGATTAAGAGACCCCTATTTTTGAGGTATCCAATCTTGGTTGAGGTCTTGAGGGTGCATCTCATCCACTTAGGTGGATTTCAGATCAATAGTAGGATGAAAGAGTAAATACATGCAATGTGAGTTTAATGTTAAAAATATGGCTACTAACCTCAAAACTAGGAATTCAGTGTTTAAAATAGTTGAAAGGCTCATCCCATAAATATTGTAGAAAATATGAGTAAATTTAGATAAGGTAAATTTAATGTTGATAAATATGGTAGAAAATTCCCTCTACATTTTTAGAAGCAAATAATAAATTTAAGTAATACAAATTTAATGCTAGTAGGTGACCTATTTTTCAAGAAAGCAAATCTATGCAAAGGGTATCTCAACATTATTTTCTTATCACTATCATATACATTCAAGGAAATGAGAACCCTTTGAGCATCAAAGATAAGAATTGTAGTATCCAATCCATTAAAAAGACACTTTATAAACACAAATATATTTGAAGGATCCAATAGTAGCCATGGAAGCAAGAACAAAGACTACCACCATCAAACCAACAACTAGAGAAAGCCCTTCCATTATTTCTTCTTTAGGGGTAACTTCAACCTATCCTTCCACATTAGATAGGGAGGTACTAACTCAAGCTATTCAAGTCATAGTCCTCAAGCCTATTAGGCATTTGGATAATAGGGTGGTGGATCTTAGATTGTCAACAACAACTATGAATTTATAGGTGCATTCATTGATCTATATGATTTATAGGATCAAATAGTTAGATCATGCAATAGAAGTATGATATTTATGATCACCATGGATATCATTCATATAATTTTTATAGTAGAGTCAAGGGACTCAATGATAAATCTTAAGAGCATTACCAAGAACTACATATATATCCAAGAAAATCTAGGGTTCTTGAATTATAAATGCAACCCTAAAGAAAACACATTGCCAAGGTTTTTTATCAACATCAAAAATTAAGAGTCAAGGGGCTCAATGATAAATATTAAGAGCATGAACAAGAAATACATATCTATCCAAGAAAATATAAGGTTCTTGAATTATGAATGCAACCATAAATATACCATATTGCCAAGGTTTTCCATCAACATTAAAACTTTCAAAGAAAGTGCAAGGTATGCTTTGAGCATGTTGGCCTTAATTTTTTATGTAGATAATGACAAGGTTGTAATTCTAGCCTAATTGGGCATGATACATAGGTACACAACCAAAGTGAGATTGTGATTTTTTATTTTTAGAAATTTAGTTCTAATAAAATACATGAGGGTTTGTCCAAGTTAAAGGACACCCAAGTTTTCACATATTTATCATTTTTGGCCCATTTTATTTAATATCAAAATTCTATATTATACCCAGGTTTGAATCTAAAGCTAGCAGATGAATTTGGTTATATTATACCTATTTTACTTTGGATAGAGGTACTAAGCAAGACATATTCATATTATAGTTTTGTAAAAGAATTTTTAATTTCAACCCTGGTATCTATGAAGGAAGTAAAACCAATGTGTATTTTGGTGGCTAGCCTCCAAGTTTTGTAGTGGAGATTTAGTGGGAATTGGAATTTTAGTAATACTAACATTATTAGACTTTGGATTCAATAAATTCATATATAAACTACCCAAAAATGTATTATAAAGGGTTTTTGCATTAGAGCTAATAAGATAGATGGATTCTATTAATGTGACATTCAAAAGTGGAAAGTGGAAGACTAATTTTTACAAGCTTCCTCAAAATCGATGATATGACATTGGTAAAAAAGAAGTTTTCCCATATCCTATGGAATAAGTTGAAGGATATGGGGTTAGAATTACTTGAATATAAATGGAAATATCACCCTTAGGATGAGTCTGCTTCATATTTGATGAGCATAAAAATATTAGTAAAGTAGGTCCATCAACCTAGGCCAAATATTGAAACTCACTAAAATCTAATGGAGGAGGTATTTGCACAACCAAAGAGGATAATTGTAAAGTTACTACAAAATTGATGTCTTGTAAGACCTATAAAAATAAATATTAGGCTAACCCTAAGGTCGATATCAATTAGAAAACAAAATTGAGAGAGGAGCATTAGAGCAATGAAAATATTAATGCTTGGTGGATGTTTAGATCAGATATTGGGGACATTATGATATACTATGGTGATCTATATGAATATGAATATTCAATTAAGAGTATAATAAATAACACTTAGATCCCATGAGTGGCCCCATATATGAAAGTAATGAAGAAGATGTCAACACTAGGTTGGATCAGAGAGTGGAAATGGTAGGGTTATTGGACATGGAAATATACTATATAGAAGAAACACCACCAAAATACAAATAATCCCTAGTACATCTCCCCTAATATACCTCCTACCATGATAATATCACCATAATAAGTACCTCACCAAGTAGAAAAACAAAAGAGGAAGCAAACTCGTGTTGGACAAGTGAAGACTCAAAGGAGAAGAAAAATTTATCCATAAAGAGAGCCCTCCATCACTAAATAAGAAGAAATAGGATCCCCTAAAGGTATAGAAACAAGCATCTCTATTTCATCCTTGGGTAATATCCTCAATTTTGTCCACACCAATACTTTTGGCCCTAATATTTTTTGTTTCAACAATGAGCTCCCTAGTCACTTGAATGGTATACCCAAAATTCTTTTGGTAGATATCTCAATATAGGTTGCAAACACATTTAATTACCCCTCCATAGTTACCCTATTTCCATTCCTCCTACTAATTATATTTTTCGTTCTCAACCCATTATTCTAAGGGGCCCATTTCCCCCTAATAACTACATTGAAAACTATTCTACATAGAGTTGTTCTCGTAGCCCAATGGGTCATGATTTCATTCTTTAAATGGTTGACCCTAATTTTGACTATATAGAGGTAACTGACATGCTCCTAGAAACCTCTCCCTATATTTTATATTGTACAACAATTCAAATATATCTATAACCAAATATTATAGTACACATAGAAGAAAGAGAACAATAGTGATGGGTGGCTTATGACAAAGAAAATGAGGAGTCATTATGATCCTTAGAGAAAAACACTATATTTTTCCCATATGACATGTATTATTTCTAAGCTTGAAGGAAAAATGCAAAAGAAGGATTGTTAGTTAGTAGCTAAAAATTTCAATCTATAATATGACTAGGCCAAAGATAAATTAGAATTCATGGAATAGGTTGGCAAAGATATTAGCCATTATTACATACCTTTAGAAAGGAAATTACCCAAAAGAGAGAAGGATATTGAAAATATATAAATTACTCTAGATAACTCCCAACTGGAAGCTAAGTCACTCCAATATTAAATAGCCCAACCAACAAGTCAATTTCCTCAACAATCACCAACTTTCCTCTTAGATATAGAAAGGAGTAAATCTGAAAACCTTGCTAGTCAACTTGTTATGCAAGAGTCCTAGTTTAAAAAGGAAAAGAGAATTTTGTAAAGGGATCTAGAGGAGAATAAAAATAAAATTAAGGAGCTCAAACAAATATTGTTGAGCAAGGTGCAGTGACAGTATTGTCATTGTTGTCAACACAGTCAGATAGATCGGTTGATGCAGTGGATAGGAGTTCAAAGGTTACTCAGATTATGTACAATGATGTTAAATGCTTATGAGGATGTTTTTGATGTTTGGGTGAAGTTGTTACAGGTTTTCCAAGAAGACCGAAGTGGCCCATATGCTAAAGATCAAAGAAAAAGCAAAACACCACATCGAGAAAAAAATGTCGTGATATCGCGACATGTTGCATTTTCACGGCCAAAAGAGAAGAGAAAATGCAAGGAGAAAAAGTATCGCAATATCGCAACATGTATTTTCACAGGCCGAAGAAAAGAGAAAGAGCAAGGAGAAAAAGTATTGCGATATCATGACATGTTGTATTTTTGTGGTCCAAAGCAAAGAGAAAGAGCAAGGAGAAAAAGTGTTGCGATATCGTGACATGTTGTATTTTTGCAGGCTGAAGAAAAGAGAAAGAGCAAGGAGAAAAAGTGTCGCAATATCGTGACATGTATTTTTGTGGTCCGATGCAAAGAGAAAAAGTGTCACGATATCATGACATGTAGCATTTTTGCGGTCCGATGCAAAGAGAAAGAGAGAGAAAGAAAAAGTGTCATGATATCATGACATGTCGCATTTTTGCGACTCAAAAAGGGCAGCCAGGAAGAGAAAGAAAAAGTGTCATGATATCGCAACATGTCACATTTTCGTGACTCAAAAAGGGCAGCCAGGAAGAGAAATAAAAAGTGTCACGATATCGTGACATGTCACATTTTCATGACTCGAAAAGGCCAGGCAGGCAGAGAAAGAAAAAGTGTCACGATATCGTGACATGTCACATTTTCATGACTCGAAAAGGCCAGGCAGGCAGAGTAACAAAAGTGTCACGATATCGCAACATGTCGCATTTTCGCGACTTGAAAATGCCAGGCAGGCAGAGTAACAAAAGTGTCGCGATATCACAACATGTCGCATTTTTGTGACTTGAAAATGCTAGGCAGGCAGAGAAAAAAAAGTGTCGCGATATCATGACATGAATACCAGGATGGTGAAACTGAAGACTGTAGAGTGATGTGGACCCATAAGGAATCTTTAATCATTTGAAATCATTTAATATGGTTGTTACATATGGAAAGAAACGGATGCTGCCTATGTGGAGAAGACGAACAGTCATGATTGAGAAAATGAACAGTCATGGAAGGAGAAAATGAATAGTCATTAAAATAGAAAATGAACAGTCATGCAGGGAGAAAATGAACAGACATGCAAAGAGAAAAAGAATAGACATGCAAAGAGAAAATGAACAGTCATGCAAGGAGAAGACAAACAGTCATGACCGAGAAGACAAACAGTCATGGTAGGAGAATATGGTGTTAATTCTTTGCATGTAACATGTTTGACGAAATGCCTACTCTATATATACAAAAGGAGTTACTTAAATAAGGCGTTACAATTGACAAGTGGCGTATGAGAAATGAAAGGAGTTACAATTGGAGTTACAAAGAGAAAGGATGGTTATAAAAGGAGTGTTTCTTGGAGAATTGATTGGCGAATTTTATCTTACGAAGTGTGCATGAAGAGAGCAAGAGGAGAGCGAGAGGCACACGAGAGGAGAGTGAGAAGGGTGTGTGTTGGGTGAATTTTGAGCAATGTTGAGTAAGCAATAGACCAGTCAGGGTCTTGTAAAAGTGAAGGTATTTTTATGTCAATATTCTAGTTTCAAAATTGAAGTCCAAGTTGGTTCTTGGTATCAGGGGTTGGTGCTCCTTCCAGTTGGTGCTAGTAAATCAGGGGTTGGTGCTCCTTCCAATGGGTGCTAGTAAATTGATTGTAAAGTTGTACTTTGCAAAGGCTAGATTTAGATGGTAGTCCAAACAGTCAATTTTTGAGGAGTAGCCAAATCGGTGAACCTCTGTACATCTTGTGTTGTGTGATGCTCTCTTGTTATATTTGCTTTATTTGTTTTTAAGTTCTCATTATTTCGGCTTTAAGAGTTTAAGATTTAAGTTTTAAAGAGCTACACTGATTCACCCCCCCTCTCAGTGTCATTGTGAGACTAACATAAAGGATTATAAGGCTTATCAAGGAAGTGTGCCAAGAATACTAGGACAACATCACCAAGGCAACAACAACACTAACTCAAGTGCATAAATTCATTGACATACCCACCTCCCAAGTTCCCAAATAAGACAATATATTGACCAAATATTGACTACAAATTCCTCAAGGTTTGTTGAATCCAAAATATATAGAAAAAATCTTTGGCCTTATGCCATAATAATCCCAACCATTATTCTGACATCTTTTCTCAATTGTGGGCTCAAAATATTTGGCCTAAGGTGAGGTTCTTTAATTGGATTTTATTGCATCGTAGGGTGCTTACTGGTGAGCAACTTATGAAGCATGGTTTTCATGGACCTTTTAGATGTGAAATGTGTGAAGAGAATGTAGAAAATATCAACCATATTTTTATTGAGTGTACTTTAGCCTCCGAGTCGTGGAGGAGAATGGCCACTTTACTTGGCTTATAGTGGTCCAATTTTTTTACTTTTGAACAGATTTGGAGGGATTGGCCTAATCAAGAGGGTGTTGATCATTTTATTAGGTAGTTAGTTTGGATGGGTTCTACCATTCTTCTTTGGAATATTTGGAATGAAAGGAACAACCAAATTTTTAATCAAGACAGGAAGGATATTCACTATATTTGGCAAAATACCATAGCCAACTTAGTTGAATCAGTCCATCAACTCCTTAATCACCCCCAAAACTCCAACCAAAGATGGGATCAAGTGATGCAAAGATTGAAGATTAAACCTTCTAAGGGCAACCAACTTAAAGGGAATGTGAGTATTAGTAAGATGGATAGGACTAGAAATTGGCAACCTCCTCCTAAGAATTTTGGAAAAGTCAATACTAATGGAGCCTCTAGAGGGAACCCTGGAAGAGCCAGTGTGGGAGGAATTGGTAGACTTTCAGATGGCTCCTTGGTTTTTACTTTTACTAAAAATTTAGGTATTCTTTCCAATAACCTTGCTAAGGGGTATGGTATCCTCATAGGTCTTTAGGAGGCTACTAAGGTTGGATGGGAAAAGGTGTTAGTTGAGTCTGACTCTTAAATTATGATTAATATCTTGAAGAATCCTTCTAAGAATCATAAGGTGGATTGGAGAATAAAAATAATTATTGAGAAGATTCATTTAATCCATATGGGATTTTTGAAATTTGATTACAATCATGTGGTTAGAGATCAAAACAAGAGTGCTGATGCTTTAGCTAATTGGGTTTTGGACAAAGGTGATCTTACTTGTTATGGCCACCCTACTATATGGTGGGCTTCTCAAATTAGGGAAGCTCTTCTTTCTATCATTTTTTTGGATGGATCCAGTTCTGAAGGTACCTAGTTTCTTCTTGTTTTTTTTTTGCTTCTCTTTGGTTCATTCAGTTTTTTTTTTTTTTTGTTCCCTAGCTCATTCTATTCTTTATTTTGTTTCCTCTATTGATTCTTGCCTTAATAGTCTTTTGGTCTAGATAGGTCATTGTTTTGTTCATTTTTTTTTTGTTTTTGTTTTTTGTTTTTTTTGTTTAGTTTTTTAAGGTGGGTGGGTTCTTTTGTTTTGTTTTGTTTTTGTGTTCTTTGTGTTGTTTTTTGTTTTTCTTGTGTTTTTTTTGTTTTGTTTTGTTTTTTTTTTTAATGTTTTTTGTTATTGTTCTTGGGTTTCTCTTTGTTTGTGTTATTTCGTGTTTTTATGTGTGAGTGTTTTCTATGTATTTTGTTTTTGTTTATTGTTTGTTGTTGGTTGTTTTTTATTTTTTTAGGTTTTGGTTGTGTTTATTTTTCATGTTTTTTTGGGTTATGTCTTTGTAGTGTTCTATTGTTTTTGTCTTGTTTGTGTTTTGTTATGTGGATCTTGTGTTTTTCTATGTGGTTTGTGTTGTGGTTTCTTTTATCTTATTGTGCGTGTTTGGTTGTGCTTTTGTTTTTGACACACTCAAGGAGCATGTTTTTTATTTTATTTTATTATTTTGATTGTTATTTACTTATTTTTAAATTGGTTTTGTGTGTTTGTTTGCTCCTTGAGTATGTCAAAGGTGGTAGGCCAAGTCCGAGTCCTGGGCATTTTTTGTGGAATGGATACCCCTGCCTCCTTGGGTCTTACCCGAAAGTGGCATCCCTTTTGGGATGTTTTCCAAAAATAAAAATATATATATATATATATATATATATATATATATAGAAAAAAATTAACCACTTCACTTGACCAAAAATTAGTGGTTGTAGGAGTTAAAGACAAGGAGGTAGTAGCATAGAAGGTAATGGAAATTTTTAATAAATAATGGATTGCACAACAATGCAAGGTTCAAATTAGTTTTTTGTCTTCAAATACTATAAATATAAAGAGTCATATTGACTCATTAATTCAAAAGGGCCTCCCCTCACCCAAGATTTCAAATAATAAAATTTCTATGGAGCAAGAGTATGGATAACTATTTTATCAACAAAAGGAGAATTAGAAATTTTTTGATACATGGCCAGATCCTCCCACTTCTAATGATGTCACTCAAGTAATCAAGCCACTAGTGGATATTAACTTACAAATGGAAGAATTCATACGCATAGTGGATTTTTTTTATCGATAGAAAGAAGGGATTTTTAAAGGGTCCCCAAACATTTTACAAAATATAAGGGTCCTTAAAAAGAGTATAGTGAAAGAAACACATGAGAGCTACAAGGAGGAGGACATGTTATGTCCCACAAAAAAAAAAATGAGGATCCTGGGAGCAAATAAAAGAGAGAGTTCACACCATAAAATAAAAAGAGAGAGGGTAGAGGAAATCTAGGTACCAGGAGATAATGGGGTCACACTCAAGGTTAGAACTAACCAACACAAAAAATAATAGGAGGGCCCACAAAATCATCAACATATACATCATTGTATTTATTTGTGTATTCCACAAAGAGTATGGACTTATTTTTAGCATAGGTAATGTACATTTTGCCCACTATATAGAACAAATTGATAAGATCATTTAAATCTTGGATGTAACCCTAACAACTAGAAAAAGGGATGGTCATTCTTTGATGAGAGGATTGTAGAGTGAAATTTTTTTGTTGTGATGACCAAATGGAATTTCAAAGATGTTATTGTCAATTCAAAAAGATAGAGCTACCCTTCTAGAATGAGTGGAAGGAAATATAGGACTAAATGGAGAAACCAAAATGATCCTTCATTATTCTATTATTCTTCAAATTTTTCATCCTTTCCTCCATCTACTTCATTTTCACATTGACTTTACACCCAATATAAGGCAATGATTCTTTTATGGTCTATACCATATCCAAGTTTAAGATCCCATGTGAGTTACCAAAATTATAGTGAAAACTCACTACACTTGAGAGGAGAATTTTGTGGCTATTTTTGCAAGTTGTATCGAGTAGGAAGAAAAAAAATGATTTAGGAAAGAAGATAAAGTGGGAATAATGCGTAACTATAATGTTATAAATATTTAATGGGCATTGATTTGATAGGAATATTTATGTTAATGTTTTGATGTCATCTGGTGCATTGATATCTTTAATGGTGGGCTCTAATTTAAGGATGAATTAATAATACATATATGGAGAAACAATGTGGGATTTTGATCTAAATTAATCAAAAAAAGAGCATTGATTCCAAGTAAATAAAGCAAAAGAAGTTTTCAAAGGCTTGTAAGCTATGGATTGTTTATCTACTGGCTTGTGCCACTTCACAAACATGAGTAAAAAATTGTTAGGGTAAATACTTACAACTTGTTAAAACCTAGACATGTGGTAAACATATTGGTAGCTCGTAATTATTCAAGTAATTATCCAATAAAAGGTCACATTGAAGAAAGTTTTATCATTGATCCTAAATGGGTAGAAAATTCAATAGTCTGCAAGGTTTTAAAATAAATATAGAAACATTTGGGTAACAAAGTTTTATGAGCTATCAAATATCAATTATTAGTGGCCTGCATCATCCTTAAAGGATTTTCAATAATGATGAATGCAACATCCTGATTAACTAAGGCATACCAATACCAATAATCATTGAATAATTCTTGCGTATTTTCCAAGCTCACAACAACCATCCACAAATATATTGCATAATTTTATCACTCTACATTTAAAAGACACCAATGAATAAAATCAAATCAAGGCTAATTTTATAGATCACAAAAGTTGGGAGAAAACTTAGATAGTATACTAATAATAACTGATACCAACCATCCAATATTAGTGATCGATGGTCCACAAATAAAAGTACAAGCAAAGTAGAAGATTAAGAGAATTTTCACTAGTTGTTTAATAGAAGGAGAAATAGACTTATCCATTGGATCATAAGTTTTAGGAAGACCAACAATATCCATTCAAATTTTACCACCAACCCTCTATCCTAAAAATAATGAAGAAATATCATGATAGATAAGCACCTTTATTATGATTACCATTGAAGCATAGAGAGAAATTGAGCCCATAAAGGTAGCAATCATAGCAAAACCTTGAGTCTAGTTACCTAAACTAGTCAAACATGGAATTCTAAGGAAAATGGTTGGTATCTTAGAGGTGATAGTCATGAAATATCTAGGTCCAAAGACCTAAAGAACACCAAAAATAATTGTATATGGATTGCTAGGTTAGTTTTTGAGAAAAATTATAATAAAAATGGTTATTTTCATAAAAGGTTTTAGGTATAAAGTCTTAAATCCAAAGGGTCCAAACCCCCCATGATCAATCACTCTAGATCTAGAGACCTCAATAATAACAAAATTGAATGTAGATGAATCCACTCCTCGATATTAGGGAGAGCTTTGATTTTTTTGTACAATATTTTGAGGGGAAAACCCTAGCTTTTCTACTTATAAATAATATTTTCACTCTCATTATAAGGAATTGGAAAAACTACAAATTTATGCTTGGTATTTAGCCTTGTTTGTAAGTTGCTTTTAATTTTCTTCTATGTATTAGTATGTAATAAACCTTGAGTTATTTTTTTAACAACATTTGAGTCTATTTTAATATGAAATGTATATAAAGAAATGATTATATCATATATGAAGTTGTGGCTATCTTTGCTTTGTTCTATTTCTTATATGCATATTGTGTGTGAATGCTTTATATTAGATTAAAATTATGTTTATTTCATTGGTTTATAATTGATGATGCATGTGTTCATTTTATTCCAATGACACATACAAATATTTTGTTCTTGGCACATTGACCCTATTATATTAAGTTTTATTTTTCATATTTCTCTATCTTTTTCTTTGATATAATCAAGTAGTTTAGAAAGAAAATCATAAAAGATCATATATAATAATTATTATTTTTCATATTCTCAGATTGAAAATATTTTTACTATGTATTTATCACCTACTTTGGTTACCTAATAAAATGGCCATTCAAGGTGATAATTCCTTTCAAATAATTATAAAATTGTCAAGACACGTAACAATACCAAACTCTATTTGTTAAGGTAAGCCTATCTCTAACTATCTAAGTACTATCAAGATAACTTGGACACATTCTACAATAATATGATAAATATATTAAGTCTATCTCATGTCAAATGGATGATTTTTTAATTTAATTTATATATTATATCTTTGATGAAGTTGGAGTACTTATTGAACATGTTGTAGATGTTTCACTCATGCCTTATTAGAGATAGAAATATCATCTAAGTAAATGACTATAAATGAGTTGGTGTGGGGATATAGAATGTTCTCTATAATACTTATAAATGTTACAAATATATTGGTTAATACAAAATACATAATTAACCACTCAAACAAACACTCATATAATGTAGTATTTAATACATCAATGTGAGCAATGGTAGTTAATAGTACCTGTAGCACCCTAAAATTGGTGCAGTTAAGCCCTTAGTAAAAATATAAAAATTTGAATTTTAACTCCAAAACCGCTCGTTAAACGCTCTCCCCATTCATGCCATTTTTAGGATTTGTTTTGACCATTGGAAGATATCGTCGCCGATCAGACAAAATCGTCCTAGATCGAACAAAATCATCTGGAACAGAACGTCCAGACAATTTCGTCCCAAAATCAAATTTTCATAATTAGCTTCTATTTCAACAGCATCTCCAAATTGGGTAGAAGCGTGTCTGCATAGTTGGATATTCCTCCATTGGATATCTCCCAAATTGGGATGATCCCCAACCTCCTAACCTCCCCCTAATCCTATATAAACTGGGATTTTCTCAGTTTATCCACCTGGTTGGTTGATCCCCTGATCCCCTGGTTGATTTTCCCTACCATTTAGTTTTGCTATGTTAAAACGTCCTATCCACCATTGTTTGCACTCAAATTTTTAAGTTTTCATTGTAGGTTTTCACTATGCTTCAGATGGAGGAAGCTCGGATCGTCGCAGGTGATTCCAAATGATTTCGGATGATCCTGTCATAGATCGGCGATGATCTCATATGATTGGAAGTGATCTCAACTGCAGTTTAGATTGGGGGTAACCAAAGCCTTGATTTTGCATTTCTCATATTTCTTATTCATTTTACTATACATTAGATT
This sequence comes from Wollemia nobilis, assembly GCA_028583015.1. Lineage (NCBI taxonomy): Eukaryota > Viridiplantae > Streptophyta > Pinopsida > Araucariales > Araucariaceae > Wollemia > Wollemia nobilis. Next base: position 193,275 of record JAQPPZ010000015.1, read on the forward strand.
GATTTATTCTCATTTTGCATCTTGGAGTTCACCTCATTTAGCATAAATGCATGATAAAGTTAAAATAAGTTATTAAAAAACTGTATTTCCTTTAATCTATTATCTAGATTTATCAGTTAAGCATTTATACTGTCATTTCTATCATTCTACATTATTCTTGCAGTTGCATTTTTGGTTTTTGGTGTCTGTTTCTATGATTGCAGGTTTCTGATGAATTCATCTAATGAATTCATCAGATCGATGATGATCTTGTCTGGTCTTAGATGATCACCTATGATCTGGGATGATTCTACATAATTTAAGATGATCCTGTCATATTCGGGATGATCTGGACTCCTACAAGCTTTAGAATCTTCATCAGACATTTGAAATTAGGTGCATTCTTTCTCATTTAACATATTCCTGGTATTTAGGATTCATTCATGCTTTCTGTATTCATATAAATCAGCATTTTCATATAGAATAGCTTAGATTCATTTTGGCCAACCTAGGGATATGAATGATCGAGTATAAAATGAACATATCAAACCCATTCTCAACCTAGGCATGGAAACTGCCACTCAAAGTTTCCTGGTGAACCCCACCATCCGTCGAAAATTCACCCTTATACCCCTCCCCCGAGAGGCACGATCTTCAAAGGGCCTCTTAGTCCGAGGTATTGTCCCATCCTTCTTGCATCCCCCTTCCGGGCACAAATCCTTTAGCCTGAAGGTAAGGGCATGAAAAATTTGGGTCAGTATATTTTGGTGAACCCGACGTGAAACTAAAAGCCTTTTGAAAACAAAAAAAAAATAAAAAAAATAAATAAAAATATAAAAATTTATTATTAAGTAACATCTAGAATCATTAGACAAACAATTAAAGTTGCATGTCATATTTAGATGGTAGATTATAATAAAATATGAGTTGTCACCATAAATGTTGAAACTCAATTAACAGCCATAGAGATTACTTCTTTGCTTAGAATACCTCAAACATATAGAGTCTCGCCTTTATGGGACGAAATTGATAGGAGATTGGATATTATTTCATCTAGATCTGCAGAACTTAGGTAAATTAAGAGGTTTGTCTTAGATAGAATCCTGGATCCTGATCAGGTAAATTTGTACCATGAACTTCAGAGAGATTGCCATAGGTGGTTAGCAGATAAAAGAGCACTTGTGTCTTTAGAATTGTACACCTTTGAAGAATACCTTGAGAATGTAGTTGTAGTACATAAGTTTCTATCTCGTATAGAGGATCAAGAAGTTGTTCTTACGGATAGAAAAATATGGAATAGAGTTCCTAGAGCTGTGTTGTATCGAGAGTATTGCCATGAAATTTATTTCTATAGGTCAGAGTCCAAAACAGATCATATTACCATAGCACACTTTGTCAAGTTCTTGAAAAATTGTTTCCAATTTGAAGAGGAGCATTTCATGACTCCTGATGAACTTGAACTTATCAACGATATCCATAAACTATTTATAGAAAATTAAGTCATTATTTTTACTATTGTTATTCTTTTTGCAACTAGGATGCTATTTGTTATCTTTATAATAATATTATAAACCACAAAAAAACAAAAAATCAAAACATTTCCCTTTTAAGTATTATAATAGGTATATAATTAAAATATATATACCTCTCAACGTATCGCATATATATATAAGTATATATATTTTCTGAAATATAAGTTTAAGCACAATGCCTAGACTTAGGAATGGAAAACAAATTGAAGAAAAAGAAGATTGGTTAGGAAAACCATTAAATAACCCAGATGTCCTTCCTGAAGATCAAGTTCAGGAAGAAGAAATCTTAGACCAGTAAGAAGAAGAGCTTATTGTAAGAAATGAATAGGAATAAAATGTTAGAGAGGAAGGATCCTCATCCCCTAAAATGTCTCCGGGAGGATCCGTTACTTTTGAAAACATGGAACAATTCTAGAAGTTCATTAATACTAATATTGGTGTTCTTAATAGAGTAGTACATATGGACAAGGATCAAATTAGTGACACTCAAGCCACTCTAGAAGATGTATTTCACACACGCACTAATCCCTTATCCTTTATTGATTAATAAAGTGATCAAGCTGGACCATCTAATGTGGATATGATAGCTATGATCCAGAACATGTAACAACAATAGGTTACCCAACCATCTAAAGTGCCTGTTAGCAAGCCTAGGGTTATTCTAGCACAAAATAAACCATCATTTACTGCTCTATTTTTTCAAACTATTGATAAATATGCCTCAAATCAACAAATCCCCAAAACAAAACCAAACACCAATTACCAACAATCTGGGATACAACATAATACTATTACAAATCCCCTTCATAATGCTCTTCCTACCAACACTTTGCATAATAGCAATATAGCATCTAATCCTTATGTTACACCATCATACACTCATAAATCCCATACCTATGTCCCACCGAACCAATATGGTGGACAAACTAGTAATCTTGAAGCCATGGTGAAACAGTTAGTTTCCCGCGTGGACTAGATATATCCCTACCATCCCTCGTACAATTATCGAGAGATGTGTAGTCAGCCTTTAGATCCTATAGTCGTAGCACAGCCATATCCTAAACATTTTCCTATGCCTATCCTGCCCATATATAAAGGAATCGAATATCCCATAGAGCATCTTTGTAAATTTAGGATAGCATGTCATGATATATCATATGATGACTTGTTATTGCTGAAAATGTTCCCGAAAAGTTTAGGAGGAATGGCATTAGAGTGGTATTATCAATTACCCACTAATTCTTTGAGGAATTTCAAAGAAACAGCTGAGTCTTTTGTTCATCAATTTAGTGCCTACATCGAAAGGCATGTGACCATTAAAGACTTGTACAACTTAAAACAAGACAAAGATGAATGTTTTTCTTATTTCCTAGCTAGGTGGAGACAATTGATAGGAAAATTGCACTTTGTGTTACCTTATAGGGAGATGTTGGACATCTTTATTAATAATTTACAAGACAAACTATCTTACGAATTATGAACTGCTACCTTGACCACCTTTGATTAGGCTATAGACTTAGCCAGATGAGTGGAAGATGCTCTCATTAGGAGAGTTCAACTTAAAAATAAAGACGATGAGAAAACATCTAGAAATCAATATAAGAATAAACAAGTTGTGGGTGATGGAGTCACCGATAGTAGAAATATTGCTACTGTTAATGCTGCAAAGACAACAGAGAATTTTATACTGAAACCTTCTGATAAACCTCCTCAAGAATTTACTAGGTTAAATCAACCTTTATCAACCATTCTACCACAATTATTATAATGAGGTTTGATTCAATTACCAAATATCTGGGAACCTGATCCAACTATACCCGGATACAGAGCTGATTTACACTGTGACTTCCATAGAGGACCTGGACACACTACCAACTCTTGTAAAATATTAAAACATAAAATACAAGACTTAATTGATAACAATGAGATGGAGGTGCAAACCTTTCAACATAAGCAAAATCCTCCTAATAATGCTCAAAAGAACTTCCCCCAAAACTAGAATCAGAATGCCAATCAATCATTGGAAATATTTCAACATCCATTACCAAAACATGGTAAGGAAGTGGCTAATCAAATTGAACATCATAATGTTCCCCCTCCTACCCGATATGTAGGGACTATTAGTGGGCATTTACCTGTTCATGATTTTGAAACCTTTGACACAAATTTATCCGTGGTTACAACCAGACCTCTATATAATATGTAGATATCTGATCTTAATGATACAAAATATGAGACTGAGAGTGATATGGAAATCACATCAAATCAATCGAATAGCTCTGAAGATGAATCAGAGCCTATTATCCCTATCACAAGTTATATGGTTCCATAAGAACCATTTCCAAGAAGAGTCACTACTAGACCATCGTCTCACAAATTACTTTCTAATGAGCAAGATGTAAATGCTAGACCAAGACCCATTCATCATCTACAAAATAATATTATGGGTACCATCGGAGCTGTTACTAGACAACAGGCTCAAAACTCTCAACAAGATCAAATGCAGAAGGATGGATCAGCTCTATTTGTTTTGAAGGTTCCTAATAAATGGAATCATGCACCTAATGTTCAACCTAAACCTCCTTATAATATTAATGAGCAACTATCAAATATTACAGCTAGAATTTCTCTTTTGGACCTTTTAAGATCATCTCCTACACATAGAGATGAATTAATGCTCATATTAAGCCAGATGATGGTACCACAAGAAATTCAACCTGAAGCCATGGCCAATACTGTAATAACTCATGAAGTTGATTGTATTGACTTCTGGGATAGAGACATACCGCAACATAGTTTACATAAGGATAACCCCTTATATATTACTGCCTTAATTGGAAATGTAGCAGTTAAACGAGTCTTGATTGATAATGGTTCATCATTAAACATCTACAATTTTGACTTCTACCAAATATTTGGGTTTAGAAGTGATGAAATGAAAAGAACTGATATGATCATAAAATCCTTCAATGACAAAACACAAGAAACCTGTGGAGTTATTACCATCCCATTGCAGGTTGGTCCGAGAACCTTGGATACGACCGTGTTTATTGTACATTGCCCTGCATCATACAATATACTCTTGGGTCACCCTTGGATCAATGCAATGCTAGCCGTTCCTTCAAATTTACATCAATGTGTTAAATTTGAATTTAAGAATCAGCTGGTTACCATTCATGGTGATCCTAGACCCTTTGATATGTGTGCTTTTGCAAAACCTATTGGAGTTCAATTTTACACTGCTCTGTCATCCACACATCCTAATTCTCATTATCCATACAAAAGTGTGAAACATACACCCATAATGCCATTTACTTCTTCTCCATTAGTTCCACCCCTACATACAATTCAATCATCCTCTAAACAAACCATATTAGGACCTTAGAAAGATCCTAATCCCACAACCAATGCCTCTTGTTCTACTCCTATAAAATTTATACCTATAAAAGACCCATCTATTGACACCTCTACAAAATCTGCATCCACCAAAGGCATAGTTTCCACATCAAAAGATGTAGGAAATGTTCCTTCTACCTCTTATGCTCTTACTGACGAGCTCTTACCCGATTTATCTAAAATTCTTATATCAGAGAAAACGAATGCTTCTGTGCAAAATTCCCTTATTTTAAATAATTTTCCACCATCTCCTCGTACCTTGGGCCTCCCACAACCTATGGGAAGTATTTACCAAGTTGGGAGCTATGCTTTTATTTATAAGGGATATGACTGGGGTAGAATACCCAAAAACATCAAGACTCATTATGATGGATATGCTCGATGTTATTTTACTAATGAGTATATTAAAGCCAAATCTATAATGATTAAATTGGGATATAAAGAGAAAGGTTTAGGAACTTTCTAAAATGGTATGAAATAACATTTTGAGGTAGAACCGTGGCCTGCTCGATGTGGTGTGGGCCTATTTCCTAGTTAATGTCAGCCCTTCCCATTTGAGGTTGATGACCATCTCATAGCTTATCAAGATTATTTAGATGAATGTGATACTTTGCATTTAATGAATAAGCCATTTACATGTAATATGCTATCTATAGCTTACCCTGAGATGATCGTTGAATCCGACAAGGAGTTGGAGGGAGATATCTTCCATGATGTCTCCGTTGAGGAATTATTACATAATGAATTTCATTTTGATGGCTCTATACCTAGTATAGCCCAGCTTGAGGCCACGACTCCTCAAGATGAATTATCCAAGCTAACCTTGGAAGAATTACAAGAATTGGACGTTTCACCCGCCCCACCTAATTTTGAGAAAGATCTACACGTGGAAGTAGAAAATGTCATGAAAATTAACATTGGAACTAAGGATAATCCTCACATAATCAACATTGGATCAGAATTAAGTCAAGAAAAATAGGATAAATACATTGCATTTCTTAAAGAATATGAAGATGTATTTGCTTGGACATATGAAGATATGCCAGGTCTAGACCCTTCTCTAGTTATGCATCACCTAGTAGTCCATTCGGATGCTAAACATGTTAAACAAAAACTTAGAAAAATGCATCCTAAAGTGGCCTTACTAGTCAAAGGGGAGTTAGAAAAACTCCTAAATGTTATTTTTATAAAAGCCATTGATTATGCTGAATGGATCTCGAATGTAGTTCCAGTAACTAAGAAAGAAGCTACCAAAGTTAGGGTTTGCATAGACTTTAGAGATATTAATGTTGCATGCCCTAAAGATGATTTTCCTCTTCCCAATATGGATCAGATCATTGATTTTACTGCTGGGAGTGGAATGATATCATTAATGGATGGATTTTATGGTTATAATAAAATCAAGATAGCTCCTGAAGATTAGGCTAAAATAACCTTTATTACCCCTTGGGGGACCTTTTGTTGGAAAGTGATGCCATTTGGTTTGAAGAATGCATGTGCAACATATCAATGAGCTATGACTTATATCTTTCATGATATGATTCATGATATACTACATGATTATGTAGATGACATTATAGCTCATTCTATTAATGAATATGACCATTTAGATGACTTGAGAAAAGTATTTAATCGATTAAGGGAATATCTTATTCGATTTAATCTAGCCAAATGCATATTCGGAGTTAAGTCCGGTAAATTATTGGGGGTTATAGTTTTTTTACGTGGCATCAAAATTGACCCTCTCAAGATTGCAGCTATCATTGATATACCCACACCCACAAATATATCAGAATTACGAAGTTTACAAGGTAAGCTTCAAGCTATCCATCGCTTCATCGACAAGCTGGCAGATAAAACTGGACCCTTTCTTAAGATTCTTAATAAAGATGTATTTTTCCATTGGGACAACAAATGTCAGGAAGCATTTGAACTCCTCAAATAATATCTTCTTAACCTACCTGTGCTTTCACTGCCTAGACCTGATCACCCATTTATCTTGTATATTTTTTCTTTAGATTTTGCCTTAGGAGCTATGTTAGCTCAAATGGATGATGAGAAAAGAGAGCGTGCCAATTATTACATTAGCATAACATTAATCAGTTATGAAACCCGCTACACAGCATTAGAAAAGTTATGTCTAGAAGTCATATTTTCTACACAAAAACTATGCCACTATATGCTCAGTCAAAAAACGTATGTTATTGCTAAATATGATCCTTTACAGTATCTTATGAGTCGACCTTATTTATTTGGTTGCACATCAAAATCGATTCTTGCTCTAAATGATTTTGAACTCATGTTTATAGGACAAAAGTCTGTTAAGGGTCAAATCATAGCAGATCAATTAGCTGTTGCACCCTTAGAGTCTACCCATCTCCTCATCATTGAGTTTCCTAACGAATGCCTTAAACTAGAGGCAGACCATCCAAAGCAATGGTCCTTATACTTTGAAGAAGCCCAATGAATGTAATATCTCCACAAAAACATCTTATACCTCTGTCCTTTAAATTAATGTTTGCTTGTACTAATAATACTGCTGAATATGAAGCTCTAATCCTTGGCTTACGAGCTGCCTTGGCACTGAAAATTAAAAATCTATTAGTTTTCAATGATTCTCAACTTGTTATAAATCAAATTAATGATGTTTATCAGACCAGAGATGATAAATTGTGCCCATATAAAGCATATGTATTACAATTAATATCTTTATTTGATCAAGTTACCTTGGAAGCTATTCCTAGAACTAATAATCGTGCGACTGACGCTATGGCTACAACTGCATCTCTTTTACCCTTGGAGTTAGATGAAGAATATGCTACCATCATTATTCGTCGACTCCAAGAACCCGCTTCAGATAAATCATGCTTACAACCTTTGTATGTGTTTCTAATCAACGAAACTACTCCTAAACTTTGGTACACTAATATATTTAATTTTCTTCAAAATGGGACCTTCCCTGAAGGTTTTAACAGAAACCAGTGTCGGTTATTACGTAGATAAGCAAGTCACTTCGTAATAATTGGCAATACGTTATATAAGAGATATTTTGAACGTATCCTACTGAGATGTTTGAATCTAGAAGAATCTAGATCATCTTTGAGTGAAGCCCACGATGGATCTTGTGGGGGACACTTTAGTGGTATCACCATTTCTAAGAAGCTCCTTAGGATAGGATATTTTTGGCCTACCATGGAGAATGATGCACATGATTATGTGTGCCATTACAACAAGTGCCAGAAACATGCTGACCTTGTCCATGCACCTGCACAATAACTGTAGGCTATATCATCTCCTTGGCCCTTTTCAAAATGGGGCTTAGACATCATCGAAAAAATTAATCCTATGTCATCTGATGGATACAAATTCATTATAACTACCACCGAGTATTTCACGAAGTGGGTTGAAGCTATGCCCTTAGCTTCTTGCATTGGAACCCAAGTTTCCAAATTTATTTTTAATCAAATTATTTGTAGGTTTGAAATTCCTACAAACCTCATCTCGGATAATGGAACTTGTTTCAAAAACAAATATGTCAAGAAATTATGTCAAAAATATAAAATTCAACATCGTTGGTCCACTCCCTATTATCCTCATGGTAATGGCCAAGCAGAAGCATCTAATAAAACATTAATTAAAATCCTCAAAATACTGGTCAATAAATCTGGCCAAGATTAGCACATTCAATTATATCCTGCTTTATGGGCTTATCGAACTAGAGTTCGTACCCCCACGGGCACTTCACCTTTTGTTTTGGTTTATGGCGTTGAAGTTGTTTTTCCCTTTGAATTAGAAGTTCCTTCTTTGGATCTGCTACTTCAAGATTTTGAAGTAGGAGATGAATATCATGCTGGTAGATTTAGTCAGCTGGAACTCCTAGATGAGAAGCGCATCAATGCTTTGGAACATCTTTGAGCCTACTAGAACAAGCTTAAACGAGCATACCTCAAGAAAGTTCATCATCAATCCTTTGAGATCGACAACCTCATCTTAAAAGAAAATCAAAACAATACTAATGCAACCAAAGACATTAAAGGTAAATTCAAGCACAAATGTCTTGGACCTTATATTATCATTTCCAAATTCGGCTCGGGAGCATACAGATTAGCTATCATAGATGGTAAAGATCTTAAAGAACCTATGAATATTATGCATCTTAAATGCTATTATGCATAAATCTGGTCATTTCATCATTGTATATATTGTTATTTTGCATATTTTTTCATTGTAGTCATCCATATAAAAATGTCAAACACAGTAATATTATTTATTCTCTCAATTCATAAATTAAAACCAAAATATATAAAAAAAAACATCACAATCATCAAAATCTTCAAAAACATCTTTTATTCTTACACCTGTCAATTCTTGAAGTATTGTAGTCATATTTTCCATTATTGTGGATAAATTAGCATTTATTTGGAATCCCACATTTTCACACTCACATGAATAAATATCTTGATTTTACTTGGTATGATTATTAACCTCTCTTATATCAAAGTCCACAGTTGAATTAAATAAATTTTTGAGCATAGAGAATTGATCTTGTTATTTACTTGAACCAAGTATGTCTTTTCACATTAAAATGATTTCATTGCAAATTCAATATCATGCTACATAGTAGAAGTGGTTTCTTGAGCGAAAAGTTTTCCCTGCTATCCTATCATGCACATGGTCTAGAATCTTTGAGAATTGACAAAAGGACAAGTTCACCCCTACCCAAAATAAAAATCCCTTGCTCTACAGCCAATCCGAGAAAGTATCCCTAGTATAGGAAGAAAAAGAAAAGTCAAAGAAAATGAAAAAAAGAAAAATATCATTTTGTACCATTGTAGCAATATTTTAGCATTATCTCAGTTCCAAGAAAAAATACAAAAGAAAAAAAAAAAAAAAAAAAGAGAAAAAGAAAAGCAAAAGCAAAATGCAATAAATCCCTTTCCATACCCCTTGAAAAGAAAAGAAGGGTGAATGAGCTTGAATCCCTCGAATTCTCAATTATTCAAAAATCATGAGGTAAGCCCTATAACAGGTGGTTTGTGCCCAACCTGCCTAGCCTTGGGTAACTCCTAGCGTGGTGATATGTCTATCACATTAGGGACCTTCTTTTGTATAGACCTATGTCTGCTTATGGATCAACTAGATCTTGATGACCCGACTTACATAGTAGTCTAGTACGGTTACATGCATATAAATCATGGTCAACGAACACTTATTTGGTTAATTCAAATTACTTGTATTAAATTATCTTGCTCAAAATTGGTAAATGAACAATACAATTGCACACACATTTGTATTTGAGAGATTTTGTATCATTATGATAAATCAAGATCGGCAATGAACTCACATATGCACATGACGGTTCCTTATAAATCTACATTTTGTCTTTGAGATAATTTAAAATATTTATGCAAATATTTTGAATAATTTCATCTTCTTATTTGAGAACATCTTCTTAGCGTAAAAACAATTAAATACATTTTTTTTCAAAATCCCAAAATTTCATTCAAAACATGTTCAAAACTCTAGCAATAAAGTCATGTTTATATTTACTTTCGACTTCCACAACGATGGTATAGTTCCTAAAATCTAAACTAGAGTTCTATGCCTAGCGCAAGTCCTCATCTTATATATTTTCTGTTTATCTCAAAATAAAAAATCAATTAGGCAATAAAATTATTTTTGGATTTCGTGATGATGGTATAAGTCTATACCTATAAATCTTTGCCTAGCGCAAACCACTATTCTAATTTTATTTCCCATTTATTTAATTCATAAAATCATATGGCTTACATCATTATGTTACACAATTGTGCTTTAAAAAGAACGAACACTTTTTTCTATTTCATTTCATTATGTCAACATTCAAATTTTGCAACGATGGTATAATTCCTAGGGAATTGTTCAAAATATTATGACACTTAGGAATTTTATGCCTAGCAAAAATCATATTTTTAATATTTCATGCATAATATTTTCATGAAAATCTGAAAACAAATCATCACCATCATCATTTTTCATCATCACAACACAAAGTCTTAAGACAATCTCTTAAGCACTCTTTTACTTTTAGCAATATTTCTATACTGGGATTAGCTTGACGACCTAGCGAGCGACGACTCCATGAAATGGTCTAATAGTGACAATGTCCTTTGAAATTATTGTTAGAAGTCCCTTTATTTTTCATCAAATCACACCACAAACAACCAATTTGTTTACATCAGATTATTTCATTTAAATTTTAAAGCATGACATAAAATTATACTATTGCCAACGACATAATTACATGAATAATCAATCAAAAATTCAAAATTTAAAGCATCATAAAACATATGGACAAGTCATATCACAAAAATATCATATATATATATCAAAATTATGTACATCATATCAAAACTGGATCGGTATGCCACAATCTATACCCTGGCATACTCAATCCTCTCAAATATACAGTCTATAGTCAATATCAGCTAGTCTCGAGAAGCCCTCGAGCTCTTAGCCTCATCTCCTCTCTCAACCTAGCATGGAGGAGGTGGTCCCATTGAGGTTCGTGCTGTATCACGGATCCTCGACATCGATCGTGAGGATGTCCTCGACGATCCCATCGTGATCGAATCCATAATGGGGGATGGCAGTGGTATCCTTTGGTCCTATGAAACCACATGATAGTACAATCCTTAGTAAAACATAGTATGAGCAATAGCCTGTGCCAGATCTTGAGTGCTCGCTCATCTACTTTGAGCCCTGAGTCGTGTAGCCTCATCCTGTAGTGTCTACACCTGAGCTCAAAGGTGGGCAACCTCAACTCGAAGAGCTACCATCTCACTGTTCTCCCCCACCTTGACACCCTTGCCCTTATCGAGTGATCTTGGCATATCCCTCTACTGAGAAGGGAGTCCCTCCTCCCTCCTCTCTGGCTACTGCGGTCTCTCCAAAGCCTATGGAACTCTTCGAAATCTCTCCTAAGGAGACTGTCATTGCTCCTTCCCTTCGTGACCCCTCGTTGTATCGATGGTAGCCTGGCACTACCTCCACATCTATCACACCATAGTGTGCATCAGATCGTATGCCCTCATCATTCGAGGAGAGCAGATTCCTGCATACCAGGCATCATATCCGTTTATGACCCCAATGTCATCCCCATCCACCAACTGAATGGGGGCATCATCAGCATCCTGACTCCAAAATCACTGCATATCTGGAGCCCCACTTAGTGTAGTGTTATCCCACATAGTCTGGGATTACTCATAGTCTCTGAGAGAAGGGATCCCCTATTGTAGACCAAACTGTCTCAAAACTTAGTCATAGTGGTGGAGCTCTACCTATCCCCACTCCATCCTCAGCCAAAAGACTCACCTGATGCGATCCAACTCTTGTCCATCCTCTCCCCACCCTGGATGCTCTCTCCATGGCCTCCAAGTGATTTGGTCAGGGATGAGGTCGTCTAGCAACCTCTAGGATATTGGCAGATCTATCCGTCGCTATGACCCTCTCTTGAGACACCAATAGAAAACCTGGGGTCTCTCTCAGTCAACCCCTATCAGTGGAAGCCCTATCAGCCTCCACACCACAATGTGCTCCCAACACCAAACCTATAGTAGATATGTCAGTACTAGACATCAAACTCACTTGTATACGACCCCGTACATGATCCTATACAAGCGACATAGTACAAAGCTGCCCCAAGAAAACTTGTAGCCATGGTCTCTCATATCGCAAACCACATATGAGAGCAGCCATGATAACCTGCATCCACTCTGGTGGCATAGTAGTAGGCCACCAACTACCCTTGCCAAAACCTAAGTCAATCGAGACACCCCAGGCATCTACCTCAATATCTCGATGTTCACTTTGTACTTCTCTAGGGTGAAGCTAGGGTATCCGCACAATCTCATCATGGCATGGCCTTGATTGGCCATAGGAGTCATGAATTGCCCATGTATGGGGATCCTAAAAATACTCCATACATCCTCTAGAGTGGGAGCCATCTCCCTTATCGATAACCGAAAGCAGGACAACCCCGAATACCACCTCTCTACTAGGGCTGTCAATAGCCCCATGTTTGTAGGTATTTGTGGCATCTCTACCACATGCTGTAGCCCAACCTCTGCTAGTTGATCTTGCTCTGCCTGATTGAGCATGGCTACATCATCTTTGAGCCCTCCGTATTTCCATTCCAGACTTTTTAGTAATCCCCTCTACAAAATAAATATTAAAACAACAAAAATAATTAATAAGATAATCATTAAAATTAGTTAAATCAATTTCATCTTATGATATCTTCCATTATTGGATGATATCATACTAAATTAAGTCAAATCATCCTTGTTAGGATGAAATCATATTTGATTTCACAACTCGGGGATCGCCCCTTGTTGGAAAGAATCGCCCCTATTTTACCGATTTCACCCCTAGACGAAATCAACAATCTAGGGACAATTTCGATGAAATTGGGATGATTTTGTCCCGACATCATCGACGGCCTAAAAATGGCCACAATGCCCCAAAAAATAGTTAAAATTCAAATTAAAAATCACACAAAACAAATTAAAAACATAATATGTCAAGTTTAGATCTTTACCCACAACCCGCGTCGGACCTCTGTCGATCTGTGTGCTGATTCCACCATTTCGCTTGTAGAGCTCTGACCCAACAAAAGTGAATAGTAACAATGAATTAGGGTTTTACCCTATTTTTTTTAAATTTTATCTAAACACAACAATTTATTTTTTATTTTATTTTTAAATTTTGCTTTTTCGCGCTTTTACCTCAAACGTTCGATTTGGGTAAAAACTCAGAGGGGGCACCATAGTAAGCAGTCGTATGATTCAACCTAGAATCATCACCTAAGAAATGGAATAAATTTTTGCTTTCTCTTAAAGAGTGAAGAACTCATATTTAACATATTTTCCTCAAAAAATTCTCTAAAGATGGGGCAAAATGTAGCACCCTAAAATTGGCACAGTTGAACCCTTAGTAAAAAGATAAAAAATTGAATTTTAACCCCGAAACCGCCCGTTAACTGCTCTCCCCATTTGTTGTGCCATTTTTAGGAGTTGTTTGTACCGTTGGAAGATATCATCGCCAATCAGACGAAATCGTCCTAGATCGGATGAAATCATCTAGAACAGAACGCCCAAACGATTTCATTCCAAAATTGAATTTTCATAATTAGCTTCTATTTTAACAGCCTCTCCAACTTGGGCAGAAGCATGTCTACGCAGTTGGATATTTCTCCGTTGGAGATCTCCTAGATTGGGATGATCCCCAACCTCCTAACCTCCCCTTAATCCTATATAAACTGGGATTTTCTTAGTTTATACCCCTGGTTGGCTGATCCCCTGATCCCTTGGTTGATTTTCCCTGCCATTTAGTTTTGTTGTGTTAAGACATCATATCCACCATTGTTTGCACTCAAAGTTTTAATTTTTCATTGTAGGTTTTCATTGTGCTTCAGCTGGAGGAAGCTCGAATTGTCGCTGGCGATTCCAAACGATTTTGGATGATCCTATCACATATCAACGATGATCTCATACAATTTGAGGTGATCTTGATTGCAGTTTAGATTGGAGGAAACCAGAGCCCTGAGTTTGCATTTCTCATATTTCTTCTTCATTTTACTATACATTAGCTTGATTTATTCTCATTTTGCATCCTAGAGTTCACCTCATTTAGCATAAATGCATGATAAAGTTAAAATAAGTTATTAAAAAATTGCATTTCCTTTAATTTGGTATCTAGGTTTATCAGTTAAGAATTTATACTATCATTTCTATCATTCTACATTATTCTTGTAGTTGCATTTTCAATTTTTGGTGTCTGTTTCTATGATTGCAGGTTTCTGACAAATTCGTTTGAAAAATTCATTAGATCGACGATGATCTTGTCTGATATCAGATGATTGCCTATGATCTGGGATGATTCTACATAATTTCAGATGATCCTGTCATATTCGGGACGATCTGGACTCCTACAAGCTTCAAAATCTTCATCAGACATCCGAAATCAGGTGCATTCTTTCTCATTTAACATATTCCTTGTATTTAGGATTCATTCATGCTTTTTGTATTCATATAAATCAGCATTTTCATATAGAATAGCTTAGATTAATTTTTTCCAACCTAGGGATATGAATGATCGAGTATAAAATGAACACATCAAACCCATTCTCAACCTATGCATGAAAACTGCCACTAAAATTTTCCTAGTGAACCCCATCATCCGTCGAAAATTCACCCTTATACCCCTCCCTCAAGAGACGTGATATTCAAAGGGCCTCTTAGTCTGAGGTATTATCCCATCCTTCTTGCATCCCCCTTTCGGACATGGATCCTTTAGCCTGAAGGTAAGGGCACAAAAAATTTGGGTCAGTACAGTACCCAAATTTGAATTTTATTTAAATAAAATTTATACCACAAAGTCAGTACATGTTATCTTTCCAATGAAGTGGATTGTGATTGTTCATTGTGATATTAGTAAAATATATAAATTTTATGTAGAGTGTTCAAATTCCATCTTTCTTTATATCCAAGCCATTTGAACTACCACATGGTGAACCACTTGGTTTGATGTAGCCCTTCTAAATCAATTCTTAGAATTACCTCTTGACTTTATTATTTTTAAGGATTGGTATATGATATATAAATATATTAGGCAATGGAGAATATGAATTAAATCAATACAATATTTTACCTCATAATTAAGGACAACTCCAATTAGTGATATGGCAAGTAATCATATTTTGCTACAATTTGATCCATATTTTTAAGCTATATAAATAGTAATATTATATTCATCATAGAAATATTCCTTCTTGTGCTTTGTGACTTGATCATCAAGAGAATAATTTTCCTTATTTTTCTATCATCTTTCAACATTATTTAGAACTAAATAGGTAAAAAAAGGTAGGAGGTAATACCTCTAGTATCCTAAAGCATTGATCTCCAATAATGATCATGATGCTAAAAGGACATGACTCATACACACCATGTCTCTTCCCCATGAATGGTTGGCACAAGATCACATTTCAAACATCAAAGGATGCAACACACAAAAAAATCCCTTTGAAGAGGTTGATAACATAATTGAAGAGATAATTTATTAACTAGCATGAAAGTCTCATTCAATCTAAATCAGAAGAATTTGATGTTTCCTTGGCTCCAAGTTCATAGTTCTCTTTTTGTATATATTTATTTATTTATTTTGATACTAAGGAAATTTGTTACATCCACAAACCTTTTCTATTTTTAAGCAAGTTTCAAATTTTGAGGTTTTTACTATAACCCCTTTACCACCTGCATGATGGGATCACCGATTGCTCAGGATTGGTATGGTTAGTCAAATGCTCAAGGGAGTTAGGTCAGACTACTACATTTCCCAATAGACATACCTATAAAATTCTAAAATTGAAACTCTCAGTTCAAAATATTGACGAGGATATTGACCAAAAAGTGATGTTTTAAGGTTGGCAAATAATCCATTACCAAGTAATTTTAAATTATTACATAAAATATCTTCTACATTACTATTTTTACATAAAATACCCTTTGCATAAGATAAAATATATGTCAACAATACAAGTGACCCTTATTTTCACACATGTTCACATCACCTATTCCGTAAAGCTCGAAATGGTGTGTATAATTTCCTCTATAGTAATTTTCCACTTGTAAGTTTTATAAAGTTATTGTGTCTACTTTCATAATTATTTTCATAATCTACAAATGAATATAGTCCCTTTGTACATAAGTGTGTTATTGGGCTTATCATATCTCATATATTAACCTAATTTTAGATTACAAATATAATAAATAATATCCTCTAAGTTCTATACTACAACCAACATTACATATAATAGGTAAGATGATATATAACTATAGATGTAAATATTAATACATTTTTGACATGCGATTGTTCTACTAATTCACTACCACTTTTATTTACAAAAGCATCCTAAAAAAAACATATTTTATGTTCTCACACCAGACCAACATATGAATAACAATAGATATTGACTATACTTTAGTCATGCACTTACACATAACTTAATATATCAACATAGAATAAAATTATCTAGTGATATATTATTTGTTAGTTTAAGCTCGACAAGAGAAAACATAAATATGGAAAAAAGGTGCAAGAACCCTGATGTTCTTGTGTAAATTTGATAAATAATTTAATATAAAATGTAATCACAGGCCACTTAAAGGGGGTTCCCTTGTAATCGCTTTGCCACTATAGCAGAATCCCTCCTTGCCACTTATAGGGGGATCCATCTTTAGAATCTATGCTTCTTATTCTTCTTCTTCTTAGATGATTTGTGTGAATGACCAACGTAATCTATATATCTACCCTAAAGCTACATTGGTGAAGAGACGTGATGGTTCGTGTTATGAAGAGATGTGATGGTTCATGTTATGAAGAGATGTGATGGTTCACTTTATGAGTTAATAATATAATAATTAAATGATTAATAATACTAACTAATACTAACTAATAATGTTAGGATTGAGGATCCTAACATTCCACCCTCCTTAAAAAGAGCTTTGTCCTCAAACCTCAAAGTGAGGAGCTTTATATTTTGTTTTCCAAGAAGGATTTATGTAAGTTCTTGGACTCTTTTAATGTCATCCTTCCCGAGGCAAGGATATTGGGAAGGATGAAGCATTAGCAAGGGGTTGCCAAAAAAAATAGTATATGTGTGATTATGAGAGAAGGGCAACCCTTGGGGTTCTTCAAAAGCCTTAAAATGATGCATAGAAAGAGATGGTAAGACTTCTACATTCTCTTGTTGTTCCTTGGGAGAGGCAATGGAGGAGTGTGGAGTCACCTTTCTACCTTATTTTGAATAGGTTTGACCCTGTGGTGATAACTCACTATTGGAGAGGAAATTGAGTGTATTTCTTGTAGAGTGCATGTTTGGCCATAATGAGTCACTTTAGGAATGTCTACCTCATCCTTACCTGATGCATCGATCACTTATGGCATATCAACCTCATTGTCTTTATCATTGTGAGTAGGTGCACCAGGTACTTCAGACACAACTACCTCATATTCACCTTTTAGGGATTGAAAAGGATCAACTTACTTCAATAAATACAATGTCAGTGTAGCACATTTATGATGGGGTCCAAATTGCTCATCACAAGTGTCGTAGAGGCATTTCACTCGTCATTCCTTCATATCCTCAAAGTTGATGTGTTTAATTGGTAAAGTTCATTTAGGATTGGGGGTGGTGTAAGTGGTTTGTGATTTCCCCATAGGTGGTTTTCCTAATCGAATTTGAACATTGAGTTTATCTTTGGTTAATTTGGCCAATCCATAGGTTTGCATCATGGTATAGGGTTTCCACTTCATCACCTCCATTTTAATTTCCTCTTTCAATCCATTGATGAAGCAATATATGATAAATGCTTCATCCAACCCTGTGTTGTGTTTGGTGATATCCTTAAATTGAATATCATACTCATGCATGGTAGTGTTTTGATGAAGAACCTTAATCAATTCCCACATGGTTGGGTCCCACATGTCTCTATTACAAAATGCAAGAACCCTGATGTTCTTATGTAAATTTGATAAATGATTTAATATAAAATATAGTCATAGACCACTTAAAGGGATCTCCCTTGTAATCGCTTTGCCTCTATAGGGGGCTCCCTCCTTGCCACTTATAATGGGATCCCTCTTTAGAATCTATGCTTATTATTCTTCTTCTTATATGATTTGTGTGAATGGCCAATGTAATATATATATCTACCCTAAAGCTATGTTGGTGAAGAGACGTGATGGTTCATGTTATGAAGAGATGTGATGGTTCATTTTATGAGTTAATAATATAATAATTAAATGATTAATAATACTAACTAATACTAACTAATAATGTTAGGATTGAGGATCCTAACAAAAGGAAGAGTGGAAATATCTATTCTTCATGTGCTCGTCATCCACTCTAACATAACATTCCATGTTGTAAATAATGAAGTGAAAGATTAAATTCAATTGTTACCAAAGAAAAGAAATATTACCAATTGCTAACAAATAAAAAGAATCTTAGCATCATTAAAGGTGCTACCAAAAATATGATAATTCTTTAAAGTCTAGATTGAAATATAAAGGGATTATATGTCATCCTATCCAACTCATAGTGACTACAACATTGCTTATATTTAAAATTCTATTTTAAAGGTTAATAAAAATCTCATTAATTTTGTATAATCTGAAATACCACATTTTTGTTTATGATTTACTATCACTATTTAAAATTTTATGAATTATCACCAAGAAATGTGGTTTATCCAATTGTCCATGATAGCTTCAAAATGACTTCATAATTTGTTCTCATGAGAGACGTCATTGTCACCCTTTCTAAATTCCACAATAATATAACATATGAACCATTAAAATTCCCATTTAGTGTGTAAGTTGAGAGCAACAAACTAAATAATGATCCATATAATTTCTCATGATCCATTTATTTGAAGCATGTGTCCTCCTTGAAAGCAATATACACATTATATTCCCATTCCTAATTCTTATAATTCTCTTCAACTTAACCTATTAAAAAAATTATCTTCTACTCCATATCCAATGTCATCTTACTACCATTCCATTAAATAAGTATTGACATTTTTACAAGATTAAAAGTGTAAAATATAATATTCTTAATCTCTTAATTCTAGATGCATTAAATAATGATTTCTAAAATTTAATATCATTATAACATTATAAATATTTGTGCATTTGAGTTCATATTTATGCTAGGCTATGAACCAAACATTTTTTCTCCCTAAAAATTATTTATAGTTGAAAAAGTTGTTATACTTTAATAGTTCTAGATATTCTTTAGAATGTGTATGAATTTTTAAATCACAATATTGATATTTATGACATCAACCAACATCCCTAACTCAATTTCAATTAAAATTCTATAATATTCTATTTAATCTATAATATTCATCATTTGTAGTAATAATTTAAAATTAAAATTTATTATTAATAAATAATCCTCATGATTTTTGGAGGAAAAAATGAATATTTTTATATTTATCTAAGTTCCATCAATGTTAGCTCTTAGTGGATTTTTCAACAAAGATCCATCTATCATGACCCTCCCTGGTGGGTTTTTTGGTACAAAAAAACAATGTATTAATCGATGATGCTTTAATACCTAGTTTGAACAATTGAACCAACTATATCAATTAATACCTATATTGCCCAATGTGCAGGATCAATTGCACTCATAGGTGGAAGAAGTAGAATCCTCCACCAGAGGTGGGGGTACTTGAGGTTGGGGAAATAATGATTACAGTAACTCAGGGGTAACATTGATAAATACCTTCATATAGGCATGCATTTGGTTAGGATAACTATCAAAAGCTAGCCACCTTGAGCCTCAGTTGATAGCCTAGTAGCTATCATAAAATATCAAGATAAGACAAATGGCTAGGTTATTGGAAAGATTCCCTCTTTATCTATTGCATATGTTTGATTGTATTTTAATATTTTTTGGTAGGTAAAATTGATTAAGTGTGGGGTTTAAATGGGCCCCAAACCCAAGTACATAAACTGGTAGCTAAACCAATAGCATAAGATGACATAGACCTGCATATTGGCCAACAACAACCTGAAGAAAAAGGTCCAAACAACAACAGAGAAGGTTGGATGGATGCCTGACATCAGAAAAAAAAATGTAGTTCTATAAATACCCATGTAGGGGTTGATTAAGAGAAGTAACTATTTAGAAAACCTATAAAGGAGCTATGACAAAAAACCTGCATAGGGAAATCTCACAAAATATCTATAAAAAATATAATAGCTATTGTGGGCTAGGGCATAGGCAACGACTCATGATCAACAACAACACCTTTTCACTTGAAAATATTTGAATAATTTGGGAAACCTTGGAGCTCAAGTTCCCAATTATGATGATCTCTTCACACCACTCACCCTTTCATCGATAGTTCTATCACCTCAACCATCAACTTAACAGTAACTCCGAAATGGATGTTACGCACAAAAAATAACCATTATTACACAAAATGATAAAGGCTTTAGTGATATCATGCCCAGTCCCTTTAAACTTGCTTAGAAATAAAATGAGACCATAAGCTTCCAAAAATGTATGATATAGGGGATCAAGATGAAGGGTAGATGTCTCAAGCAGGGCCATTGTTGGCAATACTATGGAGAAAGGAAGACCACAAAAGCTTCTTACTACTTAGGGCACACAATAATGAAAAAATCCAGATGATAATGGAAAACCAAGGATATAAATATAGAAATATTTGGTACAAAAGACACCTTTTTTTAAAGCTAAGTTGGTTTGATTGGAAAACCACTTAATAATTCTATATAGGGAACCACCATAAAAAAAAATAGATATGGCACAAGATAGAATTTGCGCATGATAGGGTTGGGATAGGATTGGGAGTTCCAAATGACAAAAATAATGAATCTCAAAATTCACGAGATATAAAATTAAGCATCTCAATACTTGACACATATTGAAATTATTTGATAACATCCAATTGCACAACCTAAACCTACCTAGGGACTTGACATGCTTGGAGAAGACAACCACGAGGCAAACCCACTAATAGGGCCTATCTTGGGATATTGCATACTTCACATAAGGGAAATGGGAGAACCAAATTCCAGCACTGATAGCAAGGTAGAGAGTCACGCTAATCAAAAAACTTCTGCCATAAGAATTGGAACCAAAGAAACACATCATACTGAAAAGGGTAGAGTCAGCATTGGAGAAGCTGACCCGTAAAACCCTGTGACCACAACTTTCAAACTAAATCATTATTAGTAGCATTTAAAACTTCTTGGGGAAATATTTCTTTCCAAATGGATAAATATTTATGGGTAACTCCCCAATTAGAAATACTACCTATATTTCTATTAGTTTCATGGTACACATGGTTGACAGAGATATCATTGAAATTTTGGGATAGCTTCTTAGCTTCTTGAACAATAGTTCTGACATTCCAAGAGGACACGCTATTTTTTAAGAGTATTTATAATGTTCAAAGAATATCCCTCAATAAAAAGGTTACCTTTATAATCCTTGATAACATATAGCCCTCTCCACAGTGTACAAACTTCAAAAAAATGATTTATTTGGCACCTTAAATACTCAACATAAGTCATAATAACTTGACCATTGCTATCTCTGACTAGGCCACCTGCACCAACATCCCTTAGGTTTCCTTTGGAGGCACCATAAAAATTAAGTTTCAACCACTCACTTAGGGGAGGAATCCAATGGGCACCCACTCTAGGATGGGGGGCTGGTAAACTAGTACTGGAGTTGCAGGGAATATTTAAATAAGAGAACAAAATAGACTCCATTCTAGAATCAAATGGTTTTCTACAAGGGAAGAGTTGGTAATTCTTGACAGCAAAGGCAATATATTTGTTGGCTACAAAGATAGGATCCTTGGAGGAGGAAGAGAAAACTATGCTATTTATTTCAATCCACAATTGCAATAAGATATGATGAAGGCTCACTTTCCATAAAGAAGATAATATGATATTTTTGAATGGAGTAGACCATTGGGTGAAAATGTGACTCAACGAATTAGGAGGAACCCAAGAGATATAAAAAGTGGATATAAAGTGATAAAAAGTTGTCTTAGAGAAAGGACACTCCAAAAGGAGGTTATTGGTAGATTACCAGGTATTCATGCACAAATAGCATATGTTGGGGATAGATATACCCATTTTCATAATGTTATAAATCATTAGAAATTTATTTTGAATGGCCAACCAGTTGAAATGAGCAACTTTTGAAATGAGGTATTTAATCCACACTCGATCATAAGGGATATGGAACACTTGATAATCAATAGTTAGATCATGAGCATATTTAATAGTGAACAACAAAGAATTAGTTTCTTTCCAAAAAGGAGAGTCAGGGGAATTTCTAGTGGGGATGACTATTGAAATTAGGATGGTTTTGAAAACTTCTAAGGCAACAAATATTTGACCATTAACACATGGAATATGAAAATATTTCCAATACTTGGAATCTAACAAAATATCAATGAAATATTCAACCTTGCTATCAATTAAAATGTCTAGGAAAGGTTGTAAGATAGAAATTTTATTGTTATCTTAAAGCACATGATTAGAAATCCACCTATCAGTCTAGAAATTAATTTTTCTCCCTATTCCTAGTAGCCACATTATCCCCTTCTAAATAAGATATCTGGTTTGGATAATTGATTTCCATAAAGTGGATCCATATCTGGGAATATCATAATCTAGGAAACAATAGTTTTGAAGATATTTTTTGTTGACAATTGAGACTCATTCAAGGTTGTTGTTGGTTAAAACCTTCCATGTTTTCTTGTCTAACAAGGCTATGTTCATATTAAAAAATCTTTGGATCCTAGATACCCCCTAAATTTTTAGGGAACACACCTTGTCCCAACTGACTAGATGAAATATTTTCCTATCCTTGGTACCTAGCCACAAAAAATCTCTTTTGGATTTGCTAAATTTTCATGCAAACAGTAGCAGGAACTTTGAATATGAACATGCAATAAATAAGAACACTTTGGAGATAAGCCATTGTAAGGGTGTCTTTGGATTCTTGAGAGAGGAAGGTCCCTTTCCAAACTACAAGTATTTTATTAATCCTCTCAATAACATTACTCCACATGGATTACCACATAAATTATTTAAGAAAAAATGAGCATGCATAAAATGGTTGTCTTTGAAACTTCTTGTATTGCTTAAATCCATGTAGCATGATGTTAGTGTTTGATTAAAATTGAAGAACACAAGCTTATACTGAGAGAGGGGGTGAACAGTATAAGACCACTTTTTACTTTTCTTTCCCAAACAATATTATGCAATATATCAATGGCAATATCAACAATAGTAATCAAAGCAATGCACAAATCACCACACACAATTGAGACACCAATTTAACGTGGTTCACCCAATGTGGGCTACTCCACGGAGAAAATATTTCACTAAAATTTTCTCAACAAATCTCTTGGGAATCCTTTCCCTATTACAATATTTATGGACCTCTATCCAAAGGAGACACCAATCCCCTAATCAAGTTCATGGATCTCTATCCATAGGAGAACTCCTTTCTCCTCTGCTCTGGTTGGTGATCTTCTAGAAGAACTACTACCTCCACTACACTGGCTTATGGATCTCTATCCACTGAAGACTCATGCCCTCACTCAGAAGACCTGTCTTCACTGCCCTGGCTAATGGACCTCTATCCACTAGAGACTATCATCCTCTATACTCTGTCACCTCCAAATCTTGCTCTCAGCTCTGTCTCAAATCTGCACTAAACATAGTCCTTCGGTCTAGCACAAATCTACTCAATCTCTATCCTCAAATCTACACTAAACATAGTCCTTCGGTCTAGCACAAATATGCTCAATATCTATCCTCAAATATGCACTAAACATAGTCCTTCGATCTAGCACAAATCTACTCAATATCTATCCTCAAATCTACACTAAACATATCCTCAAATCTACACCACAAATCTATCCTCAAATCTATCCTCAAGCCTTAACACAAAGCTTGACTCAATCACAAATCAACTCTGCTAGATCTACCCCAAACCTTAACCCAAGGTTTGAACAAATCAATCAATCAACTCTGCTCTCAAGTCTTCTCAAAGACTTGTCTCAAATCTACCTTGTAAGCTTCCACAAAATCTCACACTAATCTATCCACAAGTCCTCTCTAGAACTTGTCCAATCTGCTCAACAAGTCTTCACCAAGACTTACCTCAAATCTGCTCAACAAGTCCTCACTAGAACTTGTCCAATATGCTCAACAAGTCTTCACCAAGACTTACCTCAAATCTGCTCAACAAGTCTTCACCAAGACTTACCTCAAATATGCTCAACAAGTCCTCACTAGAACTTGTCCAATCTCACAGAAACATATAGAGAATTGTTAGAGACTCAATATGCTTCACACTCACAACAATGCTCAATCACTTTCAATCTCTCTTTTACCACAGAAACATATAGAGAATTGTTAGAGACTCAATATGTTTCACACTCACAAACACTCAATCACTTCCAAACTCTTTCTCAAATCAATTCAGAATATAGAACAATTTGTTTCACAGAACTTGAACTTCCACTCAACCAAGCTCAATCAAATTCTCTCAACCAAACACTCAATGAATGCTTATTCAACAATGCTTATCAAAAAAACCTCACATAACAATGATACTCATGATATTTCACAAACCCTAATCATGCACATGAAGGCTTACTCAATATTTCCAACAATGCTTATCAAACAAGGTTTCTATCATCAACCTTTATTCCAGAAAAACCTTCATCAATCAATATTGGATATCTCAAAACCAAACTCAACAATGCTTATCAAACAATCCTTTTCACTCCAACTTAGCATTCACAACATCCAATCCAATAATATTTTTCTCACAAGGAAGATGTACCCATACCTTTTATTTTGATGGAGATATGTCTTCAAAAACCTGTCTTAACCACAATCAAATTTTTCTTTACCAATACTAGGGTTAGGTTACCACAACCTCTCTCAAGATCCCCACAAAATAATTTTCTCAAAGATTATTTTTCATACAAAATAATAAATCCTTTTGTACACCTTATAATCTCCAAACTCACAATATTCAACTTAATAATTTCACCATAACACAACACTTAACAACATGTATAGCAAAGTCCTTATACACCTTATAATCTCCAAACTCACAATATTTAATTCAACAATTTCATCATAACACAACACTTAACAACATGCATAGCAAAGTCCTTATACACCTTATAATATTCAATCACCCAAAAATAAAAATAAAAATATTTTAATTTTTCTTTACCTTATAACTCCCCTAAGCTCTTAACATCCACTATAATCTCAAAGCACTCAAATTTCAACACCAAAAATCGAATGACATACCTCTTGTTTGTTCTACCCATAAAAAGAGCTTTGGTGGATTTGACCACATGACTTATGCTCTCCCAATGCCTTAGCTCCAAGCTAGGCCACCAAGTGGGCTGCGCGCCCACGTGAAACTTAATGCGCACGTTGTCCAACTTAACCTGCCACCTCATGAAATGCCAAGAAAAATGAACGATGGCTCTTCCTCCAAAACATCGATCACGTGGATCGAACCATGATCTCCTCCATGCAAACCTTAATGCATTCCCAACTATCATCTGTGCTACCACCGTCGGTGGGAAGTCAAACCACCACGTGAGCTTTGTTGTTTGGTTTTCCCTCCAAGCACTTTGAAATTCGAATTGTCCTCTTCTCAAACACAGCACTCGATATTCGCATTCGAAGGTGTGATGGAGACTTAGGAAATAGAAAACATTTCCTATATAAATACTTAATCACCTTTTGATTTCTCACGTCGACCCTTTTTTGAATTTAAAAATTTGAATTTAATTTATTTAAATATTAAATTAAAACCTTTGCCTTCTTTATTAATTTAAATTAAAATTTTAATCAAAGATTAAAATATTTTAATTTAAATTAAACCTTTGAAAATTGCTCATGGGTCTTTTCAATTTGGACTTCATTTTTCTTCACCTTGTTATTTGGCTCGAAATATTATAATAATAAAATATTATTATTTAATTCAAGCTTGCTTCTCCTTTCTCGGGTTTTCAACCTTTGGGCCCTTTTTAGGCATATAATATTAAAAATAAATATTATATCCTATTCCTTTCCAAGACCTTCTTGCTTTTGGAAAAACCACTTGATGTCCTTAATGACGATGACATTAAACCAATATTCCTTTGACATCAATGACAACAAAACTACTCAAAATTTCCAACAATCTCCCCCTTTGTCATTGATGGCAACCCCTTTATTTTTACCATTCCTTTTTCTTTTTCAAAAGCTGCTTTCCTTGAGAAACTGCTCCCCTTGACTGAATGCTCTCCCCCTAACTCAAATCTCTCCCCCTTTGTCATCAATGGCAAAGGGTCACCTTTGGGGCTCGGGGCTAAGAATGAGACTCTTAGCTTAGCCCCTCCCCCACCTCCTCTTGAGGTGATTAATTCTGGGGTGGGAGTATTTCTACTCCTAACATACACTGATCTTTACCTTTGTCCACTTTCTTCCTCAACTGATTCTTCTGATTCCTCTGACTATTCATATTCCTGCTTGTCTCTAGAATTTTTGCTCTACACCACTTTGTTGTGTGCCCATCATTATTGCACTTATAACACTTAATGTTGTTATTCCTTAAAGGTGCAAATGTCTTGGGGATTCTCTTGGTGAAGCCATATCCATTCCTATCATGAACCCTACAATTTACTGCCTTGTGACCAAACTGATTACAAGAGTAGCAATACCCTTGAAAAAGTTACCTGTTTTTGAAACTTCCATATTCCTGTCTTTCATGTGTCCTACACTGAGAAGCCTTGTGCCCAAACCTATGACATGAGAAGCATCATCCATTGAACCTACCTTGCCTTGACCCCATTGGTCTCCTAGTTTCTTTTACCCTGTGCTGGTTCCTGTTCCATATGTTCCTCATTTGTGCATTGTTCCTTTCCTTGTTGAACTTCCTGTTGTCCAACTCATCCTCAGAAGTCTCACTCTCTCTTACACTCTCTTCTTCTGAAGTTTCTTCTTCTTCAGAACTTGAGGTTGACTCCTCTCCTTGTTTCTTTTGTGCCTGTTCAAAACCAAGACCTATCTTGCTTGATGTAGGTTTTTGTGTCTTGATAATCTTATCCAAATTCTTTGAGCTTCTTCCAAACTTGTGTAACCTATCCTTAGACTCTTTTACTTCTTTCCTTAGTAGAGCCACCTCATGCTCTAACTTTTCACATTCTAAAACTTTTGCTTCTAACTTATCTTTGACTCTCCTTGTCTTAGCCATTGACTTATTTAGATCCTCTATAAGCTTTCCTTTCTCTTCATCACATTCTTGAAACTGAAGCTTAAGTTTGGAGTTTTGCTTTCTTACCTCCTTTAATGCATTAAGGGCATGAATAAGTTCACCTTCAAGATCAACTTCTCCTATTTCTGATTCTTCCTCTATTTGTTTACCTTTGAAAACATCTTCATTCTTTTCTGACTTGTCTTCTGTAGGATCACCTCCTTCTTCTTCTAATGCCATAAGAAGATTCTCTTCTAGTCCTTCAAGTGTATCTTCATATTCATCATCACTAAAACTGAATCCATTCTTTGTACAACTATCTTCAAGATGACCAAAATTTCCACATCTAAAACACTTGAGAATTATTGGTGACCTTTTCTTAACCATTTATTTTTCTTTTTCCAGAAATAGAACTTCATCTTTATCATTATCTGAGGAACTATCATCACTATCACTTGAGTACTTACTTGCTTTGTCTGCATAGAAACTCTTCTTTTGCCTTTGGAAGAACTTCTTTCCTTGCTTGCCTTGTCCATCCTTGCTTTTCTTTTGGTACCTGTGTTTTCTTGTTTCCCTATTCTTATGATCCTGTTTTTCTTCATCATTGCTATTTCCAGCCTCTTGACAATCAGATGCATAGTGACCATATTTTCCACAATTGAAACATCTAACAGATTTCGTACCTTTAAACTTTCTTGGATCCTTGTTCCTTCTGCCATAGTTTGCTTCTTCATCACTGGATGACTCATTGCTCGAATCTGACTTCTTACCCTTTGTCTTCTTAGTAACTTTGAAGGTTGCTTCCTTCTAGGGAATAGGTTCCTCTTTTGTTCTTATCTCAAATGCTGTGAGAATGCCATGTAATTCATCCCTTGTCAAAAGATCAATATCTTTCGACTCTTCTATTGCTGAAATATTTTCACTAAACCTTTTTGGAAGTGACCTTAGAATTTTATCACACACATCAGGTTCTGTAACTTCAAGCCCAAGTCCTTGCATGGAGTTAACAACCTCATCCACATGAAGTAGATATCTTGCAATATTTTCCTCATCCTTCATTTTTAGGTCTTCAAATGCTCTCTTGAAATTTTGCAATTTTACCCTTTTGACCTTTTTATCTCCTTCATATATGCCTTGCAACTTATCCCAAATTTCCTTTGCTGATTTGCAATGCATAATCTTTATAAAATTTGTTTCACGTAAGCCCTTTTGAATTGCATTCATTGCTCTTGAATTGTAATGATGTAGAAGCTTACCATATTTATCTGTAGGTGGAGTTTCTGGTGGTGTGTATCCATTTTCAACTACTTCCCATACTTCATTTCCAAGTGCCATTAGATGAAACTTCATCCTTGTGCTCCATAGTGTATAATTGTTCCCATCGAACAATGGTGTTGAATTTCCTAAGGATCCACTCTGAGAATCCATCTGTGTTCTTGTAAGCTTTTCCTTCAAGTTGTTAAACTCTTCCGAAGGAACCCGCTCTGATACCAATTGAAGAACACAAGCTTATACTGAGAGGGGGTGAACAATATAAGACCACTTTTTACTTTTCTTTCCCAAACAATATTATGCAATATATCAATGGAAATATCAATAAAAGTAATCAAAGCAATGCACAAATCACCACACACAATAGAGACACCAATTTAACGTGGTTCACCCAATGTGGGCTACTCCACGGAGAAAATATTTCACTAAAATTTTCTCAACAAATCTCTTGGGAATCCTTTCCCTATTACAATGTTTATGGACCTCTATCCAAAGGAGACACCAATACCCTAATCAAGTTCATGGATCTCTATCCATAGGAGAACTCCTTCTCCTCTGCTCTGGCTGGTGATCTTCTAGAAGAACTGCTACCTCCACTACACTGGCTTATGGATCTCTATCCACTAAAGACTCCTGCCCTCACTCAGAAGACCTATCTTCACTACCCTAGCTAATGGACCTCTATCCACTAGAGACTATCATCCTCTATACTCTATCACCTCCAAATCTTACTCTCAGCTCTATCTCAAATCTACACTAAACACAATCCTTCGATCTAGCACAAATCTGCTCAATATTTATCCTCAAATCTACACTAAACACAGTCCTTCGATCTAGCACAAATCTACTCAATATCTATCCTCAAATCTACACTAAACATAGTCCTTCGATCTAGCACAAATCTACTCAATCTCTATTCCTAATTCACTAAACCTATCCTCAAATACACCAAAATCTATCCTCAAGCCTTAACACAAAGCTTGACTCAATCACAAATCAACTCTGCTAGATCTACCCCAAACCTTAACCCAAGGTTTGAAAAAATCAATCAATCAACTCTACTCTCAAGTCTTCTCAAAGACTTATCTCAAATATGCATTGTAAGCTTCCACAAAAGCTCACACTAATCTATCCACAAGTCTCTCTAAATTAAGTCTTCACCAAGACTTACCTCAAATATGCTCAACAAGTCCTCACTAGAACTTGTCCAATCTGCTCAACAAGTCTTCACCAAGACTTACCTCAAATATGCTCAACAAGTCCTCACTAGAACTTGTCCAATATACTCAACAAGTCTTCACCAAGACTTACCTCAAATCTACTCAACAAGTCCTCACTAGAACTTGTCCAATCTCACATAAACATATAGAGAATTGTTAGAGACTCAATATGCTTCACACTCACAATAATGCTCAATCACTTTCAATATCTCTTTTTACCACAGAAACATATAGAGAATTGTTAGAGACTCAATATGCTTCACACTCACAAACACTCAATCACTTCCAAACTCTTTCTCAAATCAATTCAAAATATAGAACAATTTGTTTCACAGAACTTGAACTTCCACTCAACCAAGCTCAATCAACTTCTCTCAACCAAACACTCAATGAATGCTTATTCAACAATGCTTATCAAACAAACCTCACATAACAATGATACTCATGATATTTCACAAACCCTAATCATGCACATGAAGGCTTACTCAATATTTCCAACAATGCTTATCAAACAAGGTTTCTATCATCAACCTTTATTCCAGAAAAACCTTCATCAATCAATATTGGATATCTCAATACCAAACTCAACAATGCTTATCAAACAATCCTTTTCACTCCAACTTAGCATTCACAACATCCAATCCAATAATATTTTTCTCACAAGGAAGATGTACCCATACCTTTTATTTTGATGGAGATATGTCTTCAAAACCTGTCTTAACCACAATCAAATTTTTCTTTACCAATACTAGGGTTAGGTTACCACAACCTCTCTCAAGATCCCCACAAAATAATTTTCTCAAAGATTATTTTTCATACAAAATAATAAATCCTTTTGTACACCTTATAATCTCCAAACTCACAATATTCAATTTAATAATTTCACCATAACACTACACTTAACAACATGTATAGCAAAGTCCTTATACACCTTATAATCTCCAAACTCACAATTTTAATTCAACAATTTCATCATAACACAACACTTAACAACATGCATAGCAAAGTCCTTATACACCTTATAATCTTCAATCACCCAAAAATCAAAATAAAAATATTTTAATTTTTCTTTACCTTATAACTCCCCTAAGCTCTTAACATCCACTATAATCTCAAAGCGCTCAAATTTCAACACCAAAAATTGAATGACATACCTTTTGTTTGTTCTACCCACAAAAAGAGCTTTGGTGGATTCGACCACGTGACTTATGCTCTCCCAACACCTTAGCTCCAAGCTAGGCCACCAAGTGGGTTGCATGCCCACGTGAAACTTAATGCGCACGCTATCCAACTTAATCCTGTCACCTCACGAAATGCCAAGAAAAATGAATGATGGCTCTTCCTCCAAAACGTTGATCGTGTGGATCGAACCACGATCTCCTCCATGCAAACCTTAATGCATTCCCAACTACCATCTGCGCTACCACCATCGGTGGGAAGTCAAACCACCACATGAGCTTTGTTGTTTGGTTTTCCCTCCAAGCACTTTGAAATTCGAATTGTCCTCTTCTCAAACGCAACGCTCGATATTCACATTCGAAGGTGTGATGGAGACTTAGGAAATAGAAAACATTTCCTATATAAATACTTAATCACCTTTTGATTTCTCACGTCGGCCCTTTTTCGAATTTAAAAATTTGAATTTAATTTATTTAAATATTAAATTAAAACCTTTGCCTTCTTTATTAATTTAAATTAAAATTTTAATCAAAGATTAAAATATTTTAATTTAAATTAAACCTTTGAAAATTGCTCATGGGTCTTTTCAATTTGGACTTCATTTTTCTTCACCTTGTTATTTGGCCCGAAATATTATAATAATAAAATATTATTATTTAATTCAAGCTTGCTTCTCCTTTCTCGGGTTTTCAACCTTTGGGCCCTTTTTAGGCATATAATATTAAAAATAAATATTATATCCTATTCATTTCCAAGACCTTCTTGCTTTTGGAAAAACCACTTGATGTCCTTAATGATGACGACATTAAACCAATATTCTTTTGACATCAATGACAACAAAACTACTCAAAATTTCCAACAAAAATAACTCCTTTTTTCTATATTTGTATATAGTAATTTATTAATTTAAATGAAGGAATTTCATTTAAATAAAAAGTAAAATACTTTGTTTTATTTAAATGATAATAGAATTTCATTTAATAAAACAAGTGAGGTTTAATTTAAATGATGAAGGAATTTCATTTAAATATAAAGTAAAATACTTTGTTTTCTTTTAAATGATAAAAGATATTCATTTAAGGATTTGGGTAAGAAGTTATGGTACATGGATGAGACAAAGGAAAATAGTTAGAGAAGATAAAATAGGAGGAGGTGGTAGTAAAGGAGAAAAAAGTAAGATAAAATAGAGGGGAGAGGAAGAACACATGAAGGGGAAAAAGAGTGTGAAATAAAAGAAAAGAGACTTGGAAAAACCTAGTTGAAATAATCGCCTTGCCAAGCAGTGGAAGGAATTAGTCAATATGAATGAACCAAGTTGGATTATTGGAGTTAAATCTTACATTATCCTTGGTTAAGATTTTGTGTTGTTATTGTTACTTGTTTTCCAAACTAGGTTTGCTGGTTTGCACTATTATGAGTGAGTCATATCTCTTATTTGAAATAGAGCCTATAGCTCCTTGCTAAACTCTTGTTAAACCATGTTTTGGTGTCTTTATGTTGTCGATCATTGTTATGCTACCTAGTTGTGGTATGCTCCCAACACTTGGGAATTGTGTTGTTACCTGGTGATCCAATCACCTTAACCAACCCTGAAAATGACTAACACCACCATCTCTGCAATATAGCTCTCATAAATCAGTTAAGACACCCACTGTAAGCCACCATCTACTGTGTGATAATAGGTTCACAAACCATTTTTTTTGTGTTGATGTGGTTACCCTTTGGTTGAGTTGTATTCATAGGAAGTTGTCTTAGTAGCACCTAAAGTAAGATAAATCTAGGGATCGATCCATCCCTTTTCAAACTCTAGTTTTAGCTCTCACCCCTTTTGTAGTTCACCGCCTATGTTGACATGTGTTTCCCAAGTGAGTCTGCATCTTGAACGGTGATATTAATCCTCTATAGCACCACCTATTGCTAATGATTCTTATGTTCAAAGTTGGTAGTAGGGCATTGGTTGCTTGTGTGTTTGTACCATTGAGTAGTCTTCCAAGGACATTGATGCTTATTATAACTTAAAATAAAAATCGAACCAAGGCAGTTTTACATTTCTATGGGAAATTTATGTTTAATTAATTCCAAAGAGGGAGCTCTAATTAATTGAACATAATGCGTTAGTTACGTATATCTTAAATGGATAAATAAAAGAGTCTTGTAAATTAAATAACAATTTTCTAGCTAAGGGAATCAAAGGATTATTTATTTAATTAAAGGTAGGAGTCATTGTTTATTAAGTAAAGGAAAAAATAGATTATTTATTAAATTAAAGGTAGAAGTATTTGATTTATTAAGTAACATAATGAGCAATTTATTAATTAAATTAAAGATAGGGGTCTTTGATTTATTAAGTAAAGGGAAAAAAAAAGTTTATTTATTAAATTTAAGATATGGGTCTTTGATTTATTTTTATTTTTTTGGTAATTAAGGTATAATTTCATTACATCCGGGTTTTCTAGGTTGACCCAAAACCTTTTACAAAATCAGCACTATGTTGTTACAGATCAAAAACTCAATAGGGACAGTCTATCCTTCGCTACTAGTACCCTTCTGAGGCCCCCTTGCCAAGAAAGAGCACCACCCCTTACACATATTTACCAACACCTTAGAACACAGGCAGTGGCCCACCACATTGCTCTCTTACTGCCCCAGCCATGAAAATGCGACCTGTCGTGAAATCACGACGTCCTTAACTCTTCTCCTTCATTTGCTCTAAAGAGTCGCGAAACGGTGACATGTCGCGAAAAAGAGACATGTCACAAAATCGTGATATTCTGCCAACATTTTGCTCCTTTGCCGCTATAAGCCGTGAAAATGCGACATATCACAAAAATGAGCCATGTCACGAGATTGTGACATTCGTCTCCCATTTTGCACTCTTTCTGCTTCCAGTCGTGACAATGCGACATGTTGCAAAATCGTGACGTCCTTAAGTCGTTTCCATATTTTACTTTGGATATTCACAAAAATGCGACTTGATGCGAAAAAGAGACATGTCACGAAATCGTGACATTCTGCCTTCGTTCCGCTCCTTTGCCGCTACATGTCGTGAAAATGTGACATGTCACGACAATGAGACATGTCGCGAAATCATGACATTCATCTCCCATTTTGCGCTCTTGCTGCTTCCATCCATGAACGTGCGACATGTCACAAAATCGTGACGTCCTTAAGTATTTTTCTTCATTTGCTCTGGAAAGTCGCAAAAATGTGACATGTCGCGACAAAGAGACCTATCACGAAATCATGACAATCTGCGTTCATTCAACTCCTTAGCCACTACCTGTCGTGAACCTGAGACATGTCACGAAATCGTGACATTCATTTCCTATTTTGTTCTCTTGCTGCTTCCAGCCATGAAGAATCGACAAGTCATGAAATCTCATCGTCCTTGAGCCTTTTCCTTCATTTGCTCTGGATCGTCGCGAAATAGTGACATGTCAAAAATGCGACATGTCACGAAATCGTGACACTTCTGCCTCTTTGACCTCTTTTGTTGCTTTTGGACATGAAAAGGCAACATGTCACGATATCACGACACTTTCACCTCCTTGCTCCTTTTCTTGGCTTTTGCCCGTGAAAATCCAACATGTCACGATATCGCAACACTTTTGCCTCCTTACTATTTCTCTTCTCTTTTGGTCGTGAAAATGTGACATGTCACGATATCACGACACTTTTTCCTTCCTACTCTTTCTCTTCTCTTTTGGTCGCGAAAATGCGACATGTCGCGATATCGCGACACTTTTCCTTCTTACTCTTTCTCTTCTGTTTTGGTCGCGAAAATGCGACATGTCACGAAATCGCGACACTTCTGCCTCTTTGACCTCTTTTGTTGCTTTTGGACACGAAAAGCCAACATGTCATGATATCGCGACACTTTTTCCTCCTTGCTCCTTTTCTTGGCTTTTGCTCGTGAAAATCCAACATGTCGCGATATCGCGACACTTTCATCTCCTTACTCTTTCTCTTCTCTTTTGGTCATGAAAATGCGACATGTCGCGATATCACGACACTTTTTCCTTCCTACTCTTTCTCTTTGATTTATTAAGTAAAGGAAAAATAGTTCAATTTTCTAAATTGAAGGTATGGGTCTTTGATTTATTAAGTAAAGGAAATAATATTTTATTTATTAAATTGAAGGTATGGGTCTTTGATTTATTAAGTAAAGGAAAATAATAATTTTATTTATTAAATTGAAGAGATAACTTTGATTTATTAAGTAAAGGAAAGAATAGTTTATTTATTAAATTAAAGGTATGGGTCTTTGATTTATTAAGTAAAGGAAAAGATTAATTTATTTATTAAATTGAAGAGATGGAACTTTGATTTACTAAGTAAAGGAAAGAATAGTTTATTTATTAAATTAAAGGTATGGATTTTTATTTATTAAGTAAAGAAAAGAAATAGTTCATTTTATAGATTAAAGAAACAATTCATTTTAGGGAGAATGATAACTATGTCTAGGGAAAGACTACATTTGAGTTAATATATCTCATTGTGGAGATGATATGGATAGCTTAACTCAAAATAAACATAGCATACCTACATAGACTAACTTCTTATGGTATGGTGATGGGTGTATACCTTCAATTGACTAAAGGTGATAAGTTTAGCTCATCAAGAATTATGATAGGGATACAATTATTTGTGGTAACACATAATATGCCTACAGATATGGACTTGTGTTAGGGTATCTAGTGAGATGTAGCTCTTTGATAAAATTAGGGTATTTAAACAATAGGTAAATTAGAAGGCGATTAGGGGTTTATGAATCCCTCTCCTTTGTTAAAAAAAATATTTTATTTTTTGTGTTTTCTTGTAGCTAAATTTTAGGTCATCACATTTGGTATTAGAGCTCTAGGTACGAGGGTATAGAGATTATTGTGTACTAAAGGGATTTGGATGTCTCCAATGAATGCTTGTTTAAAGTATAAACTATGGTTAGGATGACATAGAATACCCTATTTGCTAGAATCTAATGGGAAATAATCCCAAGAGTGAATGAATGTTATGATACCTTAGTATGGGATTTGGTATTAATGATACATCATAACCTTGGAATACCATCCTAGTTGGATTATTGATTATTTTAGCAAGAGAAATTTGTATTATGACTTGAATTGGAGCTACAGTTTAAGGTGAAGCTATAACCTAATATTTGTTTTGGTTGTAACCAGGATAAAATACCACCTAAGGCCAGAAGAGAGAGGCCTACACCTAGGTAAACTCAATAAAATAATATCGAAGTAGATATCTGAGAGGAGGATCCATAAAATACGAACAAAGAGGTAGACGACCTCACTACTATGGTTGCTTCTATGTAGCATCAGATGAGATAAGTATTGGAAATAATTACAAATCATAACTTGCAAGCTAGAGGCTCAAAGGCTGGACACGATGATGGGCTAATTGCAGAGTAGTTATAAGCTAAAGCCCTTCTAGAAAAGGAAATGACTAGGGATCTAAAAAACATTTGTATATCAAAGTTTTATGGAGAATATGAAGGGGATGCAGTTAAAGTATGGTTGAGAGAATTAGAGGTTTATTTTATAGTAAAAGGCTATTCTCCAAGAACCTAAATAGTTTGGGATATGATCAACCTAAAAGGGTTTGCTTTAGACTATTGAGGAACCTACTATGAGAAGAATAAGGTTGAACCTATTGGTATTAAATAGAAAGATTTTTTTTTTAAATATTGAAAAAGAGATTTCTCATGGAACACTTCTATACCTTAAAGTTTGAAGAATTTTGTAGCCTTCAAAAAGAAACTAAAATAGTGGAGACATACTATAAGAAGATAGATTGGTTACTTAAGTACGTACCTTCTTATGATAAGAAGATGAGAGTCCACAATTTCATTCATGGGTTAGAATCTGAAGTGAAGCATGATGTAAACATGCATGAACCTAAATTATCATAAAAGGCATATGACTTGGTGAAGAAAGAGGAGCTGCATTTCCAATTTAACTATGCCACCCTCCCTGAGAAAGATCAACAAGCACTAAGGAAGAGGAATAGTTAAGGGTTCATGAAATGGGAAGAGGAAGATGATTGAAAGACCAAGAACCCTTAAAATTTTGAGAAGAGAAATAATGGGAAACAAGGAAATTTAAAATAAAAATAAAAATAAAACCAACAATAATCCCAACAATGCAACACCTCACCCTCATAAATCATAAACTTTAACCCTAGAAAGTAAAATAGGGAAAAAAATGGAAAATAAGTAAGGACCCAAGGATGGGTGTTACCATTGTAGAGGTCCACATTATGCTAATTAGTATCTGCACCAACCAGGGCCGAGTTCATCCAATGCCAAAGGAAAGGAACTTGAGCATCAAATATATTCTACATTCGAGAAATATAAATTAGAGGGGAAAACTACCCCATTACTTGTAAAAGTTAATATTTTAATAAGTAAATATATTAATAGACAATGGAGCTACTGATAGTTTTATTTCTTCTAGTTTAGAAAGAAAAATATCATAAAGGCTAGGATATTTGGCCTATGGATGGAAGGTGGAGTATGGTTTGAGGTAAACCTACATAGTAAACCACTGTTATTCAATGGTAGAAATTACTTTATCTAGTGGTACCATTAAAGGTTTGTTATATGTAGCTCCACTTCATAACTTTGATGTGATCATAGGGATGTATTGGTTACAATACCATAAATCCTTAATCAATTTCCAAGATAGATGAAGTGAGTATTCAAATAAAGGTGAATAAATACTAAGAATTCATAATGAGCAAGGGTTATTAAAACCCTATATATTGTTGGTTAACCAATTGAAGAAAACCCTCAAGAAAGGAGGGATAGTGTATGTTGTAAGACTTAATAAAGTAGGAGATAATCAAAAGAGAGGTTCTAGGGAAGCACCAAATTTTACAATATTTTAAGGATGTATTTCTAGAGGACTTACTTGGAATCCCTCTTGTGTGAGAATTTGATTTTATAATTGATCTTATGCCAAGAGCAGAACCTATTCATAGATATCCATATAAGATGAATGTTATTGAGATGCAAGAACTAAAGGCTCAATTGCAAGGACTATTAGAAAAGGGATTGATAAAACCAAGTGTGTCACCTTGGGGTGCATCAGTTTTATTTATGAAAAAGAAGGATGGTTTCCTAAGATTATGTATTGACTACAAGATGCTAAATAAGGCTGAAATAAAGAACTGATACCCCTACCTAGTATCAAAGATTTATTTTATCAACTAAGATATGCCAATATGCCATGGTATTTACAAATATTGACTTGATATCATGGTATCATCAGTTAATAATACATAAGGAGGACATTAGAAAAATGACATTTAAGACTAGGTAAGGGCATTATGAGTTTATATATTTACCCTTTTGACTAACTAATGCCCCACCTGCATTCATGAATCTAGTGAACAATGTGTTTAGAAGACACCTGGACCAGTTTGTCCTTGTATTCCTATATGATACCATGATATACTCTTAGAATAAAGAAGAGCACAATGAACATATCAATATCGTGTTAGAGTTGTTAAGGGAAAATCAACTCTATGGAAATCTAGCTAAAAGTGATTTCTATATTTCATAGGTATG
Organism: Wollemia nobilis; assembly: GCA_028583015.1. Taxonomy (NCBI): domain Eukaryota; kingdom Viridiplantae; phylum Streptophyta; class Pinopsida; order Araucariales; family Araucariaceae; genus Wollemia; species Wollemia nobilis. Next base: position 232,308 of record JAQPPZ010000015.1, read on the forward strand.
GTATCTTGGACATATCATATCAAAAAAAGGAATTGCTATGGACCCAAAGAAAATTGAGGTCATTATAAACTGGCTACCCCCTACTAATGTGATTGAAGTGTAGAGTTTTATGGGGTTAATGAGCTACTTTAGATTTTACATAGATGATTACTCCAAGATAGTTGTGGAAATAACTAACCTTCAGAAGAAGGAAAAGGAATTCAAGTGGTTAGAGAAGTGTGAAGCTACCTTTGCATTGCTAAAACATAAACTCACTACCACACCAATACTAAAGATTCATGATCCTCAAGGGGACTTTTTAGTATGCACGAATGCATCATTGGAAGGTTTAAGAGGAGTAATCTCTCAAGAAGAGTTAGTGGTGGCATATACTTCAAGGAAGCTCAAGAAGCATGAAGTTAATTATGATACACATTATTTGGAGCTAGTTGTAGTGGTGCATGCTCTAAAGGCCTATCACTACTACTTGGTGGGAAGGCCCTTAGAATTAAAAACTAAGCATCAAATTCTAAGGTATATATTTATCCAATCTATACTTAATGTGAGACCAAGAAGATGGATCAAGTTCCTCATTGAGCATGAATTTGAAATTGAGTACATAAAAGGGAAAGAGAATAATGTTGACGATGCTTTAAGTATAATTAAACACATAGAAGCCATAGCTAAAAGTCACATAGATCTAGTGGATCAAGTGATATAGGATCAATCTTAGGATGAGTATTGCCAAGAAATTTGAGTTAAAATGAATAGATACCTTGAGCGTAATAAGGAATTTGGCATGAAGGATGACCTTTTGTGTTACAAAGGTAGAGTCATTATACCAAAAATGGGAAATTTAAAGAAACTAATAATGCAAGAGGCCCATATATTTCCTTTTTTTTCTCATATTGGAGGAGTCAAAATGCAGGAAAACATGTAAAAAACCTCTTTTGGGTAGGAATGAATAAGGATATTATTGATTTTTTGCTTGATGCCTTGAATGTTAGAAAGTTAAGGTAGAACGCAAGCATCCTGTAAGAAAGTTATATCCACATGAAATACCTACACAAAAATGGTAGGTTATATCTATGTATTTTATAGTAGAGCTACCAAATACCAAGTATCAACATGATACAATCCTTATAATAGTCAACATATTGACTAAGATTACACATTTCATACCTGAGAACATTGAGGATGATGCTCAAGTAGTGGCTAACAAATTTTTGAGAGTGGTATTATGTTTGCATAGATTCCCTAAGGTGATTATTTTAGATAGGGATTCCAAGTTCACTTTTGAATTCTAGAAGTCCCTACATCATGCAGTAGGCATGAAATTGAATATGAACTCAACATACTATCCAAAGATAGATGGTCAAACTAAATGGGTAAACCAAGTACTAGAAGACATGCTTCACATGTATTGCATGGATCATAAGTCTCGTTGGGAAGACAACCTACACCTTGTAGTGTTCACCTACAATAATGGACATCACTTCTCTCTAGAAATAAGTTCTTTCTATGCCTTGTATGGGTGAAGGCGTAGAATGGCATTGTCTTAGTACAACCTAGAATATCAAGTTGTGATTAAGCTAGATATGGTCAGAGAAATGGAATACTAGTTAAAGGTAATCATACAAAGACTTTAAAAAGTTGTCAATAGGAAAAAAGGTTATGCTAATATAAAGAGGAATCCAAGAGAGTACTTAGTTGGATATCAAATATTTTTAAGGGTTAAACTGATGAAGAGTGCTATCAAATCCACAAACTACATCCTTGGTTTGTAGGACCCTTTGAGATTGCTAAAAATATTAGTTTGGTTGCCTACCGACCTACTTTACCTCTGAACCTATCAAAGATCCATGACACCTTCCACATATCCTTGCGTAGGATATATGTTGTTGATCCTGAACATGTGTGTTATGTTTCTAAATTATAGATGGAAAATACAGAGGCTATTAAAATTATTTCGATAAATATTATTGAGTTATGTTCCAAATCTATGTGGAATCGGACTCTTGAGCAATGTAAGGTCTAGTGGGACCAGTTTTCTAAAAGAAATGACACTTGAAAAAAAATGGATGAGATGCAAAAATATTTTTCCTTCTTGTTTGAAAATATATAATATAATAATTTTTATTTTATAAAACTAGAAACACCCAAGATGGTGTTTAGTCCCGGGGGGTAGGATGTCATGACCCTCCTTGATGGGATTTTTGAAACAAAGAAACAATATATTAATTGATGATGATTTAATACCTAGTTTGAATAGTTGAACCAACTATACGATGTTTATTTGATTTAGAAGAGAATGGTACTACTTATATATTGCCCAATGTGTAGGATCAACCAGAGGTAGGGGTAATTGAGGTTGGGGAAATGATGATTATGGCAACTTGGGGGTAACATTTATGGATACCTTCATATAGGTATGCATTTGGTTAGGGATAATCATCAAAATCTAGCCACCTTGAGACTCAGTTGATAGCCTAGTAGCTATCGTAAACTCTCGGGCTGAGATAAATGACTAGGTTAATGGAAATATTCCCTCTTTGTCTATTGCATATGTTTGATTGTCTTTTACTTCATCACTCATTGCATCAATGATTAAAAAAAAAAAGCATGCATAAAATGGTTGTCTTTGAAACTCCTTGTATTGCTTAAATCCATGTAGCATGATGTTAGTATTTGATTAAAAGAAATCCTTGCTTCTATATTTGTATATAGTAGTTTGTTTAATTCAAATGCTGAACGTATTTTATTAAATAAAAAGAATAATAATTTATTTTCTTTAAATGATCATAGAATTTCATTTAATAAAACAAGTGAGGTTTAATATAGATGATGAAGGATTTTTATTTAAATAGAAAATAAAATACTTAGTTTTCTTTTAAATGATAAAATATATTCATTTAATAAATTAAGTAAATGACCCATGTGTTGCAGGTGAGTTGGAGAGGGTAGGGTAATCCTCTAAGGGAGATCCCTGGTTCAAATATCCATCCTACGAAATGCACATCGAGTACCCAAAATCAAATTGCTAATGTTGGTGTAGTCAGGGTCGAGCATGACTCCTAGGTGATTTTGATGGTGTAGGACCCCCTAGTAATGGTTTATTAAACCAAGGTGGCCTCACATGGGATTTTATACTAAATTCAAAAAATAAAATAAGTAAATGATAATAGAATTAAATAAAACTAATAAATATGTTTGTTTCAAATGAAAAGAAACTTTTTTAAAAGAATAATAAAATCTCATGTAAAGATATTTCTAAAATTTAAGATATCTTATTTTATTAAGAGAGTCTCTTTTTTTGGAGGTCCAAGGTTCAAATCCCACTCAGTATGAGGGGACCATGTCCCCTTATAAAAACATGTGTAAACTCATTGAAAGAGAGAGAGAGTCTCTTTTTAAAAGATAAGGCTTCCTGTATAAGCCTGGGATGACTTCACATTAAAGGAAGAATTTTGTTTAGAGTGCAAAAGGATTAAAATAAGAATAATATCACTCAACCACCTAAGGAGATGGGTAAGAAGTTACGGTAGATGGATGAGACAAAGAAAATACGTCAAAGAAGGGAAAAAAGGAAGAGGTGGTAGTAAAGAAGAAAAATGTGAGAGAAAATAGAGGGAAGAGGGAGAATGCAAGAAGGGGAAGGAGATCACAAAAGAAGAGAAAAGAGACCTAGAAAAACCCAATTGAGATAATATCCTTACCAAGCAGTAGAAGGATGTAGGCAACATGAATGAACCAATTTAGATTATTGGAGTTAACTCTTACCTTAAGCTCGATTAATATTCTATGTTTTTGTTACTGGTTTTCTGGACTATGTTTGTTGGTTTGCACTGTTGTGAATGGGTTGTATCTCTTATTTGAAATAGATCCCAGAGCTCCTTGTGAAAATCTTGTTAAACCATGTTCTGGTGTCCTTATGTTGCCAATCATTGTTATGCTATCTAGTTGTGAGATACTCCTAGCAATTGGGAACTATGTTATTACATGGTGATCCAATCACCTTAGCCAACCCTATGGATGACTAACACCACCATCTCCGCAAGATATATCATGCGAGTCAGTTAAGACACCCATTAGAAGACATCATCTATTGTGTGATAACAATTTCATCGACCCCTTTAATTGTGTTGACATGGTTACCCTTTGGTTGAGCTACATTCATAAGGAGTTGTGTTAGTAGCACTTGAAGTGAGATGAATATATCTCTCATCCCTCTAAAATTCACCACCTATATCGACTTATGTTTTCCATGTGATTCTACCTCTTGAACGGTGTCATTACTACTCTATAGCATCATCTGATGCTGATGATTCTTTTGTCCAAAGTTGGTAGTAGGTCATCAGTTGCTTGTGTGTTTGTATCACTGAGTAGGATTCCAAGGATGTTGATGCTTATCGTAACTTAAAATAGAAATCAAACCAAGGGATTTTTACATTGTTGCGAGGAAGTTATGTTTAATTAATTCCAAAGAGGGAGCTTTAATTAATTGAACATAATACCTTAGTTACGTAGATCTTCAATGGATAAAGAAAAGAGTATTGTAAAGTGAATAACAACTTTCTAGCTAAGGGAATCAAAGGATTATTTATTAAATTAAATGTAAGAGTCTTTGATTTATTAAGTAAAGGAAAAAATATATTATTTAATAAATTAAAGGTAGAAGTTTGTGATTTAGAAAGTAACAAAAAGAGTAATTTATTTATTAAATTAAAGGTAGAGGTCTTTGATTTATTAAGTAAAGGGAAAAAATAGTTCATTTATTAAATTGAAGGTGTGGATATTTTATTAATTATATAAAGTAAAGAATAGTTTATTTATTAAATCAAAGGTATGGGTCTTTGATTTATTAAGTAAAGGAAAATAATAATTTTATTTCTTAAATTGAAGATATGGAACTTTGATTTATTAAGTAAAGGACATAATAGTTTATTTATTAAATTGAACGTATGTGTTTTTGATTAATTAAGTAAAGGAAAATAATAATTTTATTTATTAAATTGAAGAGGTCAAACTTTGATTTATTAAGTAAAGGAAAGAATAGTTTATTTATTAAATTGAAGGTATGGGTCTTTGATTTATTAAGTAAAGTAAAAGATTAATTTATTTATTAGATTGAAGAGATGGAACTTTATCAACTACCTCCAAGGTACAGCTAGGCCTCCCTGGTCCCTAGCTTCGATTTTCCAAGAATGCAAGGCTCTAGTTGGCAATTACCTAGAATTAGTCATTCAACATCAGTACCGGGAAGGAAACAAAGCTGCAGACTGGCTAGCTAACAGGGGAGTCGGCAAATCTGACATTCAAGTTTGGAGAGACTCCTTCCCCATTGGCCTAAGGAATGACCCTACAAGTTTTAATGTTTGCACAATGTGAGTTGTTGCCAGGGGGCTTGGTATGGATGGGACATGGTTCTAAGGGAACCAATCCCAGGTCTGTTGCTGCTCTAATCACCTACGCCACATTTTTAAATTCCATCCACAAATGTATCCACAACCATCACAATAATTTCCAGATTGAGGACAGTTGGAACCCGATCATTTGGTCCGCACGTTGCCTATCGACCACGGAGTCTTTCCATGGCATTCTCAAGGAGGTTTTGTTTGAAATCAGAGACAACATCAACTCCTGTGCCCATCTATTGGGGAAGTCTGGTAAATGGAAGGAATATCGGTCCAAAGGCATTCTCAAGCGGTAGTTTCCTTGGAGCGCACCCCTGATTTTCAACGTCCTCACAAGCATAATTATGAATACCCGGCCCCTTTCCCATGTGGGAACCCCTTTCCCATGCTTGGCCTTAAATTTCTCTGTTTAAGTTTTGCTTTCCTTTTTTTGTTGGCCACTGGTCATGTTTCACTTTAGTTAGTTCTTCCAGTTAGTTCTTCTGGGCACCTTTACCTTAGGTGGCCCCTGCTGTTTTCGGGCTTACTTGTTCTGCTTCCGTTGTACTTCCCATTTGCCTCCCCTATTTGGAGGCCAACAACTGTTTTGTACAAGTTTCGAGGACCTTTCAACACCCTTTCAACCAATCAAAAAAAAAAAAAGAGATGGAACTTTGATTTACTAAGTAAAGGAAAAAATAGTTTATTTATTAAATTAAAGGTATGGATCTTTGATTTATTAAGTAAAGAAAAGGAATAGTTCATTTTATAGATTAAAGGTATGGGACTTTGATTTATGAAATGAAGGGAATAGTTATTTTGTGAATTAAGTAATAGGACTTGGTTTATGAAATGAAGGAACCTAGCTTATTTAAATATTAAAGGTATGGGACTTTAATTTGTTGAATAAAGGTTGGAAAGGAATTGATTAAAGTAGAACCTGTGGTCTAGTTGCATTTGTTGAAATACTCTCATGGGATAATGAGAGGGGAAATAAAAGTGATTATTTTTATGATATCAACTATGCAATAGATGGTTAGATACTTTGATTGATTTGTATAGTTGTAATTTGGAAATAAGCATAATAAATACAATTAGAAGAATGTCTAATCTGAACCATGAGTGCCATGATCCTCTACTATCGTAAAATGATCGATGGAAAGAGATGGAGGACCAAAGATGGTAGTTGGGTCATATACATCGATTTTTCTTAATTTTGCAATAAATTACTATACCCAATAGATATGAATTATGGGGAGATTTTCCTAATGAAATTGATGTAATATATTATTCTTTAAGAGTATGGAGGACTTACCATACTTGCTTATATGTAATAATTGTTTAATTGTTGGAAGATGTACCTTTAAATTACTATTTTGATTTATCTATGTTTTGTATTTAAATCCCTTTCAGTTAATGTTTATCTTCTTAAATGTTGCTTCCTTTCTAGTATCTTTTGCATGTTTTATGAGTTATGCTTTTGTTAGATTTAGTATCTAGAACTGGCTTGTTTTCCTTGCTAAAACAACAAAAACTTAAATATTGAGTTCTAGGGTGAACTTGAAGGGTGACCTAAGGGATTGATACTCCCTTAGCATGAACGTAGTGGACCTAAGGGATTAAGATCCCCTTAGGAAGAATAATAATTGAGTTTAGGGAAAGACTACATCTGAGTTAAGATAGCTCATCATGGAGACAATATGGATAAATTAACTTACAATATGCATAGCATACCTACACATATTGAATTATGTATGGTATGGTGATGGGCGTATACCTTCGATTGACTGAAGATGGTAAGTTTAGCTCATCAAGAGTGATGAGAGGGATAAACTTATTTATGGTAACACATAATATGTCTACACATATGGACTTGTGTTAGGATATCTAGTGAGATGTAACTCTTCGAGAAACTTAGGATATTTAAACAATAGGTCAATTAGAAGGCGGTTAGGGGTTTTTGAATCCCTCTCCTTAGTTAAAAAAAGAAAAAGAAAAAACAATTCTTTTCTTTTTAGTGTGTTTTCTTATAGCTAAATTTTGGATCATTACACCATCCATGCTAATTTTCCCATCTAAGGAAAGGAATTAACAAGAATAGGCACAAGAAGATGGTGTATAAAATGTGAACATTAAAAGGAATAAAAATATGCATACTATTTTATAAATGTATGAGCTTCCAAAGCATATTCATATTTTGTAAATATATGTATTTGAACATTTTTTCCAACACAAATACCATGGTGTGTTGTCAAGAGGGGTAAGATTAATTATGAAATTTAACTCTCCAATGCTTTTCTTTATATTCAAATTGTATAAACTAAATGGGTTTTACTTGTTGAGAGGAATCTAGAACACTCTTTTATTTAAATGTATTGAATTTCACATATTGAAAATGACCAACTTTGTATATTTTATTGAATTGTATTAGCACATGAGTCGATGTGAAACCTTGTATGGTGACCCATAAAAAATTGTATTACTTTGAATAATAATTACTAAGACAATTACCATCTAAGGCAATTTGTCCATATTTCATGTATTTTTATGCTTAATATACATAACATATTGATTTCAATCATAGTTAGAAATTCTTTGGAACTTGCAATTTCTCACAAAACACATGAGAAATTATGGTTTGCAAGAATATATATATTTTTTCTTGGCTTTCTTGTGGAGATATTTACACCAAAAACTTATCGATTTCTTGTGAGAAACTCAACTGTGAACACACAAAAAGAGGAAAAATGTAGAACTTTTTAAAATAATATTTCTTCTCATTTGTACTTTTTTCATCTCTCTAGATCTATGGATAATATTCTTAGACATGAAAACTATAATATTAAACAACCTTTTATGGGTCATAGAGTTTATTTATTTTTATTAAAATAAAATCTTTAGTTTTTTTATCAACGTTTTCCTCAGTTTTTCTGAGTTATCGATAAAATATCCAAAATTAGAATGTCAAGTTTATTGTGAGTTTTGAAACTGTTATTTCCATTGATCCACTATTAATAGTGTGAGTTACTCATAAAATCAAAGTTATTATTAATCTAAATTTCCTAACTTTAATTAATATTATTTTTAAAATTACTATTATAGTCCATTCAAATATGTGCTTAGAGATGATTATTTATGATATTTTGTTCTCCAATACATATCTTTTAGGATTTAAAACATCCTAGGCTTCTCATTAAAAGGTGCAAAATTTGCTTCACTATGACCTCTATTCTTGTATAGTAAATAGGTAAGAAAAGTTACTTTTTGGAGTTTTAATAAGTTCATTCTTCAATATTTTGAAGAGGTCTAAAGGATGATCTATATCTCAAAAATTCATATATTTTTTTAAACTCATTATGACATCCTCATAGCATTACTAGTTTTTGGTGAAGACTCCACCCTATTTCTTACATAACATGGTGGATATTGATGGGAACCTGATGAATTATAATTAGTTCAAGGGATGATTAGAATGGGAAGTAACTTATGGGTATTGTATGGCTCTCTCATGAAGAATCAAACATGCCAAATATTTTTCTTGCATAAATTGGTCTATAATATTAGGTATCATATTGATGGTTATATGGAAATATAATGAGGTATATATTTTTATCTATATTTTTTATTTTCAAAATGAATGTATTACATACAATTAAAATTTTCCCATATAGCTTACGTGGAATTTATCCATATACAATTCATGTAGATATACCATATGATTATATGGTTTATCATAGGGATATCAAGTGAGTTTTTCATCATTGGGATCATTATTAGTATATCAACATGCTATAGTCTCTAGGATTCATTTAGGATGATGCTACATCATTTTATTATTAGGGTTTACATGATTTACCTCCATTTGCTCTAAGTGCAAAGGGGCTTGTCAACTATCCAAGTGTCCTTTTAGAATAAGATGGAATTAATAATCCCTAATTTCTATTTTAAATATTTCAATAAAAGAGGCTTTATTTTAATTAATCCATTATATATAACTAAACCAGAAGGTGGATTTTCACATCTAAAGAAGATATTGAAGGATTATAAATACTTAGCTTTGATGATATTGAACTAAGATATTCCACTTTATTTTATTAACCTCAAACCAAGCTTGGTCATAAGAGATTCAATAAAGTTTTATATTCTCTTGATGCCCACCCCTCCCCTATTAGGACTGCACACTTTATTCCAATCCACTAGGGAAAGCCTTTAATATTCTTCAACCCCTAACCACAAGAAAACTCTTTGAATTTTCTTAATAATGTTAGATTTTTTGAGGGGATTTTAAACATTAAGAGGTAATACACTAGTAAGAACTAAAGAGTAAATTTAAAGAGCTACACTTTACCAACTTAAGATAGTAGAGCCCCCTTACACCCTGCTAATTTGTGTTGAAATATTTCTATCACTACATTGCACAATAGATCTTTAGCTCTTCCTTTAAACAATGGTAAGCCTAAATAAGTTGAGGTAAATTCTATAATTTCACAACCAAATATACCAATATTTTTGTTCTATATAGAAGCTAGAGTATTGATAGAAAAACAATTTTCTTGTTAAATTTGATGCTTTTATTTGATTTTTGTTCATACTACTAAAGCATATTTTTATGTTCCTGGATTCTTTTAATGAAGCATTACCTATAATTATAATATCATCAACAAATCAATGGTGAGTAATTGGCTCTACTACTATTTTTGGCCTAATTCCTTTAGTTTACACTAAATATTTAGCCGAATCAATGGCCCTACCAAGCACTTATACCATAAAAAATAAGAGGTAAGGAGAGAGAGGGTCCCCTTGTGGCTTTAATGATTTCTATCTAACTAGGAAAGAAACTCGTTACCTAGCAATTCACGATGAGTAAGGAAATATGAGTAGATATATACTAAGTAACCTAGTTTCTCCATTCTGAGTTGAAGAAAAAATATTATAGAACCTTATCTAAAAAGGCCCATGACACATTGCCATAGGCCATACTCATGTCTAACTTTAAAATTATATCTATTGACCCTCTTTGATCCATGGAGCATTATACTTCATGAATCGATATAACATCATCCACAATATTTCTATTTGCCACAAACCCACCTTAGCTTTGAGAAATATTCTTGGAGAGAAGAAGCTTCAATCTATTTCCTAAGGTCTTGGTAATTGTTTTATAGATTGTGTTACAAAGACTAATAAACCTAAAGTCATTTAACATATTAGATCCTTAATTATTTGGGATGATAACTAGAAAGGTAGATTTCCATTCCTTTAGAAATACATTATGAACTTGGAATTCCCTCAAAGCCTCCCCTATATCTTGTTGTACAATAGGCTAAAATTCTTGAAACAAACTTGAAGGTAACCCATCTAGGCTAGGAGCTTTGTCTTCCTAAATTTCAAATATAGTTTTTCTTATTTCATCATCTGAGAAGGGCTATGGTAAGAAGTCATTCATCTTAGATGTAATCGACCTAGTAATATTTGAGAGAATAGAGAAAGAATATTCTGCATTTCCATTACAGTCATCTTTGAACAAATATTTGAAAAAGAAAATGATAACATCTTTTATCTCATCTTATATTTGGAGCAAGAAACCATCTTCTAATATCACCTACCTAATTTTATTTGAGCTTCTAATTTTTAGAGTGGAAAGGTGGAAGAACATTGTGTTTTAGTCCACCTCTCTTAACCAAAGTGCTATGGATTTTTGCCTCCAAAAAACTTCCTTCTTTGCCAAAATATTGTGATATTCATTGAGCAAAGTCTTATCTCTCTCCTCAAGGTGTTGACATATCCTTTGGGTTTGGATCATATTTTATAAGTTTTGGATCTAAGCCAATAAATATTTCTTCTAATTGAAGACATTGCCAAAAACCTCTATATTCTAATATCTCAGATTTACCTTAAGGTTTTTCAATTTTTTTGCAACTACAAACATTTTGGTCCCTCTAATATCAAAATTATATAAATCCTTTAATTTTTCCTTAAATTGAGGTGTTGAAGCCATATTATCTCAAATCTAAAAGGAAAGTGTTTCAGTATAGATCCAATGACCATATATAGGGTCAATGGGCTATGACCAGAGGTAACCTTAGGGAGGGTTGATAGAACTTAGTTTTTGAACCTTGTATATCAATATTGTGAGTCTAGCATCCTATCCACTCTTATATAAATTAGCCTCTCACCTATCCTTCTATTGGACCAAGTGTATTTACTTCCCTTGAGTTTGATATCAATCAGACATGTCTCTACAATAAATTTTGTCAAGTCCTCCATATCATCATTGTATATACGAGAACCCTTTTTTTATCTCTAGGTAGTAGGGGATGTTAAAATACCTAGCTACTACCCATGGAAGGGAGAAATACCTATTCATATATTTCAGATACCTCCATAATATCCTTCCCATAACTAAGTTAGGAGCATATTTATTTGTAATGATCTAGATATATTCTAAATTTTTCTTAAAAAAAAACTAAAATATACCTATCTATTGGTTAGATGCATGTTCCTTCCACTATATTTGGATTCCAAAGTGTCCACACACCACTTGAAGCACCATAAGCCACACTTGTTGCTACTTTTACTTGTATCCACATATTATTTTTAGCATGTTGTTTGAGTCTACCTTCATCTCTTGAAAGAACATAATATGTAGACTGCTCATTTTTCTTAAGCTCTTAATAACTCTTTTCTTATTAGGAGTGTTCATATCCCTTAAATTGCATCATATGATCTTCATTTATTGGTACAAATAAGGTTGCAACCTCCACTTAAGTTGAAGTCTTTACGATCTTCGTTTATTGATAATATCTTTTGATGTTTCTTTAGCTTTCACCTTTATGCTCAAAGGTCTTCCCACTTTGGATATGTCACCTAGATCTACATTCTTCCTAGCATTACATATTTTTTTGATCATAGGGGTTTCCTCTTTACTATCTTCCTATATAGATTTATCTTTAAACTAAGTTGTTTATTCCTATTGTATTTTATCCTTGAATATGTTTGAATTCAATTTTTTACCTTTGTTTCTCTCTTAGACCTCTGGCTATCTAACTTTTTATCTACTATTTGGTATTCATTCCCACTCTCCTTCTGTTATTTTTAGAACTTACTTATTTGATGCAACTTTCTTTGCTCTGTTTATGAAATACCTCCTTGTTCTAGAGGGGCCTCCGTATGCTCAATTTTTTTTTTTTTTGGATTTAATATTTCTTTCTCACTTATCTTCTATTTCTTGTTCTTGGAAACCCTCATCATTCTAAGGTTCTATTTGGATCATTTGGTCAACATCTGCTAAAATTTTATCTTGAACTCTTTTATCTATACCTAGCTAGGATTTTGTTAGCTTTTCCATGTTAGGTTCAACATTGTTGTTTGTATCCACTTCTAAAATATTGAATTTATTCTCAAAGTTTCCATAACCTAAACTCTCTCGTCTTACCTTTTGGTGTTTCTTATACTTTTTCCTTTGGTATTTTATTCGGGAGTTGCTATATATTTTTTCCATAATTTCATAAATTTCTTTACCTCATGGTAAGATTTTCATGTATGACCAAAATTACTACATATAAAATATGAAACTAGAGTTTTTTTGTATTCAATGTCTTAGTACCATGTTGTCATGTATTAGACTAGTCTTATTGAGGATAACAATGATTTTCCAAGTTAACATTTACATAAAACCTCACATGAATCAATATAATTCTTCCTTTCAATTGGAAATTTTGGGGGGATACACATATTTTATTCAGGAAAGGGAGGTGAATAAAGGGATTAAACATAATATGGTGTATAAAATTAATATCTTGAATGGCAATAGGGATGACCAGGCTAGCAGAGAAGAAGAATTCAAAAAGATAGGTCAGATTTTGAACTCTAGGAAACTTGTTACAATATTAATTATATTGAATGGAGAACAAGAAGAAGTTGTATTATAGTGCTTTGACTTAATATGTATTGCAATACTTTGATTTATAATTGCTTCTTGAATAGTTTAGTTGATAAAAATATATATATATATATATATATATATATATATATATAATGAAATGGACATATGATTTTTCTTCACCCCACCATTGGTATCCTTATAAATCAATTGTCTATTTTGTCACTTAGTAATTTTGGGTATTCTATGTTGAGTATTTTTAGTCAAGCCATATTTTGGACTTGTAATTCTCATTATTTATTTATAGTATCCATTTAAAAATAACCAAGTTGATTTTTTTATGCTTTTTTTAATTGTCCCTTGCTAAAATATAACTAAATATGAATTGTTGAGTTAGTTGGTTTATAATCCTCTTTGTTAGCTCATTTTTGAGATGTCATGTTGCTTAAATATATTTTTTCCCATCCATGTTCTCACTCAGATGTATCCTTTGGTCAATATGTTGAGTTTATCATCAAACATTCTCACTATTATTGTGTACTTATTCCCCATTCATTTCTTGCTTGGATAATATTTTAATGAATTGATTTATTATTTTTACTATTTAAAATAACCAAGTTGCTTTTATATCATTTTGTTGTGTATTTTTTCACCATTTTCTCCCTACTTCGACGATTCTATGAGTTGGTTTATTATAAAATTTTCACTATTTAAAATTACCAAATAACTTTTGCTTCTACAACCATCTAGTGGATATGCTTCCTAGTGAAATATGAGGAAATAAGTAGAAACTATGGTGAAAATTCTAAATGCTATAATTGAAAATAATAAATCCACTTAGATTCCTTGTTAAAATTGGAGATGCATTAGAAATTTGTTATTGTGTAAATAGTAGTGCACTTCATCATGGTTGATGCTCTTAAGAAGACAATAAACTATGTTAAATTTTTTTATAAGATGCTAGTTGAAAATACAAATAAATATAAAAATTTATTAGTTATTTTATTGCTTTAAAATGAGTTGCTTGAAGTAGGATTTCATTTTTGGTTTACGAAGGTTAAAATTTGATTTATATAGTTGCATTCATCTTAAACTATATTTTTGAGACCATTCTTATCCCTTAAAATATAACCTCAAACACGAAAAATGTAAGGCAACTTCTATATCAATAGAATAGAGCTTTTAGTTATATAAACTTTGTAATTAAAAAAGTAGAAGAAACAATTGTTAATGGTGTATTTTTGAAAAGTAAATACCTATTTTTAGAAAGTGCAATATCTTTTGATTGCATGTAATCTTTAAAATACCATGGGATATGTATATCATGTTGAAGTTAGATAAAAATACGAATGTTAATATGGCACTCTTACTAAATAAATACAAAAAATTAAGAGTATGTTAGAATTAAATAGAAATTCGAATGAATATTTTTTTTAATTACATAGGAGAGTTGGTTATAGCCACTATTTTTAGTAACTTGCCAATGCAGGGTTTGAACCATAGGGAATGTTCCGTCTCATTATTGTTAACCCAACATGATATGGGCACCACTATTCGGTCGGGATTTGTATCATCATCGTAGATCTGGTGTGCACTTAAAGGATTCAAAGCAGACTACTATATTTGCAAAGGCTTGGATTCCCCCTAAGTTTTGAACCTAGGTCTCTTCTTGGTAAGTGTCCAACCACACCTACACTTACAAATCCACTTAGCATTGAAGAAAAAATTAAATATTGTTATGGTCTTCTTATCTTTTCTAGGTATAAATTGTAATAGAACCATGGATTTTCTTACCTTGAATTGTTTTATCTTTGATTTATTGAATAATTTATTCCTCATTTGACAAGGTGTAATAATAAATGATATTATAGAATACAACAATATGGGTGTTAATTAACCATATTATGCTTTATAATTATTTTGGAAAGAAACGTATAAATCCATAACCATTGAAATAATAATAAAGAACTATCTACCCTATCTTCCAATAAAATAAATTATTAAATACTCCACTTTGTAGTAGGAATATTTACTTATGAATGAAGGGTTTTGTATAATTTTTAAAGAAGATTTCATTTTCCTTTGTCTAGGTATTATGCTCGGATTTTTAAATACCTAGTAAATGAAAAATTTCTATTGTTTTTATTTAATGAGTTGAATCACTTTCGATAGATGAATAACTTCTCAATATTGTTAATTTGCATGAAAATTATTATTTTTCGCTATTTAGAAAATCATTTTCATTCTAAAGCATTAAAATCTAATTATTGTCCTTAGAATATAACATTGATAAGTATAGGAATAGTAACCCTTAAATTACCTTTAAGATATAATCTGTTACTCTCTTAGATAAGCTTATTAATTAATAGTATATTAAATGGTGATGTTACACTTTAAAATCCTTATGCAGTTGCTTACCTTGAGAGTTATCATTATTCTGCTTAGGTCATGAATACCTTATTAACCCTAAGTTGAATCTATATATTAAGAGTTAGAATCATTGAGTAGGATAAACTATAATCTTGAGCTTACCCAGACATAAATCATCAGAGAGGATGAATAAATGAAAGTCACCCAATACTATTAATTTACGTGTATGCAATTAATAGGATCTTTGTGTTGGAAATTTTGAGTAGATAAGTTGTCATTGATGTCAAGAGCAAGTTGTAAATGATGTCAAAAGGTCCTAAGGAGAAATGCAATTGATTGGTTCCAAAAGAGCTTCATAATTTTATGTGAGCAAAGATAAAAGGTTTTTATTAAAACCATGGATGAGCAAAAATAAAAGGTTTTATTAAAACCATGGAGGAGCAAATTAAAAGGTTTTTTATTAAAACCATGAAGGAATGGATGAGCAATGTAAAAGTTTTTTTTTATAAAAACCTAAGGAGACCTTTAATTTCAAATTATAAAGCCTAAGGAAGTTTTAATATTTAATTTATAAATATTTAATTTCAAATTGAATTTAAATTTTATAAATAAATATTATTTATTTATTCAAAGTGGCAAAACCTAAGTGGCAAAACCTAAGTTTATTATGCCAATGTGCAAGTTGAATACTTCCCCTCCGTCGATGTGATGGAAGTGATAATAAAGGCATATATATTACCTTTGCTAAGGCCAAAAAAAAGGAAGTGTGATATCTTTTGAAAAAACATGTTGCATCTCGTGGAGGAAACATAGTAGTTTTTCGTACGCTACGTAAATTCAAAATTTGATGTGTTTAAAATATCAAGGTGCTTAGTTCCTAACACCATATAGTTTCTAGCTCAGGTGGCATTTGTCTTGGCACTTGTGGTAGAGTGGTTACAAGTTTGAAACCCAACGACAAAAAGTTTGGAAGCCCTTTTTGAAGTTCTATTTTGGCAACGATAGATAAGGTAATAGAGTGTGTGGGCACTCTAGCTCCCACATGAGCACCTAGCTCACATGACAACCAAGGTTTCAAACGTTGTGGATTCAACACCCACTAAGGGCAAAGGTACATTTTTAAAATAAATTTGTATTACCCTAAGGTTTGACGTGAGGTAGTTGGGAGGCATAAGGATTAATTAAAGTAAATTTCTTGTGGTGATTTTTCAAGGTAAAATAGTGAAGAGAGTTATAAGGAGTTTGATCTTAATTTTAAAATAAATTCCTAATTGTTATATTTGCATATTGGAGGAGTAAGCCTTTTAAGGTGTTGATTTTATTTTAAAGGACTTTTTTCCAAAGGGATTATTGTGAAAGTAATTGTTCTAATATTTTTAAGGTGTTGGATGTTATTTTAAAAATATGGAGTGATAAGGTGTATTTTTGTTTGCTATTATTTTATATTGTGATTCCTTGAGACAGAGATTATTATCTTCTAAACTCCTTGAGTTTGGTAAAGAAGTGTTTATGATTGTGGCATATGTGTGTGGTCTACTCTTCATCAAGCAAAAAGGTATGGTCACATTCTTCTTTGGTTGAGTTGATTGGATGGTTTTCTAAAAAACAAAGTTTGGAGTGAAAAGGACTTGATTAGGTTTCTTTATTGAGTTGTTAAGCTATTATGAAGTGAATGATACACACCTTGTTTGATAAGCATTATTGTTGAAGTGATTGAGTTTAGTGAAGAACTTGAACTAGGGTTTGCAAATATTATGAATATCATTATTATGTGAGATTGGTTTATGAGAATTGAGGTGAATATGAAGCATATTGAGTCTCTAACAATTCTCTATATGTTTCTAAAAGAGTGATTGAAAGTGATTGAGCATTGAGGTGAATGTGAAGCATATTGAGTCTCTAACAATTCTCTATATGTTTCTAAAAGAGTGATTGAAAGTGATTGAGCATTAAGGTGAATGTGAAGCATATTGAGTCTCTAACAATTCTCTATATGTTTCTAAAAGAAATATTGAAAATGATTGAGCATTGAGGTGAATGTGAAGCATATTGAGTCTCCAAAAATTCTCCATATGTTTCAAAAAGAATGATTGAATGTAATTAAGCATTGTGATGAATGTGAAGCATATTGAATCTCTAACAATTCTCCTTATGTTTCTATGAGATTGGACAAGTTCTAGTGTGGACTTGTTAAGCAGATTTGAGGTAAGTATTTGAGAAGACTTGTGGACATATTTGTGTAAGCTTTTGTGGAAGCTTACAATATAGATTGAGAGTAGAATTGGATAAGTTATAGTGAGGACTTATTGAGAAGATTTGGAAAAATTCTAGTGAGGAATTATTGAGAAGATTTGGACAAGTTCTAGTGAGGACTTGTTGAGAAAATTTGGACAAGTTCTAGTGAGACTTGTTGAGTAGATCTGGACAAGTTCTAGAGAGGACTTGTGGACAGATTAGTGTGAGCTTTTATGGAAGATTGCAAGGAAAATTTGAGATAAGTCTTTGAGAAGACTTGTGAGCATATTTGATTGATTGATTGATTTTTTCAAGCATTGAGTTAAGGTTTTGGGCAGATCTAGTAGAGTTGATTTGAGATTAAGGATATATTTGTGCTAGATAGGACTGTGTTTAGTATAGATCAATGGGAAAAATTTGTGCTAGATTGAAAGACTGTGTTTAGTGTAGATCAAAGGATAGATATTAAGGATAGATTTGTGCTAGACCGAAGGACTGTATTTAGTCTAGATTTTAGGATAGAGTTTGGTGCATATTTGAGGATAGGTTTGTGCTAGACCAGAGACAGAGACAAAGAAAATTTATGCTATATCGAAGGACTATGTTTAGTGTAAATTTAAGATAGAGATTTGAAGGTGACAGAGTATAGAGGGCAACAATCTCTAGTGGATAGAGATCTATTAGCAAAATTAGTGAGGACATGTGTCTTCAGTGGATAGAGATCCATTAGCCAGAGTAGTGGGGATAACAGTTCTTCTAGAAGATCACCAGTAAGAGCTAAGGAGAAAGGAGTTCTCCAATAGATAGAGATCCATGAACTTGATTAGGGTATTGGTGTCTCCTTTGGATAGGTATCCATAAACATTGTAATAGGGAAATGATTCCCAAGAGATTGATTGAGAAAATTTTAGTGAAATATTTTCTTCGTGGAGTAGCCAACATTGGGTGAACCACGTAAAATTGGTGTCTCTATTATGTGTGGTAATTTATGCATTGATTTTATTACTGTTGTTGATATTTTTATCTATACATTGCATAATATTTATTGGGAAAGAAAATTAAAAAATGGTCTTATACTATTCACCCCCCTCTTAGTATAAGCTTGTGTTCTTCAATTGGTATAAGAGCAGGTTCCTTCGGAAGAGTTTAACAACTTGAAGGAAAATATTTCAAGAACACAATAGATTCTAAGAATGTGTCATCAGATAATTCAACACCAATATTTTATGGAAGTGATTATATATTTTCGAGTATGAGAATGAAGATTCATATGATGTCACTTGACAATGAAATTTGAGAAGTAGTTGAAAATGGATACATACCTCTAGTTGATCCACCTATAGATAAGAAAGGCAAGCTTCTACAACATTACAATTCAAAAGCAATTAATGCAATTTTGAGAGGTTTGCATAGAACAAAGTCAATAAAATTTATGCATTGTAAATATGCAAAAGGAATTTGGGATAAGTTGCAAAGCATATATGAAGGAGATAAAAGTGTAAAAAATGCAAAGATGCAAATTCTCAAAGGGCAATTTGAAGTGTTAAGAATGAAGGATGATGAAAATATTAGTACTTATCTACTTTGGGTAGATGAATTTGTTAATGTCATACAAGAATTTGGACTTAATGTTGAATCAAATGTTTGTGATAAAGTCTTAAGATCTCTTCAAAAAATATTTAGTGAAAATATTTCTGCTATAAAAGAATCAAAATATGGTGATTCTTTGACAAGAGATATGTTACTTGGTATTCTTACAACTTTTGAGTTAAGAACAAAAGAAGAACCTAATATTTAGAAGGAAGCAACCTTCAAAGCAATTAAGAAGATAAAGGGTAAGAATTCAATAGAGCAATGAGTCATCCAGTGATGAAGAAGCTAATTATGGTAGAAGGAATAAGGATTCAATAATATTTAAAGATGCAAAATTTGTTAGATGTTTCAATTGTGGAAAGTATGGTCACTATGCAACTGATTGTCAAGAAGCTAAAAATAACAATGATGAAGAAAAAAATGATCACAAGAACAAGGAATCAAAAAGATACAAGTACCAAAAGAAAAGTAAGGATGAACAAGGTAAACAAGAAAATAAATTCTTTCAAAGACAAAATAGGAGCTACTATGCAGATAATGTAAATAAGTACTCAAGTGATAGTGATAATAGTTTTTCAAATAATAATAAATATGAAGTCCTATTTCTGATAGATGCAAAAAAAGAAGTTAAGAAAAGGTCACAAATAATTATCAAGTATTTTATATGTGGTAATTTTGGACATCTTGAAGATAGTTGTACAAGGAATGGTTTTAGTTTTAGTGATGATGAATATGAAGATACACTTGAAGGACCAGAAGAGAATATTTTAATGGCTCTAGAAGAAGAAAAAGGTGATCCTATAGAATACAAGTAAGAAAATAATGAGGATGTTGAAAAAGACAAACAAATAGAGGAAGAATCATAAAAAGGAGGAGTTAATATTGAGGGAGATCTTATTTATTCTCTTAAATATTTAAATAAGGTAAGAAAGCAAAACTTCCAATTTGAGTTTCAATTTCAAGAATATGATGAAGAGAGAGGAAAGCTTATATAGGATCTAAACAAGTCAATGACTAAGACAAATAAGTTCAAGGATAATTTAGAAGTAAAGGTCTTAGAATGTGAAAAGTTAGAACAAGAAGTAGATCTACTAAGGGAAGAGTTAGAAAAATCCAAGGATAAGCTACACAAGTTTGGAAGAAGCTCAAAGAATTTGGATAAGATCATCAAGGCACAAAATCCTACATCAAGAAAGATAGGTCTTGGTTTTGAACAAGCTCAAAAGAAATAAGAAGAAGTTTCAACTTCAAGTTCTGAATAAGAAGAAACTTTAGAAGAAGAAACTTCAAAAAAAAATAGTGTAAGAGAAAGTGAGACTTTTGAGGATGAGTTGGACAACAAAAAGTTCAACAAGGAAAGGAACAATGCACAAAGAAAAAATGGATGGAACAAAAATTAGAATAGGTTAAGAGAGACTAAGAGACCAATGAGGTCAAGGCAAGGAAACTTCAATGGATGATGTTTCTCATGTAACAGATTTGGGCACATGGCTTCACAGTGCAAGACACATGAAAGACAAGAATTTGAGAACTTCAGGAACATGCAACATTTCCATGGGTATTGATACTCATGTAATCAGTTTGGTTACAAGTAAATAAATTGTAGGGTTCATGATAGAAAAGGATATGGGTTCACTAGGAGAAATCCTAAGACATTTGCACCTCCAAGGAATAATAATATTAAGTGTTATAAGTGTAATAATAATGTTGAGCAAGGTGCAACAAACAGTATTGTCATTGTTGTCAACACAGTCAGACAGATCTGTTGATGCAGTGGACAGGAAGTTCAAAAGCTATTCAGATGCAGAAAACAAGAGTTCAAAGGTTACTCAGAGTATGTACAGTGATTCTCCAAGAAGACCGAAGTGGACCACTTGCAAAAGGTCAAAGAAAAAGACAAGTAAGAAAAGTGTCACGATATCGCGACATATACACCAGGAAAGAAAAACTGTCACGATTTCGTGACATGTTGGAAGAGAGAGAAGAAGAAAGAAAAACTGTCATGATTTCGCGACATGTTGGAAGAGAGAGAAGAAGAAAGAAAAACTGTCACGATATCGTGACATGTTGAGAAGAAAGAAAAACTGTCGTGATTTCGCGACATGTTGGAAGAGAGAGAAGAAGAAAGAAAAACTGTCGCGATTTCGTGACATGTTGGAAGAGAGAGAAGAAGAAAGAAAAAATGTCGCAATATCGCGACAGGTTGAGAAGAAAGAAAAACTGTCATGATTTCGTGACATGTTCGAAGAGAAAGCGCAAGAAAGAAAAACTGTCACGATTTCGTGACATGTTGAAAGAGAAAAAAGCAAGTAGAAAAAGTGTCGCGATTTCGCGACATGTTGGAAGAGAAAAAGGCAAGACGAAAAAGTGTCACGATTTTGCAACATATTGCAAGGAAGGTTGTACGGACGAAAAAGTGTCACGATTTCGCGACATATTGCAAGGAAGGTCGTATGGACGAAAAAGTGTCGCGATTTCGTGACATATTGCAAGAAAGGTTGTACGGACGAAAAAGTGTCACGATTTTGCGACATATTGCAAGGAAGGTTGTACGGACGAAAAAGTGTCATGATTTCGTGACATATTGCAAGAGAGATTGTACGGACGAAAAAGTGTCACGATTTCGTGACATATTGCAGGAGAGAGAGTCCGAAAGAAAAAGTGTCACGATATCACGACATGTCACGTTTTCGTGACCCAAAGGCAAGAGAAAGCGCTAAGGAGAAAAAGTGTCGCGATATCGCGACATGTCGCATTTTCGCGACCCGAAAGTGCAGGAAGGAAGAGAAAGAAAAAGTGTCACGATATCGCGACATGTCGCATTTTCGCGACCCAAAAAGGCAGGAAGGAAGAGAAGGAGAAAAAGTGTCACGATATCGCGACATGTCACATTTTCGTGACTCCAAAGGCAAGTTAAAGCGCTAAGGAGGAAAAGTGTCGCGATTTCGCGACATGTCGCATTTTCGCGACTTGAAGAAAGCAGGAATGCAGAGAAAGAAAAGTGTCGCGATATCACGACATGTCGCATTTTCGTGACTAAAGGAGGAGAGAGAAAGTAAGAAGGCAAAAGTGTCGCGATATCGTGACATGTTATGTTTTCACGAGGCCAAAGCTAAGAAACAGAGCAAAGAGAAAAAGTGTCGCGATATCGCGACATGTTGTATTTTCGTGGGCCAAAGCTAAGAGAAAGCGTACGAAAGAAAAAGTGTAGCGATATCGCTACATGTTGTATTCTCGTGGGCCAAAGTTAAGAGAAAGCGTACGGAGGAAAAAGTGTAGCGATATCGCTACATGTTGTATTCTCGCGGGCCAAAGCTAAGAGAAAGCGTACGGAGGCGAAAGTGTCACGATATCACGACATGTGTTTTCGTGGCAACAACAATAGAAGAGTTATAGGGGCAGTTGAAGCCGACGAAGACCGATGTTAGCCGACGAAGATTAGGGTTTGTAGTCGACAAAGATTAGGGTTTGCAACCGACTATGATTAGGGTTACAGTCGACTAAGATTAGAGTTTTTCATCATGAAAATGTTGTTATAAAAGCATGGCTATTTGGAGAATTGAGTGTGGAAGTGGAGATCATCGAATGCATCGTCGAATTCATGTCGAAGTGTGAAATGTGGCCGTAAGAGCGAAGAAAGCGCAGAAGCGGCGAGATGATGGCGAAGTGCACACAGTGAGCAAAGAAGTCATGTCAAATTATCCTAAGTGCATCTGTGAGTGCATAGAGAGAGCAGAGTGCGCAAAAGGGAGAAGATGATCATGAGGTTTGATCGCAGCGAAGCAGAGTGTGCGAAGTTCGGTCATAGTGCGCAGAGAGGGAGAAGACGATCATGCAGTTCGACTGTGACGAAGCAGAGTGTGCGAAGTGAGTGCACAAAGCGAGCAGAGTGTGTAGAGAATGCAAAGGTGAAGTAGACCAGTCAGGGTCTTGTAAAAGTGAAGGTATCTTACTGTTAAACCCAAAGATTCAATTTGAAGTCCAGGTTGGTGCTTGGCATTAGGGGTTGGTGCTCCTTCCAGTTGGTGCTGGTAAATCAGGGGTTGGTGCTCCTTCCAGTTGGTGCTAGTAAATCAAGGGTTGGTGCTCCTTTCTGTTGGTGCAGATAAATCAGGGGTTGGTGCTCCTTCCAGTTGGTGCTGGTAAATTAATTGTAAAGTTGGTGCTTTGCAAAGGCTGGATTTGGATGGTAGTCCAAGCAGTCATTATTGAGGAGTAGCCACATTGGTGAACCTCGTTAAATCTTGTGTTGTGTGATGTTCTCTTGTGATACTTGCTTTATCTATTTTTAAGGTTTCATTATTTTAGTTTTAAGAGCTGTGAATTTAAGTTTAAAAGTCTACACTGATTCACCCCCCCTCTCAGTGCCATTGTAAGAATAACAATTGGTATCAGAGCCAAGTTCCTATACAAGCCTAACCGGCTAGGGTGATCTTGGAAGTAACACAATGGCAGATGGTGAAGACTTCTCATCAAACAAACCTCCTTTGTTTGATAGAACTAATTACGCGATCTGGAGAATCAGGATGCAGACTTATCTTTGTGCTTTGGGATACTACGTCTGGGATTCAGTAGCCAGTGAACACACAATACCCATCACTCCTCCAACCGATGTTGCTGGTAAGAATCTGTTTGAGAATGACTCAAAAGCAAAGAAAGCTATCAGGAGCGGATTAGTAGACAGTGAACTGGTAAAGATCATGAGTTGTAAAACGGCAAAAGAAATGTGGGACAAACTGAGGAGTATTCATGAAGGAGACGATGAGATCAAGGAGGCCAAGTTACAAACACATCAAGCTCAGTTCGAAGCTTTAAAGTTAAATGACGATGAGAACTTAGAGGAATGTTATCATGACACCAACAGCTTCGAAGAAGAAACAGAAAAAGAATAGGAATGTGATGAAGAAGAAATTGATGCAAAAATAAATTTGAAAGAGGAACTAATTGCAGCTCTGGATGAAGTGAAGATAGAAAGAAAAAGGAATAAGGAAATCTCAAGAAAGCTTGAGGATGCAAATGAAATAATAACCAGTTTGAAAGTACAGGTAGAAGAATTCAAAAGGATTGAAGAAACTCTCAGGTCACAGATCAATGAGAAAGAGATTGGTTGCTGCAAACAAGAAGAAGAGATTGTTTTATTGAGGAAACAACTAGAAGAGGCCAACACAAATCTCAAATTTGAGAAGAGCACAGAGTTACTAGATAAAATGATAAGCCAACAAAGAAGCTCCACGGATAAGCGTGGTCTTGGATATGAAGCTGAACAACCTTCATCTTCCAACTCTAGAGAAGAAGAAGTTCACTGTTGAAGGATCGAAGCAAGAAAAGTTTGAAGCTGAATCTTCAAAAGAAAGAAAATATCAAAGGAGATCTACAACAAAGCAACCACAACAAAAGAGGTTCTATCACTCTCACTCTATTCATAATAATACTTTCAATGGCTATTGTTTCAGATGCAACCAGTATGGTCACAAGGCAATTTATTGTGGATTGAATAATAAATCAAAGAGTTATCCTTGGTAGAAATACATCTGCATTTTTGAGTGAACACTATGTACAATGTTTTCAATGTAATGGTCATGGGCACATAGCAAGGTTTTGTCCAAGCACTTTTGTATCTAATCTAAGGCAGAACAATAGATTTCATCAGACGCAAAGAATGCAACACAGACAGGGAATAAATCATGTACATAAAAGAAAGGAAAATAATCACTCATCAAGGATGCACAAGAGACAACCACACAAGAGAAATGTTCGAGTTCACGAAATGGTGCAAAATAGGGATGTAGTTGAAAAATCCAAGCCCGAGTTCAAGAAAGTTTGGAGAAAGGTAGAAGAAAGGAAATCGTGTCTCCTTGGACTGAAGGAGACTACTCCGCTATTGCACTAAGCAACTCCGGGTAGCACATCCTCAGGGGGAGCAATCTTGAAGTTTCATTTTAATGCTCCTATGTATTTGTTTGATTACTTGAGGATGAAAGGCAAGTAGTCAGGGAAGTTGTCGTATAGTTGTTGAAGTATGTTTTTTAGTTCATGTAGTTGTTTGTGGAAGTGTCGTGAAGGGTGGTGATTAAATTGAGAGTTGTCATTATTGGTAGTATTGCTATATGTCATTGTTGTACTGGTAATGGTTCTTACTGCCACTGTCCAAAGTTAAGGATTATAATAGTTCAGATAATTTGGTTAGTGAAAGAATGTTGCCCCAGCCGCATATATGTGTTTCGATAAAAGCAGTGTATGTTTGAACTACTCATTGACGTGAAGATTGTTGGATCTATTATGATGCTGTGGTGAAAAATATTGAAGTCTGATTTTTGATTCATGTTTAGCTCATCAAGATGAGCAACTTTGCTTTGTGAATCATACCTATCCGAGGTCCAGAAGTATGAGTTTGAGTAAGGTGCACTACAGTTGGCCGTGAAGTGTTTTGACAAAACATTGTCTCCTGATTCGAACAGTTGAAAGTAAGGTGTGACCAGCGGTGACTGTAGAAAACATAGACCAAGTTGAAAATGTAAAAAGGGATTTGGTTGGTGTTATGGTACGGTGTTTGATGCTTGCACAGAGTTGGCGGTAAAATTGCGGTGTTGATACAGTGTTGGACAAAAGTCGGTACAAGTGTGAGTCACTTGTCAATTTTGTTGACAGATGTGAAATCAACATTTTTTGATTGGAAGCTACGACTGACAGCTATCGGACCGATATTTTGTAGGCGGATGCATGGTAGCACGATTTCAGGCTAATCCCAAGGAGACTCATGTGACAACATTATGGTGGTTGATTTCTGAAATATCATTGTTATGTGATATTTGTGGTTGAGCATTGTTGGAATTATTTGAGTTGGTTGATACATACTTGGACTAGGGTTGTGTGAGAGAGAGATGTCCCTTGTGATGCTTGGTTGAGTTGATTTGATTGAGCCTTGTCAAGTTATGTATGAAGTGATTTTTTGAAGTGAATTTGATTTGAGATCGCCATTCATTATTGAGTTCATTTTGAGTACTACTTGAGCATGATTGGTTGAGCCTTTGAGAAGACCCTTGGGAAATATTTAAGGACAATGCTGGGACAGATTTCTAAGCAGATTTGGGCAAGTTCTTGGTGAGATTGCTAGAGAAGATTCGGACAAGTTCTGAGTGAGCTTGGTGGAGCAGACTTGGACAGAGTACAGAGGACAAAGTCTAAATGGATAGAAATCTAGCAGCCAACACAGTTGAAGATAGATCTGAGTGAGGATTCTTCAAGTGAAGAAGAGGTCCACCGATCAGTGCAGTAGAGAGACAAAGTCTTCTATAATATCACAAGGGTACTATGGAGTATGGGTTATGGTATCCTAAAGATGCAGATTGGGCAGGATGTGTAGATGATAGGAAGATTACTAGTGGAGGTGCATTCTATCTTGGAGACAGTTTGGTCGCGTAGAACAGTAAGAAACAAGAGTTAGTTTCCTTATCCATAGTAGAGGCAGAATATATTGCAGCGACAACGTGTTGTACGTAGGAGAAAGTTGCAGAAAGTGAGGTTAAGTTGGATTTTCATTCCAACAATAGATTGTGGAGTAGTCACGTTTCCCAAGAATTGACTAGCTACAGGGATCACATTCTCAGGGGGAGCATTTAAGTATTTGTCTATCTTTTTGCTCATGTTCATGATTTTTGCTAAATATAATAAATTTTGGCTGAGAATGTTGTGCATGGACTCAGGGGGAGTCTGCAGTAGCCCTTTGGTATTATTGTCAAAGGGGGAGAAGAATTACGAGGAAAATTGCACATGTGTTGCCAACAATTCCAAAGGGGGAGATTGTTGAGCAAGGTGCAGCAAACGAGTATTGTCATTGTTGTCAACACAATCGGATAGATCTATTGATGCGGTGGATAGGAAGTTCAAAAGCTAGTCGGATGCTAGAAAACAAGAGTTCAAAGGTTTCTCGAGTATGTACAGTGATTCTCCAAGAAGACCGAAGTGGACCACTTGCAAAAGGTCAAAGAAAAAGACAAGTAAGAAAAGTGTCACGATATCGCGACATATACAACAGGCAAGAAAAACTGTCACGATTTCGCGACATGTTGGAAGAGAGAGAAAAAGAAAGAAAAACTATCATGATTTCACGACATGTTGGAAGAGAGAGAAGAAGAAAGAAAACTGTCGTGATATCGCGACATGTTGAGAAGAAAGAAAAACTGTCGTGATTTCGTGACATGTTGGAAGAGAGAGAAGAAGAAAGAAAAACTGTCACGATTTCGCGACATGTTGGAAGAGAGAGAAGAAGAAAGAAAAACTGTCGCGATATTGCGACAGGTTGAGAAGAAAGAAAAACTGTCATGATTTCGCGACATGTTCGAAGAGAAAGCAAAGAAGAAAACTGTCACGATTTCATGACATGTTGAAAGACAAAAAAAAAGCAAGTAGAAAAAGTGTCATGATTTAGTGACATGTTGGAAGAGAAAAAGGCAAGACGAAAAAGTGTCGCGATTTCGCGACATATTGCAAGGAAGGTTGTACGGTTGAAAAAGTGTCACGATTTCGTGACATATTGCAAGGAAGGTTGTACGAACGAAAAAGTGTCGCGATTTCATGACATATTGCAAGGAAGGTTGTATGGACGAAAAAGTGTCGCGATTTCGTGACATATTGCAAGGAAGGTTGTACGGACGAAAAAGTGTCACGATTTCGTGACATATTGCAAGAGAGATTGTCCGAAAGAAAAAGTGTCACGATTTCGTGACATGTTGCAGGAGAGAGAGTCTAAAAGAAAAAGTGTCGCGATATCGCGACATGTCACATTTTCATGACCCAAAGGCAAGAGAAAGCGCTAAGGAGAAAAAGTGTCACGATATCGTGACATGTCACATTTTCGTGACCCGAAAGCACAGGAAGGAAGATAAAGAAAAAGTGTCACGATTTCGCGACATGTCGCATTTTCGTGACTCGAAAAGGCCAGGAAGGAAGAGAAAGAAAAAGTGTCACGATTTCGCGACATGTCGCATTTTCATGACTTGAAAAGGGCAGGAAGGCAAAGAAGGAAAAGTGTCGTGATTTCGCGACATGTCGCATTTTCATGACTTGAAGAAAGCAGGAATGCAGAGAAAGAAAAGTGTCGCGATATCGCGACATGTCGCATTTTCGCGACTAAAGGAGGAGAGAGAAAGTAAGAAGGCAAAAGTGTCATGATATCGCGACATGTTATGTTTTCGCGGGGCCAAAGCTAAGAAACAGAGCAAAGAGAAAAAGTGTCACGATATCGCGACATGTATTTTCGTGGGCCAAAGCTAAGAGAAAGCGTACGGAAGAAAAAGTGTAGCGATATCGCTACATGTTGTATTCTCACGGGCCAAAGTTAAGAGAAAGCGTACGGAGGAAAAAGTGTAGCGATATCGCTACATGTTGTATTCTCACGGGCCAAAGCTAAGAGAAAGCGTACGGAGGTGAAAGTGTCGCGATATCGCGACATGTGTTTTTGTGGCAACAGCAACAAAAGAGTTACAGGGGTAGTTGAAGCCGACGAAGACCGATGTTAGCCGATGAAGATTAGGGTTTGTAGTCGATGAAGATTAGGGTTTGTAGCCGACTATGATTAGGGTTACAACCGACTAAGATTAGAGTTTTTCATCATGAAAATGTTGTTATAAAAGCATGGCTATTTGGAGAATTGAGTGTTGAAGTGGAGATCATCGAATGCGTCATCGAATTCATGTCGAAGTGTGAAATGTGGTCGTAAGAGCGCATAAGTGGCGAGATGATGGCAAAGTGTGCACAGTGAGCAAAGAAGTCATGTCAAATTATCCTAAGTGCGTCTATGAGTGCGTAGAGAGAGCAGAGTGCACAAAAGGGAGAAGACGATCATGAGGTTTGATCGCAGTGAAGCAGAGTGTGCAAAGTTCGGTCATAGTGTGTAGAGAGGGAGAAGACGATCGTGTAGTTCGACTATGATGAAGCAGAGTGTGCGAAGTGAGTGTGCAGAGCGAGTAGAGTGTGCAGAGAATGCAAAGGTGAAGTAGACCAGTCAGGGTCTTGTAAAAGCGAAGGTATCTTACTGTTAAACCCAAAGATTCAATTTGAAGTCTAGGTTGGTGCTTGGCATTAGGGGTTGGTGCTCCTTCCAATTGGTGCTAGTAAATCAGGGGTTGGTGCTCCTTCCAGTTGGTGCTGGTAAATTAGGGGTTGGTGCTCCTTTCTGTTGGTGCAGATAAATTAGGGGTTGGTGCTCCTTCCAGTTGGTGCTGGTAAATTAATTGTAAAGTTGGTGCTTTGCAAAGGCTGGATTTGGATGGTAGTCCAAGCAGTCATTATTGAGGAGTAGCCACATTGGTGAACCTCGTTAAATCTTGTGTTGTGTGATGTTCTCTTGTGATACTTGCTTTATCTATTTTTAAGGTTTCATTATTTCAGTTTTAAGAGCTGTGAATTTAAGTTTAAAAGTCTACACTGATTCACCCCCCCTCTCAGTGCCATTGTAAGAATAACAAATAATGGATATAAAATAAAGTGGTGTAGAGTAGACATTCCAAAATCAAGTATGAACATGAATGAGAACAAGAACATGAATAGGAATAGGAACAGGAATAGGAACAAGAACATGAATATGGATATGAATAGGAACAAGAATATGGATAGGAACATCAACAAGAACATGGACATGAATAGGAACATGAACATGAACATGAAAAAGAATATGGATAGGAATAAAAATATGGATATGAATAGGAATAGTCAAAGGGATCATAAGGATTAGATAAGAAGGAAAGAGGACAAAGGTAAATATCAGTGCTTGCTGGAAGTAGAAATACTCCCACCCCTAAATTAACCACCTCAAGAGGAGGTGTGGGAGGGGCTAAGCTAAGAGACTCATTCTTAGCCCCAAGCCCCAAAGGTGACCCTTTGCCATTGATGTCAAAGAGGGAGATATTTGAGTAAGGGGGACATTTGGTTTAAGGAGAAAGCATTGAGTCAGGGGAAGAAATGTCCCAGGTGGAGTAGAACAAGAAAAAGGTCAAGTATTTGGTAAAAATAATTTGGGTTACCATCAATGACAAATGGGGATATTGTTGGATATTTTGAGTAGATAAGTTGTCATTTATGTCAAGAGTGAGTTGTCATTGATGTCAAAAGGGCCTAAGGAGAAATTTAATTGATTGGTTCCAAAAGAGATTCATAATTTTATGTGAGAAAAGATAAAAGTTTTTTATTAAAACCATGGATGAGCAAAAATAAAAGGTTTTATTAAAACCATAGAGGAGAAAATTAAAAGTTTTTTATTAAAACCATAAAGGAACAAAATAAAATGTTTTTATTAAAACCATGGATGACCAATGTAAAAGTTTTTCTATAAAACCCCAATGAGGCCTTTAATTTCAAATTAGAAAGCCCAAGGAAGTTTTAATATTTAATTTATAAACATTTAAATTCAAATTGAATTTAGATTTTATAAATAAACATTATTTATTTATTCAAAGTGGCAAAAACTAAGTTTATTTCATTGATGTGCAAGTCAAAGACTTCCCCCTACTGATGTTATGGAAGTGATAATAAAGGCATATATATATTGTATTTGCTAAGGACAAAAAAAGGGAAGTGTGATATATTTGAAAAAATGTGTTGTAAATCGTGGAGAAAACATAGTAGCTTTTTGTACGCTGTGTAAATCCAAAATTCAGTGTGTTTAATATTTCGAGGTTCTTAATTCCTAGCACCATACGGTAGCTAGCTCAGGTGGAATTTGGCTTTGTGCTTATGGCAGAGTGGTTACAGGTTCAAAACCCGGTGGAAACAAGTTTGGAAGCCCTTTTTGTGTTTCTATTTCGATAGCGGTAGAGAAGGTAATAGAGTGTGTGGGCACTCTAGCTCCCATGTAATAACCTAGCTCACATTGTAGCCAAGGCTGCAGCTAGGGAAATTGTGGAGGCAGCATCATGGGTTCAAAACCCACTAAGAGCAAAGGTACATTTTTTAATTTAATTTTCAATGCCCTAAGGTTTAACATGAGGTAGTTTGGAGGCATAAGGATTAATTAAAGTTAATTTCTTGTGGTGCTTTTTCAAGGTAAAATAGTGAAGGGAGTTATAAGGAGTTTGATCTTAATTTTAAAATAAAGTCCTAATTGTTATATTTACATATTGGATGAGTAAGCCTTTTAAGGTGTTGTTTTTATTTTAAAGGAGTTTTTGCCAAAGGGATTATTGTGAAAGTAATTGTTCTAATCTTTTTAAGGTGTTGGATGTTAATTTAAAAATATGGAGTGATAAGGTGTATTTGTGTTTGATATTATTTTGTATTGTGATTCCTTGAGAGAGAGATTATTATATTCTAACCTAAATGAGTTTAGCAAAGAAGTGTTTATGATTGTGGCATATGTGTGTGGTCTACTTATCATCAAGCAAAAAGTTATGGGCACATTCTTCCTTGGTTGAGTTGATTGGTTGGTTTTCTAGAAAACAAATTTGGAGTGAAAAGGACTTGATTAGGTTTCCTTATTGAGTTGTTGAGCTATTGTGAAGTGAATGCTATGCACCTTATTTGATAAGCATTGTTTTTGAAGTGATTAAGTTGAGTGAAGAACTTGAACTAGGATTTGCAAAGATCATGAATATCATTGTTATGTAATATTGGTTTATGAGAATTGAGGTGAATGTGAAGCATATTGAGTCTCTAACAATTCTCCATATGTTTCTAAAAGAATGATTGAAAGTAATTAAGCATTGTGATGAATGTGAAGCATATTGAGTCTCTAAAAATTCTCTATATGTTTCTAAAAGAGTGATTGAAAGTGATTGAGCATTGATGTGAATGTGAAGCATATTGAGTCTCTAAAAATTCTCTATATGTTTCTAAAAAAGTGATTGAAAGTGATTGAGCATTAAGGTGAATGTGAAGAATATTGAGTCTCTAACAATTCTCCATATGTTTCTAAAATAATGATTGAAAGTAATTAAGCATTGTGATGAATGTGAAGCATATTGAGTCTCTAACAATTCTCCTTATGTTTCTATGATATTGGACAAGTTCTAGTGTGGACTTATTGAGAATATTTGAGGTAAGTCTTTGAGAAGACTTGTGGACAGATTTGTGTAAGCTTTTTTGGAAGCTTACAACACATATTGAGAGCAGAATTGGATAAGTTCTAGTGAGGACTTATTGAGAAGATTTGGACAAATTCTAGTGAGGACTTATTGAGAATATTTGGACAAGTTCTATATAAGAATTGTTGAGCAGATTTGGATAAGTTCTAGTGAGGACTTGTTGAGTAGATTTGGACAAGTTCTAAATAGGACTTGTGGATAGATTAGTGTGAGATTTTATGGAATATTACAAGGTAGAATTGATATAAGTATTTTAGAAGACTTGTGAGTAGAGTTGATTGATTGATTTGTTGAAACCTTGAGTTAATGTTTGGGGCAGATCTAGTAGAGTTGATTTGAGATTGATTCAAGATTTGTGTTAAGGATTGAGGATATAGATTGATGATAGATTTGTACTAGACCAAAGGACTATGTTTTATAAAGATCAAAGGACAAATATTGAGGACAAATTTGTGCTAGATCAAAGGATTATGTTTAGTATAGATAAAAGGATATATATTGAGGATATATTTTTGCTAGACTGAAGGACTATATTTAGTATAGATTTGAAGATAGATTTTGGTACATATTTGAGGGCAGGTTTGTGCCAGACCAGAGATAGAGATAGAGTAGATTTGTGCTAGACCAAAGGACTGTGTTTAGTGTAGATTTGAGATAGAGCTCTGAAGGTGATAGAGTATAGAGGACGACAATATCAAGTGGATATATATCCATTAGCTAAAGCAGTGAGGATAGGTGTTTTCAGTGGATAGAGATCTATTAGCCAGAGTAGTGGGGATAATAGTTCTTCTAGAAGATCACCAGATAGAACTAAGGAGAAAGGAGTTTTCATATGGAAAGAGATACACAAACTTGATTAGGGGATTTATGTCTCCTTTGGATAGAAATCCATAAACATTGTAATAGATAAAGGATTCCCAAGAGATTGATTGAGAAAATTTTAGTGAAATATTTTCTCCATGGAGTAGCCCACATTGTGTGAACCACGTAAAATTAGTGTCTCTATTATGTGTGGTGATTTGTGCATTGCTTTGATTACTGCTATTGATATTGCTATCTATACATTGCATAATATTGATTGGGAAAGAAAAGTAAAAAGTGGTCTTATACTATTCACTCCTCTCTCAATATAAGCTTGTGTTATTCACTTTGAGAATGACTACTATGGATGGGTGGTATGGTATATCCATATAGATCATTATATAAGTAGTATGATGGTGGACCTTGTAGAAGTTAAAAAATAGGGAATCTTTACGATAGAATTATAACTCCAAGATAAGATTACCTAGTTAGAGTATCGTGGTGGGAAAACTATAACTTCAAGATAAGATTACATAGTGATTTGGTATGGGATGAATCATTCATTATTTGCAATTTCATCAAGGAAACCATGATCAGTGCTACATGAATGGCGTAAAATTAATTTCCCATGATACTAGATATTAATCTATATGCATGGTCACCAACTAAGCACCATATCATTTACGCTAAAAATACGTGCATGTTCGATAACAAATGAGTTAAGTTATACTTAAGGTTCCACATAACATGTTAAGGAAGGGAGTTATGCATCCACCTTCTAGGTATTATGGGCCCTAGAGGATAATCCCTGTCATGATTATAGATTCACCAAAAAATAGGGTATGATGGATAGAATCAATAAGAAAACCTTCTAAGGGACTGACTAGTCTCGCCCACTTGGGAGGCTAGTTGCAGCAGTCATGTTCCCCAAAGTGGTAAACAATGCTATGTAATAATTACTAATGGGTGTAAAATTAAACTTTGAAAATGGAAAAATTTACCCCTATAAAACTATATCTCTTGTTTTTCCAACCTATTAATGAGTTTATATCATTACAACTAGTGTGCATTTGACTAGGTTATCACAATCCCTCTTAATGAATTTGGGCTTAAACTTAATGTTGTATAAATTTTTAGTTTGAAATAGTTAATCATTCATATTTGAAATGATGCAATAGCTTGGGTTTGATATTAACTTTAGACACAAAGTGACTATCTTCTTTATCAATATTTCTATAAGAGTGTTTTTAATGGTGCTATTTTTAATCCTAATACACACTAGTTATTCATTGGTTAAGGTTGTCCTCTTTCCCCCTTTATGCATGTAATTGTTATTGATGCATTAGGTTAATTATTTGAAACAACATTCAAACTAAGTGATATTAAGTCTCTCTCTCATGCATGCATGCACACACACACACACACATCCAAATCAAGTATTGAATGTTAAATAGGAAATTGACAATGTGTTTGTTATTCTTGATGCTTTTTGCCACCTATTATTGTAAAAATAAATCCATAGTAAGATAATGTATTCTAATTTGAGATAACATAGGGCTATAATGGATCTTATAAGAGTGGATACATGTTGGCCATGACAAGATATTTAGATATTAATTTTAGTTTCAATGCCTTATCCTCTAATTTGTGGAAGTATCTTATAGATAGATTCTAGGGGAAATTGGACAAATGAATCTTTGGTACTCGATATTAGTAGGCAGAATATACATATTTAGGAAAGTTTTCATTATCATGCATGTGTTTTAATCATCTTGTTGGATTCCACAAAAATCACAATATGATCATCTTACCTAGGTAGTTTGTATATATATTTTGAGGATGTGATAAATCTTAAGTGAGAGCAATAATATCTTGGGATTAGTGTGTTCAATCAAAGAAGATAGAGTTTTATTTAGTATATCTATAAGTATAGGTAATTGACCTCATGTTAAAGGGAATTGGCCTTATAATTATTTTCATGATCATAAGGTTTCTCTATTGTAAGGGACTCATCGATATTACAGTTTCTATAAAAATATCTTATATACCAAACCATGCAGGTTGGCATGGATACCCTATAACAATATAACAATTGCAATTTGGATAGTATTAAGTTGGTTATT
The DNA here is from genome assembly GCA_028583015.1 of Wollemia nobilis. NCBI lineage: Eukaryota > Viridiplantae > Streptophyta > Pinopsida > Araucariales > Araucariaceae > Wollemia > Wollemia nobilis. Next base: position 267,760 of record JAQPPZ010000015.1, read on the forward strand.
TTAAAGAAGTTTGATAATAACTACGTTTAGCAATTTACAACAATAAATATTTAGTCTCTCTTGAAATTATTTAAAAAGTGATCATGTTTAAACCTAAACAGACCAAATGACTATTCAATATTATAAATATTTTATAAATAATTTACAAAAAAATTCTAATCTAATTTAGACAAATTTTAAATTTGAAGTTTCACAATTAATGTATATTATCTTCACATTTTTTATGATAAAAATAACAAAGTAAACAAATTATAAAATAAAAAATAGGTAACTTTTATTTGGGAGATGTCCATTTTTATTTTCATTGGATGTACCCTTGACAAATTAATAAACTATATCCAATTCATTTGTTTGTAGTAATTTTACTTACAAAGTAAGGGTGTGGGTGAGGGGGTGTATTTTTGTATGTTTAACCCCTATTGATAAGCTCAATTCTCACCCTTATTAAAATTCATGATCAAGATAAAGATGCCCTAGTTAAAATGGTGATATCTAATTCTCATTAAGCTTCGATGACAAAGGCTTTTCATACCAACCTCAATAGGAAAAATATGCATTCATTTTTAGATGGCCTCACTCCTATTTACTTCTATGTGAAGTACGTAAATGTAATCCTCTAATACTTCAACTATATGAAAATCATCATATTTAGTTTTTTTTTTTGATTGGTTGAAAGGGTGTTGAAAGGTCCCTGAACCTTGAACAAGAGGTTTTTACATGTTTTCCAAGCCGACCGAGGAGGCCCAAGAGCTAAAGATCAAAGAGAAAGCAAAACACCACATGAGGGAAGGTGTCGCGATATCGCGACCAGTTACAAAGATGTCGCGATATCGTGCCATGTTGCACCGATGCAGCCAAAGGAGGAACATATTTAGTTTCAATATACAGTTATGTACAAATTAAATCTAAATACACTTACTTATCTAAGTACTTCAAGAATATTAGCATGTTTGGATAACACAATAATCCATATCTTGAAAAATGAAAACCTAGCACTATATCTCCATCATAGATTCATTGCATGATGATCCTTACACTAAAGGAACAAAAATGCGATAAAAACATGTTTCATGTAGCAATGTCCTGAAACTCTTTTTGGGAGAGAGGCGCATCTCATAAGTAACAAAATATTTTCGAGACACGGGTGTCCTGAAAGGATTTTTTGAGTCACGGGAGTCCCAAAAATAATTTCAAGATAAATACGTCCTAAAACTATTTTCGAGACATGGGAGTCCTAAAACTATTTTCGGGATAAAGACTTGGGCTTGATGAAATATTTTCTTGGCATTGAAGTTGACCAATCTACAAATGGCATCTTCATTTCTCAGGGTAAGTATGTAAAATATGTCCAGAAGAGGTTTAATATGGAGGACAAAAATCCTACCATCACACCAGTTGTAACAAGCCTAAAGCTGAGAAAAATGGATTACAATAGAAATGTTGATCCAACTTTGTATAAAAGGTTAGTTGGTAGTCTCATGTATTTGACTGCAACTAGACTAGATTTGATGTTTATAGTGAGCTTAATTAGTAGGTTTATGGAGACTCCAAAAGAAACTCACTAGAAAGCAGGTAAAAGTATACCATGGTATGTCAATGGGATGCAAAACCATGGAATTTATTATACCAAAAAATATTAGCTTAAACTGGTTGGCTACATAGATAGCGATTGGGATAGTAGTACAGATGATTGAAAGAGCACTTCCAGCTATGCTTTCCATCTTGGATCAGGAGCAGTTCCATGGTCATCAAAGAAGAAACTGATAGTTGCATTATGCACTGCTGAGGTAGAGTATGTTGTCGCCACTTCAGCTGTATGCCAGATAGTTTGGCTAAGGAGAATTTTGGGTGATATGAATCATCCATTGGAAAGGGAAACAACTATTTTTTATGACTCTTTGATTAGAGAAAATATTATTTTATGTGACTATGAGTGAAGCCAAGAAGCTTGCAAGATATTTATGAGGTAACCCAAAATCAAATAGATGAATAACATTTTGATTTTGCTTTATTTTCTAAGTGTGATCCAATTTCATTTGAAGAAGCAATTCAAAATTGGAAATGGATGCAAGCTATGGATGATGAGATAGAGGCCATAGATAAGAATAAGACATGGCAGTTGATTGATCTTCCAAAAGGTAAGAAGACCGTTGGATTCAAGTGGGTATATACGATGAAGTTTAATACCCAAGGAGAAGTTGACAAACATAAGGTAATATTATTGGTGAAAGGTTATAAATACAAGTCATAAATTTACTATCATGAGGTGTACGCACCTATATCGAGACTTGACACAATTAGAATGATTCTAGCATTAGTAGCTTAGAAAGGTTGGAGTGTTTACCAGATGGATGTCAAGTCTGCCTTCCTAAATGGAATGTTGGAAGAAGAGGTATGCATAGACCATCCACCTAAATATGAGTTGGAAGGGCAAGAAGAAAAAGTACTAAAGTTGAAGAAAGACCTATATGGGTTGAGTAAAGCACCTAGGACTTGGTACAGTCAAATTGATACCTAATTTTAGGAGAATGGGTTCATCAAATGTCCATATGAGCACACCTTTTACCTAAAGCAAAATGCATAGGGAGAGATGATGATAGTCTTCTTGTATGTAGATAATATGATTTACACTGGCAATAATAATGTACTATTTGACCAATTTAGAACAACCATGAAGAAGGAGTTTGAGATGATGGACTTGAGATTAATAAAATATTTTCTTGGCATTGAATTTGATCAATCTACGGATGGCATCTTCATTTCTCAAGGTAAGTATGCAAAATATGTCCTAAAGAGGTTTAATATGGAGGACAATAAATATACCATCACATCAATTGCAACAAGCTTGAAGCTAAGAAAAATAGATTGTAGCAGAAATATTGATCCAACTTTGTATAAAATATTAGTTGGTAGTCTTATGTATTTGACTGCAAGTAGACCATATTTGATGTTTACAATGAGCTTAATTAGCAGGTCTATAGAGAATCCAAAGGACACTCACTGGAAATTAGGAAAAAGGATATTGTGGTATGTCATTGGGATGCAAAACCATGGAATTTATTATGCCAAAAAATACCAGCTTTAACTGGTTGGTTACACATATAGCGACTGGGATGGTAGTACAGATGATTGAAAGAGCACTTCTAGCTATTCTTTTAATCTTGGATCAGGAGTAGTTTCATGATAATCAAAGAAGCAACCACAAGTTGCATTGTCCACTACTAAGGTAGAGTATGTTGCCACCACTTCAACCGTATGTCAGGTAGTTTGGCTAAGGAGAATTTTGGGTAAGCTGAATCATCCACCGGAAAGGGAAACAACTATTTTTTGTGATACAATTCCACCGTAGCACTATCGAAGGATCCAACGTTTCATGGCAAGATGAAGCATATCGATATTCACTACCATTTCATCAGAGAGCTGGTGAAAGCTGACAAAATTGAGTTACTAATTTGCAGGTCAAAAGAGCAGGTAGTAGATATTTTTACAAAATATTTGAATGAGGAGGACTTTAATAGGTTGCATGAAATACTCGATGTCAAATATTTTATGAAATATGGTTTAAAGGAGGATGTTAGAAAATTAAACCATATTTGATACCTAAAAATATCTCTAATAGATCTTATCACCAAAATATGATGGCAAATCCCTGACATATGATCATTGTAAGTTTTTAGCATGCACATTTATTACCGGTAGTTGTGATTGGAAGGAAATCCTAGTTTTTGTTCAACGTATGTTAGAAGATAAGCCCTACCACATGTCAGAATATAAGACTTACCCTCTCTTTCACCTGACTATATAAGGTAGTATTGTATTTTAAAAAATGTATGCAGAGAGAGCATCACCGTGTAGTGAAAAGCAGAGGAGCATTGGAGAAGCATAAGCGAAGACAGAGGAGAAGTGAGAATCAGAAGCAACAACTTTTTTTCTCTTCTATTCTCTTAGTTAGTTCTACAACTAAGGAGATTTAGTTGTGGATGTGTCTAGAGTGTTTTCGGTGAGAAACACTTGTTATCCATTGTAAATGGTTCCTCTATAATACTGTGATAGCAATCATTTTGCTTTTGATTAATATATGATATATATATTATACACTTGTGAGAACTATGTATTGTTGAGGTGTGATTTTATCCGATTACAAATATCACCCGACAATTAGGATCGTAATCCTCTCTTGCAAAGAAAATATGTTTCTCCAAGGTTCTTTTACGTAACACGTTATGAATTTATGTCAATTAAGTGCACAAAACATCTCAAGGATTAACAATCAACTGTTAACAAGGGGCCTAGTATAACAAATATTTTGATCTTGAAATCATTACTTGCATTTTCATCAGTATAATTTACTTCCTCAAAATGAATAAACTTACCTTTTAAAGCTAATATTTGAGAATGCAAATCTATTTTAAAAGATGAACTTTGATTAAAAATGCTTTTAACCTTATATTAAACTTGCATGAATGTTTTAAAGCATTTTAATTCAAAACTTACATTTATTTCATGAATGAAGCTTAAAATCAGATCTAATAAATGATGAATAAAATAAAAACCCTAATTATAAAATGTGAAACACTTTATAATCCCTATGTTTGGGCTTTTAGAATATTCTAAGCTTTATAATCCTTGCTTCTTTTCATAGAATATGAATAATTAATGTGTATGAATTCTAATTATAAAGTTTTGTACTTTATAATATAAAAATTAGAATTCATATAACCTTTTAAACCAAATATTTATTTATCAAATATTTATTAATTCAAATATTTGAAATAAATAAATATAAATAATTAATATGTATGAATTCTAATTATAAAGTTTTGTACTTTATAATATGAAAATTAGAATTCACGTAATCTTCCTTAATGTGATGTTTATTTATTTTCAAATATTTATTAAACTAAATATTTGAAGTAAATAAATTTAATCCTTTCAATAGTATACTTTGGACTTTATGATTTGAGATTGAAAATTTTAATAAATCAAACTTTCATAAACATAAATAAATCTCAAATTATGGATTTTAAAATTTTATGATATTAAAATCAATAATCCATATAATCCTTCTCTTTCTCTAAAATTTATTTGTCAAATATTTATTAACTTAAATATTTGACCTAAATAAATTTTACAACCCTTTCTATAAATCTGAATCTTTGAAATTCAACTTAGGGTTTTAATAAAACAAATTCAATGAACTTTATAAACTTTATGAAATTTAAAATCAAAAGTTCATTGATTCCCTCCTCTGTGAAATTTATTCACCCGAAATATTTATAGAATTAAATATTTGAGTGATAAATTCAAACTTTAACCTAGTTGTAAAATTTAAATCTTTTATAAAATAAACTAGGTTTTATCTTAAATCTTAATGCCTCAAATAAATTAAAAAGGTCTTAGGGTAAAGAAACAAATTTGAATAAAACGTTCGGACAAACTTGCTACAGCACAGAAAAACACAACTTTGAAAACCAAACTCAAGCAGACCAGATTTTACACAATCCTACCACAAATTTGGTGCTATCTTCTACGAAAATTTTAATTAAAAAATTATATCAATCAACTTATAAATTAAAAACACCACAATAGTGCTTGCTTTTAATAAAAATTGAATTTGATACAAAATATTAGATCTTACAATGAATCCAACAAAGTCTCTGTATTCATGTGCAAATGTAGCTTCCTCTGCAACTTGGTCTTCTATTTGGCTCCTTTCAATCTTTCCTCTTTTTCTCCAACCTGTTCGACCCTCTCTTTGGTTTCTAATTCTCCATTTATAACTTGAGAAATTCGTTCCTCTTGATTAGTTTGCTCCGTTCATTTTTTTAAAAATGAATTCTTGAAACCCTAATATCAATAAAGCCTTTTCAAAGGATTTAATATTTCTCCTCATTGGCATTCAAAAATTAAAGTTACTGCCCATGAAACCCAAACATCCCCTATTAAAAAAATTTTATAATCCTGCCAATAAGACAAATATTAATTAGAATATAAAACATTTATAAAATAACATTTTTAAATATAATTAAATTATAAAGTTATAAAACTTTATAATTTAATTAATTTAAAACATATTTATAAAATAACAATTTTAAATATATTAAATTATAAAGTTATAAAACTTTATAATTTAATTAATTTAAAACAAGTTTTACTAAACATAACCATGTAACATAAAACAAATCATAATAGCATAACCAAGTAAACCTGAACAAAACAATATAAAAAAACTATAAAATAAAACATAACACATACTAATACTTTACCAACACAACATAACCATACAATAACAAAGAAGAAACCCATTGACATCATGAGATAACATCTAACATTGAAACTCAAATACAATACATTACAGAATATGGATTCTCAAAATCCATAGGATGAATAAAATCGACCACATATAGAGATAAATTTAAAATAACTTTCAAATTTCAAGTGGGTCCCCAAATTTTGGGGTCATTGTGAAGGAGTCACAACAAATGGTGACTCTACTAGTAAATATCCTTGGACATTTTGGACTTAAAAACCAAACTCTAAAAACAACAAAAACCCAAATATTAGAATTATAAGCATCAATAATATCTAGAGAATGAGAATAGACCAATTCAACATGAACCATCAGAATCATCAGCATCAGCTTGGTGTGTGTAAAGTGATTCATTCTATATATTTTGAAACCATTCAACATTCCATTGTCAATTTTGCATTTTAGGCTATGAACATTTCCTCTTTGAAGAAATACCTCCACCTAATTCCCTTCAGACATTGCTCTACTACCTACCGAGCGTCTATAGCTCCGGTAGAGATTATCTGAAACTCCCAAATATTAGGTGAATTTTGGATGTTGCATTTCCTTTATTCTAGACATAGCTTCACTGCCAACCAAGCGTCTATAGCTCTGGTGAAGATTATCTAGTTCATGGTGATAGATTTAACTTTATTTTCAATTGTATTCATCATTTCATCTCTCATTTTTTATCCCTCATTTTTGTCACTTTTTTTTTGTTTTTTTGTTTTTGTTCTTTTATTCAGTAATACGGTACTTTGCAACAAATCCACCTGCCATTTGGGTTAGAGATCAGGTAAGGCTGAAAGAGTATATAAAAATTTTCACCTTAATTTACAAAATTGACAACTTCATACTTCCAAAATTTCAAAATATATTCTTTAAAGTGTTTGTAGTACTCGTGAAGCTTTTGCAATATGATTCTAATATTTCAAATTTCCTTATCTTAGTTCAAATTCATGAAGATATAGACTAACATCTCACTTTTCCTTTTCTCCAGGTTTTACAGGTTTTCAAAATAGGTAATTTCATCCTATATGACCCAGGACCAAATACCAAACAAAATCATCAAATGATTAGTGTCTCAATAACAACTACCTCAATCCTAAAAAACCTCACTAAAACTTTGTCAAATTCAACAACACACATCAAAATAATGAAACTCCAAAATCTGGCAAAGCCAATTTATTACTATACTAAAAACACAACCAAAAATATATAAACACTAAACAAACAAAAAACATCAACAACACCAACTAATAAAATCAGCAAAATAACTAACTAACAAGCTCACAAAACAACAAGCTATACAAAACATAAATTTGCAAAACCAAAATTGCAAAGTTGATAAAGCGAGTGAATCCACTTCCTAAACTTGACAACATTGACAATAGAACCAATAACAAAACATTACAAAACCACAACTTATGTACAAACACAAAAACAAGAAAACAAAATCCAAAAGACTATTTACAAAAATATACATTATGTACAAGACACTGCAAAATTTCTGCCATCATTTCCCTAGATCCCAAATACGATTAGCACACTTTAGAAAACATATATGATTATATGCCTGCCAAGTTTTATAAGAATCCAATAAAAATAAGATTAGGCCAAAAATAGAAATTCTTATTATGCCTATCTCATCCCACTGATTTGATTCAAGTTGATAAGCAATTCCATGTTTAAAATTTGATTTATTAAACTTAAAATTGAAAACATGATTTTCAATTATCCTTTGCTTATTCAAAAAGGTGTAAATTTCACAATTTGATTCATAATTTAGAACTAGGCTCCCCTTTTAAAATAGGAGATCTTGCAAATAAGAACCTATTTCTAAAAATTTCAAATTCAAATCACTTTCAAAGTTTTTAAAGCAATCACAATCATTCAAGAATTGACAAGCATCTAGGACATTTGGTATAAGAAGATCATTAAAAATTTGTGCCCTAGATTCACTAGTTGATTGCTCATGAATTTGATTAAGCATTTCAAACATGTTTTCCTTCATTTCATTTATGGCAAAAATTTTAGAAGTTGTCTCCAACTTCTTGTTAACAACATTTGATATTTCATCATTGATAGCATTAGCATCCAAAAACTTATCATGCAACCCATTACCTGAAAATTTTGTAACCAATGAGAAAGGTGAAGATTTTACCTCGTCATCTATACTCAACACATCATTATTAGCATTTACCAATATTTGATGAGCATTTGTCACTTTTTCCTTTTCTTCATGGTCTCCATCATGATCACCTTGTAGTTCTTCATCTTCATCAAATACATGTTTGTTAAAGACACCAAAATTAGGCACCCAATTAAATGTATGCCCATCCTTTTCAAACCACAAATCTGACTGATCACAAGATGTGTTAAATAACAAATTTTCTTGATCAACCACCTGAGTTACTTCAGATAGATCAACATTTTCCTTTAGGTCATCACCAACATTAAATCCAAACCATTCATGTGAATTTGTACTCAAATTTTTATTAGTCATGGGTAAAAGAGATGACTTTACCTCTTCCTCATTATTAAAAAATGAGTCATAAGAAACATTTACCATTTCTTCATTTTCAATTTCAGCAAGGTGTTCAATAAATTCATCTTCAAAGTGATTCAATTTTGGAACCTTCTCTATTTTTGCAATTGGCATGTCATTTTCTGATTGTGTAGGAATTGTGAAATCTTCTTTTGAAATAGAAGTTTCAACATCCTGCATATCAAGTGAAACAAAAATTTTATCAGTAGAAGTATGAGAAAACAATGATTCACCATACATACCCCATCCATTATAATAATTATCTTCTAAAGCTAAGGGATGAGATTTTATCATGGCTTTAGAAAACATGTGATTCTTTGACTATACAAGAGTTGTAGACTCTTCATGTAAGATATCAATTTTAGCATCCTACATATCAGATGAAGAAAAATTCTTATCAGTAGGCATAAAAGAAAAACATTCATCATATCTTCCCCAACCATTATAAAAATTATCTTCTATAGTTAAAGGGTGAGGTTCAACCATATATTTTGTGCAAACTTCGGATAGGTCTATAATTTCCTTTTCAAATTCACCTTTATCAATCACCTGAGATGAAGACCTACTGATTTCTTGTTGTATGAGCATTGTAGAATCCTTAAGTGACACAAGGCTTTCAATTTCCTGCACATCATCTGAGATAAGAACTTCTTTGGAAATTGTGAATAAAGTGAATAATTCTTCTTCATGATCTGAAATAACAAAATCATTATCTTTCTGAAGCACTTGGTGACATTCCATATTTTCTTTCATACCATATTTGGATTCATTTTCAGATTCACCTTCTTCAATAAAGAATTCATCTTCAACTTCAAACAATTCATCTTCCTCAAGCAATAAGATTTTAGGATCAGTCATTTGAACCATCATCATCGAGGTATTATTTTTTTGTAATCCCTTGCAATCTTCAATGAAATCACATCTATGATCATTCAATTCTTTAAATTTACCTATTTGAACATCACACTCATTATCCTCCTAAAACAAATGATGAAAATCTATCATTTCTTCTATATATTCTTCATATTCATTTTCTTTAATTTCAAAAAATTCATCTTTATCAAATTCATCCTCCTCAATTTCAAAGAATTCATCTTCCTCAGATTCATATTTTGGTAAGACAAGGGTTTCTTCAGTGGGATCAATTTCTATATTTTGTTTTATAAGATCATCCCAATCCTCTTTTGTGAATAATGGCTCTAAGTCAGTTTCTACATTTTGATCAACTTGATCATCACAATGTTCATTGATGGGTATTGAATCTAAAACCTGCACCTCATTCTCAACATCTAAGGTAGTTGTGACATCTAAACTATCAATCTCAACCTGACTCATTTGTGATCTTTGATTATGAGTTTTAGGTCTAAGTCTGTATAGTTGTTCCATATTAACACCTTGAGATATCAATTGTTGTTCAAATGTTATTGCCTCATTGTAAGCTCTAGGCAATGATGTAATTTTAAGACCTTTCCCTAAAAACATAGAAGTAACATGATCTAAGGCTCCCATGTATATTTGAGTAGCTCTTTCTTCTGAAATGATATAATGTATCCCCACCTCAGTATACAACCTATGGAATTTATCATTAAATGATCTCATGGGTTCGTTAAATTTTTTATGGATGGAGACAAATTGATTTAACATCATAACTGGGTCATCCAACTTTCCAAAATGTTTGAGAAATGCTTTTTCTAGTTTAGCCCAAGAAGTAGCAGACCTTACAGGTAATTGTATGTACCACTTAAGCGCAACCTCATCCAATGGGTATGAAAATAATCTGCAAGGAACATCTCCTGCATAAGCTGCAAATGACTTAACACACTCTTGTATCTCTGAATATGTTCCTTGGCTTGATCCACATCATGCCTAAATCTGGGTAAACAAACTTCTACACCTTCAAGAATTTGATGAATAGGCATGTTTAAACTGCTATAATAATCACCTATCCAAGATGCCATTATTTTCTTTACTGAAGTAAGTGATGCCATTAGTGAACTTCAAAGAACACAAAATTTAATGCCAATCTTATTAGTCAAAGAAATATATCTTGCAACTAAGCATGAAATGACTAATCAATTGATAAAATATATGCATCAATTAAACCTTGGCATTAAATAACACCCTTCAATTTGTAATTTTTTTTTAAAACTGAGATTTGAATGATTTCAAATGAAAATCAAATATTTACCTTTCAAGCCCTCCTTCTAGCGCCAATTTGTTGAGGTGTGATTTTGTTCGATTACAAATATCACCCAAAAATTAGGATCGTAATCCTCTCTTGCAAAGAAAATATGTTTCTCCAAGGTTCTTTTACGTAACATGTTATGAATTTATGTCAATTAAGTGCACATAACATCTCAGGGATTAACAATCAACTGTTAACAAGGGGCCTAGTATAACAAATATTTTGATCTTGAAATCATTACTTGCATTTTCATCAGTATAATTTACTTCCTCAAAATGAATAAACTTACCTTTTAAAGCTAATATTTGAGAATGCAAATCTATTTTAAAAGATGAACTTTGATTAAAAATACTTTTAACCTTATATTAAACTTGCATGAATGTTTTAAAGCATTTTAATTCAAAACTTACATTTATTTCATGAATGAAGCTTAAAATCAGATCTAATAAATGATGAATAAAATAAAAACCCTAATTATAAAATGTGAAACACTTTATAATCCCTATGTTTGGGCTTTTAGAATATTCTAAGCTTTATAATCCTTGCTTCTTTTCATAGAATATGAATAATTAATGTGTATGAATTCTAATTATAAAGTTTTGTACTTTATAATATAAAAATTAGAATTCATATAACCTTTTAAACCAAATATTTATTTATTCAAATATTTATTAATTCAAATATTTGAAATAAATAAATATAAATAATTAATATGTATGAATTCTAATTATAAATTTTTGTACTTTATAATATGAAAATTAGAATTCACGTAATCTTCCTTAATGTGATGTTTATTTATTTTCAAATATTTATTAAACTAAATATTTGAAGTAAATAAATTTAATCCTTTCAATAGTATACTTTGGACTTTATGATTTGAGATTGAAAATTTTAATAAATCAAACTTATAAATCTCAAATTATGGATTTTAAAATTTTATGATATTAAAATCAATAATCCATATAATCCTTCTCTATCTCTAAAATTTATTTGTCAAATATTTATTAACTTAAATATTTGACCTAAATAAATTTTACAACCCTTTCTATAAATCTGAATCTTTGAAATTCAACTTAGGGTTTTAATAAAACAAATTCAATGAACTTTATAAACTTTATGAAATTTAAAATCAAAAGTTCATTGATTCCCTCTTCTGTGAAATTTATTCACTCGAAATATTTATAGAATTAAATATTTGAGTGATAAATTCAAACTTTAACCTAGTTGTAAAATTTAAATCTTTTATAAAATAAACTAGGTTTTATCTTAAATCTTAATGCCTCAAATAAATTAAAAAGGTCTTAAGGTAAAGAAACAAATTTGAATAAAACGTTCGGACAAACTTGCTACAACACAGAAAAACACAACTTTGAAAACCAAACTCAGTAGCCCAGATTTTACACAATCCTACCACAAATTTGGTGCTATCTTCTATGAAATTTTAATTAAAAAATTATATCAATCAAATTATAAATTAAAAACACCACAATAGTGCTTGCTTTTAATAAAAATTGAATTTGATACAAAATATTAGATCTTACAATGAATCCAACAAAGTCTCTATATTCATGTGCAAATGTAGCTTCCTCTCAACTTGGTCTTCTATTTGGCTCCTTTCAATATTTCCTCTTTTTCTCCAACCTGTTCGACCCTCTCTTTGGTTTCTAATTCTCCATTTATAACTTGAGAAATTTATTCCTCTTGATTAGTTTGCTCTGTTCCATCCATTTAAAAAAATGAATTCTTGAAACCCTAATATCAATAAAGCCTTTTCAAAGGATTAATATTTCTCCTCATTGGCATTCAAAAATTAAAGTTAAGACATGCCCAGAAACCCACAACACACCCCTCAAAATTTATAATCCTGCCAATAAGACAAATATTAATTAGAATATAAAACATTTATAAAATAACATTCTTAAATATAATTAAATTATAAAGTTATAAAAATTTATAATTTAATTAATTTAAAACATATTTATAAAATAACCATTCTAACTATATTAAATTATAAAGTTATAAAACTTTATAATTTAATTAATTTAAAACAAGTTTATAAAATAACAATTTTAAATATATTAAATTATAAAGTTATAAAACTTTATAATTTAATTAATTTAAAACAAGTTTATAAAATAACCATGTAACATAAAACAATAATAATAACATAACCAAGTAAACCTAAACAAAATAATATAAAATAACTATAAAACAAAACATAACACATACTAATCTTTACCCACACAACATAACCATACGAGAACAAAGAAGAAACCCATGAATCACGAGATAACATCTGGCGTTGAAACCAAAACAACAATTACGAATATGGATTCTCAAAATCCAAGGATGAATGAAATCGACCACATATAGAGATGAATTTCAAATAACTTTCAAATTTCAAGTGGGTCCCCAAATTTTGGGGTCGTTGTGAAGGAGTCACAACATGTATGTTCTAATTTTGTTTAGCATAGCAAGGATATATTTGTGTCTATCTTCTCTTTCTTCATCGCCCTCTTGAGTTTATCTTCTCCTTAGAAAAAATTTAGAGTCTCAGTTGTTTCACATAGAGAAGCTCCAAAAAAGTATTTTTGGGCAAACATCTCCGAAAAAGACTTTCGCCCGAAGTTATTTTCAAGGTAGGCAAAAAATATTTTGCCTCAAAAATTATTTTTGAATGGACAAAATCACATTGGCGCTCAAAATAGATTGTGGTTGATATGTTTTGGTATTCACCCCGAAAATAATTGGTGAAGGGGTAAAATTATCCAAAGGGATGAAATTGAATGCGATCAATAATTATTTTTTTGTCCTTCGTCGCCCCTTTGATGTTCAAAAATACTCTGTCACCCCTTTGATGTCCGAAAATCCTCCATTGCCCCTCTGATTTTCAAAATTTCTTCATCGCCCCTTTGTTATTCGAAAGTGCTTTGTCGCCCATCCACCGTGTGAAACTCCATTTATCTTGAATCTTTCAAATTGGTATATATCTTGAAAATATCCTTGCATCAGTAACTTGTTTGAAAGCATGGAAAGGGTAGTTTCATGTAGTGGTGGGGTGAAATAGTAATTTTCACTCCACGATGGAGTGAAACACATTTTTGGAGTACAAATTACTCGAAAACGTTTCTTCAAAAGCAACTTGGACGAAAAAGAAACCACATTTTTGGAGTACAAATTACTCGAAAACGTTTCTTCAAAAGCAACTTGGACGAAAAAGAAACTTTTGAGGTGGATCTTGAGCGAAGTGATGGACAATGTGTTATCGGAGGTAATAAAAAAGGATGTATATATCTCACAGAAAAAAATATACACTTGTATATTATTCAAAATAAAAATGACTTCTATCACAGTTTTACAAAGGAAATATTTACAGCGGATGCCAAGTGTTTCTCACAAGAATAACTCTAGACACATCCACAACTAAATCCCCTTAGTTGCAAAACTAACCAATGGAACAAAAGAGAACATAAAGCTATTGCTTTTTATTCTCACTTCTCCTTTGTCTTCGCTTCTACTTTGCCAACGCTCCTCTACTTTTTACTACACTACACTGCTCTCTCTGCATACTCCTTCTAAAATACAACACCACCTTATATAGCCAGGTGGAAGAGAGGATAAGGCTTATGTTATGAAATACAATAGGGATTATATTTTGACATGCACCAAATAAAAACTAGGGTTTCCTTCCAATCACAACTATTGGTATTAATTACACACATTAGAAATTTACGATGATCAGATTCAAATATTTGTGATCGGATTCAGGCGATAAGATTTGTCAGAGATATTTTTAGGCGTCAAATCTGGTTTATTTTTTTATCCTCCTTCAAACCAGATTTCATAAAATATTTGACACAGAGCATTTCCTATAGCCTATTGAAGTCCTCCTCTTTTAAATATTTTATGAAAATATCTGCTACCTACTCTTTTGACCTACAAAATAGTAACTCAATTTCGTTAGCTTTCACCATCTCTCTGATGAAATGGTAGTGGATATCAATGTGCTTGGTCCTACCATGAAACATTGGATCCTTCGATAGTGCTATGGCAGAATTATTGTCACAAAAAATAGTTGTTGCTCCTTTTGGTGGATGACTCAGCTTACCCAAAATTCTCCTTAACCAAACTACCTAGCATGCGGCTGAAGTGACGATAACATACTCTGCCTCGGTAGTGGACAATGCAACTATCTATTACTTATTTGAGGACCATGAAACTGCTCCTAATAAAATATAGAAAGCATAGTTGGAATTTATCTTCTGATCATCTGCACTTCTAGCCAAGTCGTTATCTGTGTAGCCAACTAGTTCAGGTTGGTATTTTTTGGCATAATAAATTCCATGGTTTTATGAACCATTGACATACCATAGTATCATTTTATCTGCTTACCAATGAGTGTCATATGTAGTCTCCATAAACCTACTAATTAAGCTCACTATGAACATCAAATCTGGTCTAGTTGCAGTCAAATACATGAGACTACCAACTAACCTTTTATGCAAAGTTGGATCAACATTTCTATAGCAATCCATTTTACTTAGCTTCAAGCCTATGGAAATAGGTGTGATGGTAGGTTTGCTATCTTCCATCTTAAACATCTTCAGGACATATCTTTCATACTTGCCCTAAGAAATGAATATACCATCCGCAAATTAGTCAACTTCTATGCCTAGAAATTATTTCATCAGCCCTAAGTCCATTATTTTTAACTCCTTCTTCATGGTTGTTTTGAACTAGTCAAATAGCACATTGCTATTGCTAGTATAAATCAAATTATCTACATACAAGTATATGATTATCATCTCTCTCTTTACATTTTTCTTCAAGTATAGGGTGTTATCATATGGGCATTTGATGAACCTATTCTCCTAAAAGTAGGCATCAATCTTATTGTACCAATCCCTAGGTACTTGCTTCAACCCATGTAGGATCTTCTTCAACTTCAGTACTTTACCTTCTTTCCCTTCCAGCTCATAGCCAGGCCAGGTGGCTAGTCTATGTAGACCTCTTCTTCCAACACTACATTTAGGAAGGTAAACTTGACATCCATATGGTAAACACTCCAGAATGTTTTGGTTGCCAATGCTAAAATCATTTTATCTATGTAAAGTCTTGCTATATGCGCATACATATCATGATAGTCAATCCTTGAATTCTACTTGTAGCCTTTTACCACTAGTCTAGCCTTATGCCGATCAACCTCACCTTGGGAATTAAACTTAGTTTTGTATACCCATTTGACTCCAATGGTCTTCTTCCTTGTTGGAAGATCCATCAACTGCCATGTCTGATTCTTCTCTATGGCTTCTATATCATCATCTATAGCTTGCACCCATTTATAATTTTGAATTGCTTATTCAAATGAAATTGGATCACAGTTAGAAAATAAAGTAAAGTTAGAATGTTCTTCATCTATTTTATTTTGGGTTACCTCATAAATGTCTTGCAATATCCTTGTCTTTTCTGGTGTCCTCAAATTGGAGATCCTACTTGCAAGTTGAGGCATTTGTGATGATGAGGTAGTATTGCTACTAGCTCCAGTATTGCTACTTGAAGCTATAGGTTGATGCATTTTTCCTTCTTCCAAGTACTCAAGATTTATAATTGATGGCTCTAGCTGTCTAATCTTTGATTTCTAATTCTAGGATTCATCCTCAAAGAAATTCATATCTCAGCTAGTAATTAACTTCTTTGTCATAGGATTATATAGCCTATATACCTTTGAATCTTCACTATACCTAGTGAAGATGCATTTCTCCACCTTGTCGTCCAACTTATTCCTCTTCTCATTTGGAACATGTGCATATGCTATGCACCCAAAATTTTTGAAGTGAGCAACACTGGGCTTCTGGTTGCTCCAAGCATTTTGAGGAATTTTATCCTTCACACTCTTCTTGGGATACCGATTTAGTAGATAAACTACACAACATAAAACTTCTACCTAGAAATCATGTGGTAAATTATTTACCTTCAACATACTTCATGCCATATCCATGATTGTTCTATTCTTTATTTCTGCAACACCATTATACTATGGTGTGTATCTAGCAATGAGATGCCTGTGAATTCTATTTTTCTTGTATAAATTAAGGAATTCATTTGAGATATTGACGGGGTCGAGAAAATATCACCTTACAGAAATTTCAAACTTTTCATTAAAATCTCTGAAAATATTTACATGCATCTAAGTAAACAGCCCGCAGGCTTTACAATGGCTACTCTAGGCCTGGTGTTCCTTTCTGTACTCGGTATCCCCTGTTCTTCTCTCATCCACCACCCTCCCCCACTATTACCAATTTTTTTGTTTTTTTATATCGGGGTCTCGATATTCCAGGCCATTAATGACCCACCTGCGTAAAAGAATTAAATGAGACCCCCCCAAAATCGGCTTCCCTCCGAGATTTAAATTTTTTTTTTTTTTCTTACGTAAATCACCCACTCCCTGATCCACCATCTCACCCCACACTGTCCATCCCTGCAACTGTCGCTTTTCCAGACTGTCCCTCGGGAACTGCTGTCACTTTTTCAGAAACTCTTAAATTGCCCCGCTACCTCCTTTCCCATGCGCGGGCCTTTCCTCGTGTCCAAATTTTAAAACGGCCTTCAACCGGCCCCAAAATCTCCATCCACGTGGCAACCACATGTCTAAATTTGGCCTTGCCAGGCCGACTGTGTGTCAACCTTGGCCATCTTCTTTCGGGTCGCGATATCGTGAACCCAACTGTCGCCCTGCCCTCAACTCTGAACATTGTCGTAATATCGTGACAAAACACATCCCTGCACTTGTCGCCGCTGTCGAGGTCACGAAACCATGACATGTCACGAAATTGTGACACGTCACAATTTCGCAACCCCTCCCAACCTTGCCTTCCACCTGCAATGCCTTTTCAAAAAGTCACGATATCGCGACCAACTGCCTCCTCGCCTTTGCTTTTGCACTAACGTCGCGATACCACGACGTCGCGATATCGTGACGAAAACTCCTCCTGCCTTTGCCAACGAACAGACGTCGTGATATCGCGACGTCGCGATATCGCGACCAAACCGGCCCCTACCCAAGTCGAAGCCTTTGAGGTCATGATTTCGTGACCCCAACTTAATTTATGCCCAAAATTTACAAACTTCCCCCTTCTGCTTTGCACAACTTCCCCTCCCGAAAATTAAAAAAAAAGAAAGAATTAAAAAATTCAAAAAAAAAAAAAAGAAGAATGCAAGATTGCCCTTGCCATCGGATGCTCCTGCATCAGACACCCGGGGTAGATAGAGAAGTGACCTTCACTTCGGTGTTGTCCGGTCACCGCCTTCGGCAACACCTCCCGACATTCACCTGCCTCTGCAACCTGCTCAAATCCCGCTTCTTGGCAAGAAAATTTTTTGCCCTCTACCAGACAAATTCTGGCATTACTGCACACTTTCTCATCTTCGGTCTGCAATGGCTTCAACTTGTGCCGCACTCCATATTTCTTCAAGGTGTAAGTATTTGCACGACCATCATGCACTGCACTCCGATCAAACTGCCATGGCCTTCCCAACAGCAAATGGCAAGCATCCATGGGGAATACATCACACAGGACTTCATCCTGGTATCTCCCAATCTGGAACGTGACTAAACACTGTTCCCGGACCCATGCTCTGTGGTCCTTTTGCAACCATGCAATCCGGTATGGATGCGGGTGCCTCCTTCTCTCCAGCTACAACTTAGTAACCATCTCCTCAAAAACTAAGTTGTCTGTACTCCCATTGTCTATAATGACATTATAGACTTTGCCTGCACTTTTACACCGGGTGCAAAATAGGCTTCTCCTCTGTTCAGATTTGTCTTCCTCCACCAGCATGGTCCTCCTCACAATCATTGCTTCTCCATTTTTAGCTTCTTTAGAATGTTCTGAATCAGCATCTTCAACTGCCACAACTGCTCTGGCAGGACCCACTTATTTCTTGTTTACTCTTTCTCGGTGTTGTGGACACTCAAATTCCTGATGTCCCTCTTCTCCGCAGTGGAAACATGTTCCTCGAAACACTCCTCTTCCATACCCGTGTCCAGATCTACCTCTTCCTCTCGGGTAGCCATCATTCTGAACTTGCGGTTTGGGTTCTTCATCCTCTTCTTTCTGACCTCGGCTGCTGCTAGTCTCCTCTCCTTTCTTCTCTTCCTTTCCTTCTTTCTTTCCACCGTTCTTTCCTCCTGGTCCTTTTACTCTTTGCTTGCTCTCAAACTTTCGGTTTAGTTTTTCTTCCACCTTCAAAGCAAATTGGTAAGCATGTTCAATGGTGCTTACCCGAACTAAACTCAACTCCTCCTGAACACTGGGTCTCAACCCATTAATATAACGGGCCACTTTTTCCTTACTTGCTTCTAAGTGCCCGGTTCTGATGGAGATTTTATAAAATTCCTCTGTATATTCTTGGACAGTTTTGTTCATCTGCCTCAAACTCTACATTTTTTGTAGCAGGTCCAGTTCATAATCTACGGGGATAAACTACCTTTTCAATTTTTCCACCATTCTGTCCCATCTTGTTATCCGCTCTTTTCCTCTTCGATTCCGTTCCAGCTGTACTCCCTTCCACCATATGCTGGCATGACCTTTTAATTTAGTCTTAGCAAATCTGACCCGGTTAGGGTCTTCAACCTCCTCATATTCGAAATACTCTTCTAAATCATTTATCCAATCTATTAATTCCTCCGAATTCAAGTTCTCGAAATATGTAGAAACTTCTAACTTCGGCCTCTTCCCGATCTGAGATATGGCCTTGTATAGTCTGGCTTGTGCCGGATCTACATCTTCTTCCTCTTCTTCAAACTGATTCTCCTCTTCATCAACTTCATCTTCACTGTCTGCATCTCTTCTTGGCTCATGTCCTCTGCGCAGTTCTTCTTACAGGGCCTGAACTTGCCACTGCAATGCCCGGAAATCTTCTACTGCCATGCCTCTGCCACCCATAGGGTTTCTTCTCGAAGGCATCTTCACCTGATCTCAAGCCCTCCCACAAGTCCTGGTACAATTGCCTCTCCTTCGACGGTCTATTGTATGCTCAGGAACAATGGCCTCTGATACCACTGACGGGGTCGAGAAAATATCACCTTACAGAAATTTCAAACTTTTCATTAAAATCTCTGAAAATATTTACATGCATCTACGTAAACAGCCCGCAGGCTTTACAATGGCTACTCTCGGCTTGGTGTTCCTTTCTATACTCTGTCTCCCCTGTTCTTCTCTCGTCCACCACCCTCCCCCACTATTACCAATTTTTCCATTTTTTTATATCGGGGTCTCGGTCTTCCAGGCCATTAATGACCCACCTGCGTAAAATAATTAAATGAGACCCCCCCAAAATCGGCTTCCCTCCGAGATTTAATTTTTTTTTTCTTACGTAAATCACCCACTCCCTGATCCGCCATCTCACCCCATACTGTCCATCCCTGCAACTGTCAATTTTCTAGATTGTCCATCCCTGCAACTATCGCTTTTCTAGACTGTCCCTCGAGAACTGCTGTCGCTTTGTCAGAAACTCTTAAATTGCCCCGCTACCTCCTTTCCCACGTGTAGGCCTTTCCTTGTGTCCAAATTTTAAAACGGCCTTCAACCGGCCCCAAAATCTCCATCCACGTGGCAGCCACGTGTCTAAATTTGGCCTTGCCAGGCCAACCGCGTGTCCACCTTGGCCATCTTCTTTCGGGCCACGATATCATGACATGTCGCGATATCGTGACCCAACTGTCGCCCTGCCCTCAACTCTGAACATTGTCGCGATATCACGACGTCGCGATATCGCGACAAAACACGTCCCTGCACTTGTCGCCGCTGTCGAGGTCACAAAACCGCGACATGTCACGAAATCATGACATGTCACGATTTCACGACCCCTCCCAACCTTGCCTTCCACCTGCAATGCCTTTTCAAAAAGTCACGATATCGCAACGTCGCGATATCGCGACCAACTACCTCCGTGCCTTTGCTTTTGCACTAACATCGCGATACCACGATGTCGCGATATCGCGACGTCGTGATATCACGATGGAAACTCCTCCTGCCTTTGCCAACGAACAGACGTCACGATATCTCGCGACCAAACCAGCCCCTGCCCAATTCAAAGCCTTTGAGGTCACGATTTTGCGACCCCAACTTAATTTATGCCCAAACTTTACAAACTTCCCCCTTCTGCTTCGCATAACTTCCCCTCCCGGGAAAGAATTAAAATAATTCAAAATACAGGTACTTAAAGAAAATTTTGAAGGATGCAAGATTGCCCATACTGTCACTGGATGCTCCTGCATCAGATATACTCACCTCCTCCATATGTTGTGGGAGTCTTCACGAAGTAGCCACTCTGTTTCTCAACTAGAGCCTTGAAAACCCTAAATTTGATTAATGCCTCTAACTTTTTTTATGGGATATATCCATATCCTTTGAATAAAGTCATCAATTAAAGTCAAGAAGTATTTTTTATCGATAAATGTGTTGGTCTACATTAGATCGTAAATATCTGTGTGTATTAGCTCCAATGGCTGTGAAGCTCTCCAAGAATATCCTGTAGAGAACTCATCCCTGTGCTGATTTTTGACTAGATAACCTTCACACACTTGATTCAGTTGCTCTATGAGGAGTAAACCCTTCACCATATGTTTCTTGTGCAACAGGTTCATGCCACTGAAGCTCAGGTGACTGAATCTGAGATACCCCAATCATGTAGCTTTTTTCACCACTACATTGAATGTTATCAATAATTAATTATGAATTTATAGGAGAAACATCTTGTTCTTTGTCATGGACATAGTTGCAATTTTCCCAAGCTCTTTGCCTCTAATAGTACAAAATTCATCTTTGAATAAATAGTGTGCCCCTTCTGCACAAGCTATACAACACTCAAAAAATTGTGCTTCAATCCAAGCACATAATAGACATCTTATATTTTCTTCCTTTCACCTTTCCTTGTGCGAATGATGATTTTTCCTTTGTCCATAATAGGCACTTTGATATTGTTCCTCATATTCACTTCTAACTTGATTGTTTCATCAAGTTGTGAGAACATCTCTTTGTTCCTATACATGTGGTTGCTACACCCACTATCGAGATACCAGATATTCTTCTAGCTCTCCTCATCAATACTATGATTTAACAACACATTCCCATAAACATATCTACACTCCGCATTTTCATTTTTATTTGTGAAATGGGATTTTTGTTTGTTATACTTGGCCATCTTCTTTCTACACTCATAAATATAATGATCGAATTTCATGCAATAATAACATTGGATATTTGATTTATCATACCCCTGATTAGATCCTCCTTGCTGATTTCTTCCATTATCTCTTCCTCCTACTTTATAGAAGTCACATATGGTCTATCCATCATTGGAGTTTGACCTTCCTCATTTTTTTTTACTATTGGGCACTAAATTGCATCATGTTCTACTCAACATTCCGACTATCTATCTTCCTAATTTCTATCCAAGCATGCACCCGATAGCTATAGCTCAACACTCAACATTGGATGGACCAAAATAGGGTTTCAAATCCAACCTCCATAGTAGGATGATTCCTCATCAACTTAAACAGGATGTTGACACAATTATGCTCACTTAGGGTTTTGGAGATTAGGGTTAAGAAAATTATTAGGGTTAAGAGAGAGATTAGGGTTATAAAATGTAAACAATAGTGTACAAATAGGCTAACAACAATGTCACTATAGAAAAAAATCTCCCATAAACTATCCTATGGTACCCATTACTTCAAATCAACATTATCTCAAAATAAATGAACCTTCATACATTAAAGCAAAATAGAGAAATATTGAAGATAGCAATTTCAATATCCAAACAAT
Source organism: Wollemia nobilis (assembly GCA_028583015.1). NCBI lineage: Eukaryota > Viridiplantae > Streptophyta > Pinopsida > Araucariales > Araucariaceae > Wollemia > Wollemia nobilis. Next base: position 290,610 of record JAQPPZ010000015.1, read on the forward strand.
GATAATCCAAATAACAAAATTAATCAACACTCATATTTTATAGAAATGCACTTTCTACCAATATAGATCTAATCAGAAGTAGATTTCAATTACCCTAGCAGTTAGTAATCCAATAAACTAACAAAAAAACCATTCGAATATTGATAGAAATGCAACTCCAAACTTTGAACCTCTGATACGAGATAATGAAGACATAAATTTGAAGCGAAAATCAATGTAATGATACTTTCATTAGCTCACAAGAATATTTACAATAGTGCAGACAAAAATACTAGATCCGACCCTAAAAAATAAGGGTTCAACCTCTATTTATAGTTTTAAAATTAAATAATAATAAGGAACATTAAAAATATTTATTTTTCAATAGCTCAACAAAGATTTCTTTTTGGTATTTTCTTAATGGTTTAAACTCTAGGAAATACGCTCCAACTAGACTACCATGGTAGATCAGATATTTTGTAACTCACTGGTTGGTTGACGTTAGTTGGAGTTCAGGCCGTTAGAGACTACATCTGATCCATGAAATTTTCTTGAAATCTCACATCGCCATCGATCTATAATTTCCTATGGTTCCTATTTCTTGAAACCCTCTAATGCTTTGGCTTCTAGTCTCCCAACTAATTGTGTTTGAATTTGATGGTAAAAAGCCTTTAAATACTTTGAAATCATCAATAAAATATCAACCATTGATCTTCCCCATTGCACGACAACAATTTGATCTAGAACATATTTTGTACAATGGTAGGGAAAGACCAAAGAACCATTCTACTTCTTTAAGTTGATGACATCACGTTTTATTTAAAATACTTGTGAAGTGAGAATCCATACTCAAGCAAGTGTTAAAATTCTTTAACGAACCTACCATAGTGTAAAATAAAAATTCCTTCATTTCACATTAGAGATAGTGTAAAATGTACATTATTGCCAATTCAGAAGGAATTTAGTTCAAAAATAATCTTTGATACGAATCCACACACTTTTGCATTATTTTCTACCTCTTGTCACCAATTCAGATCAAAACACTCTATAAATTCCTAGAATTGGGCTTACTAACACTTAGGCATTTGAAGTATATTGAAAATAACAAGTGGTCACTAATCCACACTTATTTTATGCTGACATCATATTTGTCAAAAAGCTCTTGCAGATTCATGATGTGTCACTAGTTTGGTGCCAAATGCATTATAAATGATGCAGAATCACTCCCAATGGAAAATTACACTAAGTTTTGTGTGGATTATAAACCTTTGTCATGGATCTGCTCTAAAATACACTGAAACATATGCATAATGGAAACTTAATACCTTAGATATATTTTTCAAAAGTTTCTAAGGATTTGGCCATTTTGGACCTACTTCTAGTGCCTCCTAGGTGGATTTGCTTGTAATGTCATAGAACTTAGAGTCTTATCCACTAGGCATCAGATTCAAAAGTGTTCATCTTAAAAAAATATTTAAAGAATAATTTCCATATGAACACTACACTCTAAAAATTTAATGATATCTTAAGAGTAGAAGTTCACATCGAGACCATGCTTCAAACAACATAGAGGATAACTGCTCATATAAAGACTATGCAATAAACACAGGTTCCTCTACCACTGTTTTCAAAATCTATCTCTAGGAATAATTTCAATAAGAACATTACCCTAATAACACTTAGTGTAATTTTCCATTCGGAGAGATTCCACATCATTTATAATGCATTTGGCACTGTACTAGCGATGCATCATGAATTCACAAGATTTTTTTGACAAAGATGATGTCAGCATAAAAGAAGTGTGGATTGGTGACCACTTGATATTTTTAATGCAATTCAAATGGCTAAGTGCTGGTAATCCTAGTTCTGGGAAATTATAGAGCGTTTTGATCCAGATTGGTGACAAGAAGTAGAAAATAATGCAAAAGGGTGCAGATTTATCAAAAATTGTTGGGCACTAAATTGCATCAAGTTTTACTCAAAAATGTAGCTATCTATATTCCTACTTTTTATCTAGGCATACTCCCGATAGCTATAGATCAACATTCAACATTGGATGGACCAAAATAGGGTTTCAAATCAAACCTCCAAAGTAGGTTGGTTCCTTGTCAACTTAAACAGGTGTTGACCAATTATGCTCACTTAGGGTTTTGGAGATTAGAATTAAGAGAGATATTAGGGTTAGAAAATGTAAACATTAGTGGATGGATAGGCTAATAACAATTTCACTATAACCAAAAGTTCCCATAAACTATCTCAAGGTACCCATTACTTCAGATCAATATTATCCCAAAATAAATGAACCTTCAAACATTAAAGGACAACAAAGAAATATTGAAGATAGCAATTTCCATATCCAAACAATGATCATCCAAATAACAGAATTAATCAACACTCATATTTTACAAAAATGCACTCCCTACCAATATAGATCTAATTGAAAGTAGATTTCAATTACCCTAGTAGTTAGTAATCCAATAAACTAGAAAAAACTAACCATTCAAATATTGACAAAAATGCAACTCCAAAACTTGAACCTCTAATACGATATCATGAAGACACAAATTTGAGGCAAAAATTACTGTAATTCTCTTTTAATCAGCTCACAAGAAAATTTACACTAGTGTAGGCAAACACACTAGAGTCGACCCAAAAAAATTAGGGTTTGACCTCTATTTATAGTTTGAAAATTAAATAATAATAAGGAACATTACAAAGATTTATTTTTTAATAGCTCAATATAGAGTTCTTGCTAGCCTTTTCTTACTGGTTCAACCTTCTGGAAATCCATTGCAATTAGACCACCATGGCAGCTCAAATATTTTTCAACTCGCTGGTTGGCTGATGTCAGTTGGAGTTCAAGATTTTAGAGACTGCATCTACTCTGTGAAATTTTCTTAGAAGATCACCTCATCATCAATTTACAACTACCTTTGGTTCCTATTCTTGAAACCCTCTAATGCTTCAGCTTCTAGTCTCCCAACTGACTGTGTTTGAATTCAATGAGAAAAAGCCTTTAAATACTTCCAAATCATCAGTAAAATCTTGATCGTTGATCTTCCCCATCACACGGCTATGATTTGATTTGGAATATATTATGTACAATGGTAGGGAAATACCAATGTACCATTCCTCTTCTTTAAGTTTATGATGTCACCTTTTATTTAAAATACTTGCGGAATGCCAATCGGCACTCAAGCAACTGTAAAAATTATTTGTCACCAATCCAGACCTGCCACAGTGTAAAATATGACTTCCTTCATTTTGCATCCGAGATAGTGTAAAATGCACATTATTGCCAATCAAGAAGGAAGTTAGTTAAAAAATACTCTTTGTCATGAATCCACATACTTTTGCATTATTTTTCACCTCTTGTCACCAATCTGAATCAAAATGCTCTATAATTTCTCGAAATCGAGCTTACCAACACTTAGGCATTCAAAGTGCATTAAAAATAACAATTGGTCACCAATCTACACTTCTTTTGTGCTGACATCATCTTTGTCGAAAAAATCTTATAGATTCATGACACATCACCAGTCCAGTGCCCAATGCATTATAAATGATGTGGAATCACTCCCAATGGAAAATTACACTAAGTGTTAGGTGGATTATAAACCTTTGTCGTGGATCTGCTCCAAAATACACTGAAATATGTGCAGAATGGAAACTTCATACCTTAGACAGATTTTTCAAAAATTTCTAAGGATGTGGCCATTTTGGGCCTACATTCTGGTGCCTCCCGGGTGTATTTACTTGCAAAGTCATAGAAATCAGAGTCTTATCCACTGGGCATCGAAGTCAAAAGTGTTCATCTAAAAAATGCTTTAAAGAATAATTTCCACATGAAAATTACCCTCTTAAAATTTAATGAGTTTCTTAGAGAGTAGAAGTTCACATCGAGACCATGCTTCAAACAACACAGAAGATAACTGCTCATATGGAGACTATGCAATAAACACAGGTTCCTCCACCACTATTTACAAAATCTATCTCTAAGAATAATTTCAATAAGAACATTACCCTTAGAATACTTTGTGAATATTTTCCAAGGATAAACATTCATATTGAGACTATGTCGAAAACATCAATTTTGTGTTCTTATAGCAAAACTAGTTCACTATTCTTGCAAAATACATCTTTACTCTTCTTATTAGGCCTTCTTACAAAAATACCTTCACAAAATTTTTTTTGCTTTCTATGCCTCTCGAGGCTCATGCATTTATTTTTTATTTCTTACAATTTCAGACCAAGAAAAACAAAATACAAAACTTGTGAACTATGTACAAAATAAAAAAAAATAAAATGGCTCAAGTGTGTGCCCCTTCCGGGCCTGTGGTGGTTTTGTCCTATTCTTCTTCTTGTTGGGCCTCTTATTTGGCCTCTTCCTCAACTTCTTCCTTAGCCTCTTCCTCTGCTTCTTCCTCTAGAGAAGATTTTTTTTTTTCTTTCTCCAGCGTGATCACCAAAGAATTGTACCATTAATTTCAAGGTTTGCAATGCTTGACTCCATGCTGCTTTAGAGGGGTTTTATGTTTCTTTCATTTGCTTAAAAATATACTATAATTCTCTAATATCTTCATAATTTGTAGCACTCCGTTTGTTTACTAGATCTTCCATGATATCTCTAATCCTAGTGAAATCAATGATCATATTCATCCAGTAGATTTTTATTAGTGCTCTTCTTAATATCTTCAACTGATAGAAAGCTATGATATTTTATCCACAAGCCTCTAAAACCAACCTGAATCATTTATTTATTCACATCCACAATATCCTTTATCAATACTTCAACCTTATCAAATAATAGTAAGAATTTCTAAAGTTCTTTGTGTTTCTTAACCACAATCCTGGCAGCAAATATAGCAAGATTCCATTCCTTATTGAGAATTGGCTTAGTAGAATTACTGATTCTACTATAAAATAGCTTGTAAATCTATTCTATTGGAATTATCATGGGTTGTAGCTCTCCATTGATTTGATATAAATATTTTTTAATATTCTGGAGCAAGTGGCTGACATCATTTACGTAATCAATCATAAGCTGAAATCTTGATCATTTCTCTTGGACTTCGAAGAGCAATTATTTTCTAACCTTATTTAATATAGCTTTGGAAAAGCTAGAAGACTTAGCTTTCTCAAACTAAAGTTGTTGTCTTAAAATATGTATTTCTTTGGCTTACCCTTCATTCAGCTTCTTTTGTTCTCCTAGTTGCTCCTTGAGCTTATTGACTTCTTGAAACTTTTCATGCCAACTCTTAGCCACTTTTTTCAAAGCCTTTTCCACCTTTCTGATTATTCACATTCTTCTAAATTTTTTCAATTTATTTATCCAGCTTGCCCACCTTCTGCTTGAATATATCATTATTCACATATAAAGTCTCCAAATGGTCTCTAGCCATTACCAATTCATCTTCTTCAGAAAATTTCTCAATATCTTCTATGAACTCATCAACCCTATAATCCTGGGTAGTCATCTCAGTTTTAGGATTACTTACAAGTGGGGTCATGGATCTGGATATCCTTTTCCTTTAAACTAGATAAAAAATATGCTTCTTCTTCTTACAACCATCTTGTTGGAAGGTTTAGACAACTTTTCTGCCCAAAAATCATTGATTTTTTGTGTGGGTGCCTGCTCTTTTTGCAAAGTTACATGACTTGTATAACTTGCAACTAATGGAGATGAAGACACAAGGAATGTAAGGGTGGAATCAACTATTGAAAATGGTTGTGTGGAAGTAGTTATAGTAGTTTCTATGACCATAGTGGAATCTGTGACCACTGCTATTGTTACTATTGGTAGACCCATAGAAATTGAAGTTAGAAAAACAATTGGATGAGTGCGGGTGCTTGAAACAATTTGCTCCTTGGATGGGGATGGTGATTGCAATAGTGAGGATGAAATGATGGAAGATGATGAAGGGGAAATTTCAGATGATGAAAGTGGGATTTGAGGTGACTTTGGGGGAGATGAGTTAGCTTGTAACTCAGTGGTGACTGACGAAACATGTGGTGGACTATGATATGGCTAAGGTAACTTTGTCATAACTTCTTTATTAGAAATGGAAGGATACTTCCTTGGGTATTTTGGATGTGGAAGATGAGAAGAGGGATTATATACCATACCTTCACCTACAGATGTAGGGTGTTCTTTTTCCATATCTGTATCTTGTTGCTCCTATTGTGTCAGTTCCTTTGTAGCTGAAACAATTGTCTCTTTAATAATATCTTCTTTGTCCAACCTCTATTTCTTTGAGACCTTTATCTCTTCTATTTTTGGGACCCTTTTGGCCTTTATTTGGAACAATTGAAAGGTAACCTTCTACCTCTTTGTATCTTCCTCAGATACCTCTTGTGTTATTTCTTCTAACAAAAATTGCTTAGAGATGGGATTCAAATCCACTATCGCTTGAGTGGTGAAAGTGAGAGGTGTGAATTTGAATATTTCATCCTTATTTATCCAGTCTATATCTTTATTTCGAGGTTGTACCCCTAGGGATAAGCATTTAGGCCTAGATACTATTTCTATAACTGAAGTACTGATAACTCTCTCATTTGATTATTGCATTTTGCTCAAAATTTGTGCTCCCTTAGGAAACTTTTATACCTATTCAGTGGTAGGCTAAAATATCTTCAAAACCTCAACAACTGTCAAAGGGGTTTCAATATCATATTATAGAACCTCTTGGTCTATAGTTAGAGAGGAGAAATCAGGCCTAGCATGTGACTTCATCATAGTTAGCACTATGTTACTTATGTCCTTAGGCCTCTAGGCTTGGATATTCTCATCATATTTCTTAGAAAATTCATTATCAATATTTATTCCAAACCTGGATTTTGGTTTTCCAATTTTAATTCTCATTCTCCACCAATCTAAAATTTTAGCTACATTCGATTTTTCTTCCTTTTCGACCTCTTTTATCATGGAATCCTGAGACTGAGGGTCATTTTTTTCCCTTGTATTTTCCTCAATATCATTTATGATAGCCTTTGGGAGCTGATGCTTTGGATTCTTATTTGGATCAAAATCCATAATTTTCTCATAAAAGTCTATCCACGGAGGTAGTTGATCCATTTTTGACACATTCCACTCTAAAAGAGCAATTTCATTATTATTTTTTCCCTATTCAAAATGGGGCCTAGGTATATTTTTTAATTTTTAGGCCTTGTATCCATTTAGGGCAATATTTATTTTGTTGAAAATATCATCAGGATCATAGATCCATCTCTGAGGAATATAAATAGACCTAACCTATCTAGGTATTGGTAAATTTGTTCACTTTACCCCTTATTTGTAATATTTATATCATCTACAATGTGGTAGGTTAACAAATATTTTCTCTTCCTCCCATAACCATAGTTCAATTCTATGTATTTCACCTACCTCAAGTATTCGAAGGCAAATAGTCTATCTATGACAAAATAGGGCAGGAAAAAATGCTTTCCCATAAATCCATATAATATTATTACTATACCCTCAATAAAAATATACCAATCTCCTTCTTTGGAACCCTCTATTCTCAGTATTTTCTTAGCCATTGGTGGCATCCTGAGGCACTCTCGATACATTATTTTCAATGTAGGCCCTAAGAATTCCAAGTTGAAATGGTAAAAAGACTCACTACTCTTTAAATGACTTGTTCAATAATAAAAATGAAAGGGGTCGTCATCATTGGTTTTGTCCTTAACTAGGATCCATTGCATCATATCTTTCACAACAACATAAAACATCCAAACCAGGCTCGAGTAATACCTAAAACTAGGTGCATTATATCTCCTCTTCATTCTTACCAATTGCTCGTGTATTATTTGGGTAAGGAAATCTATCCAATAAAAATATATAACCCTAGTTTCCATTTTCTCGGCATCTTCCTCATACATTCTCTCATTTGAAATAAACTATGTTGTGGCAATTTTCTAGCCATGTACCATTTTATCAGAGTTTAAACCCTCCATACAGGCCAACATAGAAAACAACTCAGGATTTGCAAATTCATCAATAGGAATAAAAACTTTTAGTATTTCATCTTGCTCTCTTATCCTTTTAAAATTGAAATGAATCCATTTATCTATAGCTCCCTTTTATTATGATGTCATTAATAAGGAATAAATCCTTGTTTGTTCTGCTATGTCAAATGATTTAGGTTCTAAAGGTGGTCCTATATCTACAGTGAATAATTCATGGAAATATTCTCTGGTAATTGTGAATAGGAAAATGCCATTGACATTTTTTATTATTCTATTCTTGGAATCATATAGTTCAATCATGGAAAATATTAACTCAGGATAATGGTGCACAAAATCATAGATATAAGAGAACAAGAAATATTTTATAGTGATGATACCTTGTGGTCACACCAGTTTTCCTCTAAAGTATCTGAATTCAAAATTCCTCCTCGGAGAGGTCCTTCTTACTTGTGACATTACCGTGTTTGCTACTCGCCTAGTTTGTTGTACATGAGATTCTAACTCTGCTCCTATCTTCTATCCTTTTGTGAGAACTTTATTTGGAGTCATTTTATCAACAAAAACTTATGTTATCTCTATAATTTGCAGGAAGTTTTGGATAGAGTTCTTCTCTCACAGTGTACTCTGTTATTATTTGAATGAGTGAGACTAGTTCCTTGGCACTTTTATTTTCTAGTACATGCACATCCTCCACCATTAATGTGACTACTACATGACCTACCCGCTGGCACACTTTTCAACTCCCACTTATTTCTTTTGGTATCTCAAATATGGCATTCTGATCTCTCATTGACCATTAATTCAAAATTGCATTGCCTCCTCATAGTGTTTCTTTGTCTACTCTTTGGTTTGAGTGCGAGACTTTTAGCATTACATTTGGGTTCTTTCTTTATTTTCCATGTGGTACAATGTAGAATTACCATTTTTCTCAACCATAGTATTGAAACTGATAGATTGGATATGCCTCTAATTGTGTTGCCACTTTGTATTTTAAGGCATGAAAAATAACACTCATCCCATTCCACTAAAGACTTAGTTCATCTCGATGCATATTGGAGACCACGTGCCATTCCACTCCAATTTACATGTACTTGAGTGCGAAATAGAACCTCATCGTATCCTTTGAAACACTTAACCAATTTTGTAAATATTTTTCTCTTTTCAACATGTTAAAAATAAACTGAATACAAAGTGCAAAAAGAAAGGTAAATATGATATAGTGTATATGCATATGTTACAATGAGCTTATATTTCAATCATAGTAGAGTTTGAGATGAAAAACCTTAATAGGAATTGGTTGTATGTTCCCCTATTGTTATTAAAGTTGAAACACATTAGTTTCCTTGACCTCCACTATCTCAAAAGGGCCATCCCCAAAAAAATCAAACTTCTCATGCTTGCCCAGTTTTGCTCTACAACATTCCACCTAAGAACTGAATATCCAACCTAGAATTTTCTGAACCATACCTTTTTATCAAACCAAATCTTGATATATGTAGAGTGCTTCTAAAATTTTTTATATTCTTGAGCTTTGTTCTCTTCCAGTTGTAGTAAATGAGCCAACCTTATTTCCACTAGATTTCCCTAAGATTCTTCCTTTGTATTTGCTAGTTGAGTGTTGTAATTTCCAAATAGGTAGGTAACACTACATATTTACCATACACCATATCATAAGGAGAATTTTTAATGTAATTTTTTATAGTAATCATGTCTACCCACAAAGCTTGGTCCAGTAGTAGGTGCCAACTTATTTTATTCCCTTCAAGCCATTTGCTAAAAATCCTTAACAATTTTTTGTTGGTAGATTCAACAAGTCCATTACCCTGTGGATAATAATTTAAAGTATTCTTAAGAGTGATTTCATACTTACTAAAAAATTCAATATACTTGGATCCTATGAAGGTTGGGCCATTGTCACTCACCAAGGCTTCTAGAACTCCAAACCTTGAAATTAAATTTTCCATAAAATTGATCACAACTTCCTGATCTAATTTCTTGGTAGGAATAGGCTCTACCATTCTGGTGAGGTAATCTATGGTAGTTAGGATATACTAATACTATATCGAGGAATGAGGGTTGATGACCCCTATGAAGTCCAACCCCCATTGTTAGAATATCTCTTCAACTTGTATAGTCTTGAGGGAGAATGAAACATTCCTTGTCCTTCCAACATATCATTGGCATTTGTTGCATGCTCTAGTAACTTTGAAAGTGTTAGCAAATATAGTAGGCCAATAATAGACTACTATTATGATTTTCAAAGTTGTAACTCCACATGAGCAATGTCCTCAAGTTGGTCCTCCATGGAAATCTTCAATAACCCTCTGGTGTTGATCATCTTTCAAGCATTTTAGGAGGACTCCATCCAAGTTTCTTTTGTACAGGTATTTTGGTAGTAATATATATTTCAAAGCCTATAGCGTATATCTTATTTTTTGGTATGCATTTATATTAGGAGGGTATACTCCAGTTTGAAAGTATTTAATCATCTAATCAACCCAATCATAGTCTACTGGTTGCACTCCTTCAACCTGATCCTATTATGTTGTCTTGCAAGCTGTCACTTATGCTAATGTTGCTTCCTCTATTAGAACTTGGCACAGGGCCTTGCCTATCACCAAATTGTTGGAATGTATTTCTAAATAATATTATTATATTTTGGTAATCCAACCAACCCTTTAATCTCCTATTTTAACCTGTAGAATAAAGCTTCTTACATCTAGATGAACAACGTATACCAGGGTTTTACTTTGAACAAAGTACTACCTAAACTTCTTCAATGACTTCATCACAGTGAATACTTGTCTTTAAATAAAGTTATACTTGACCTTGTAGTCATGGAGCGTATGGCTCCAAAAGAATATAGGATGTTCCTCACCTTGGTCATATTTTTGAGTGAGCATTAAGGCATAACTTTCTTCAGCTCCATAAGCATAAATGATAAAATACTTACTAAAATCTAGGTTTACCAGTACTAGGGCTATTGCAATGGACTACTTGATTATCTCAAAAGCTTATTTCCTGACTTCAGTCCACTTAAAATAAACATTCTTCTTGAGAAACTCAGATATGGTCCTCACTTTCTATGCAAAGTTAGAAATAATTTTTTTGACAAAGTTTATTTGACCCAAAAAGGATTGTAAGGCCTTCTTGTTTACTGGTAATGGGAGATAAAGAATGGAATTGATTCTATCTGGATCTATGGTTGTACCTTATTTTGAGACCACATGCCCTAGCAATTTTCCTTCATGGACTGCAAAGAATGACTTATTAGGATTGATAAAAATACCAAATTCTCTAAAATTTTGAAAAACTTGCTCAATGTGTGCTAGGTGGTCGTGCTTATCATGGGAAAACATAATCATGTCATAATAATAGATCAGAATGAATTTGTTGATAAGTTACTCTAAAGGCATAATCCATGGCTCTATGAAACGTGGCTCCCATATTGGAAAACCCAAATGGAATTCTTTGGTAGGCAAATGTGCCCCATTTGGTGGTGAATGCTATTTTATATTGATCTTCATATTTCACAAAAATTTAATTTTACCTAGAGAAGCCATATAATAATGAGAACCTTTCTGTCCTTGCCACTATATACAAAATTTGATCAATCTATGGGGGGGAATAATGATACTTGAGAGACGCTTGGTTAAAATTTTTGAAATCTACACACAAACAAATATCATCATTCTTTTTTCTCATAGGTACCATGTTGGCTACCCAGGTTGAATGTTTAATTAGATATATTATCTTAGCATTTAACAAATTTAAGAGTTCCTCTCTCATAATGGCTTCGATCCTTGGATTTACAGGCCTTTGCTTCTACCTAAAAGGCTTCACATCAGAATCTAGCTCAATAGTATGTCAGATAATCCCTTTGTCATAAACCTTGAGGTCCTCATATGACCAAACCACAATGTCTTGGTATTTTAGGCATAAGGCTTTGATATCTTGTGCCTCTTCTTGTGAACATCAAGCTCCAACAATGAGCTTATTTTTAGTACCAACCCCAAATTATTTATAAAAAAATTTATTGAATTTCATGGCTCTGATCATTTTTCTGTCCGCATTGTCAAACAAGCTCTCTAGTGTGACCAAACATATAGGAATATGATTGTTCCTTAATTGAATAACATCTTGTTGATCAATTTCTTCTAAATTTTCTTCTTGTATAGTGGAGAGACATGCTTATCTTACCAGAAAGTCAATTATATGCTCATCACTTTCAAAAACTTGCCATAAAATGTGCTTATCTGGTTTTGAAGGTCTAAAAATCATTTTGATTCCTTTGGCTTTCTTGATTCCAAAGTCTATAGAAGGGTTGAAGTTAGCTCCTTTCATTGCTAATGAATCTACCATAGTATTATTTTATTTGGGAATAAAATTTATAATTAGGGCATAAAAGGATTCCATCAGATCCCATACCCTATTTTTGTATAGTTTTAGGTAATGGTGCTTACTACTGCACCTTTTCCTTACCCGATGGATGATTAAATTGGAGTCACCATAGATGTATATAATATTAATGCCCATGATTTCTACCTGCATCAGTCCGAGGAACAGGGATTCATATTCTACAACATTATTTGTACATGACCATGTTAGTCTATAGGCAAAAATATTTGTTCCCTCTGATTGGGATTGTAGTAACACACCAGCTCCTAAACCATTTCTACATTTAGCACCATCAAAGTGCATGATCCATGTTTATTTTTCTCTCATAGATTTGATTGGATATAGTAGGAATTTTCTTCTCTAATTGAGTTGAAATACTATATGTCCCTATACCAGTTCCAAACTGACTGCAATCCTCTCTGAAGGGCAACTCATCCTCAATATCCAATTCCTAAAAATTATCAACCAACTTAAATTCCTATTGCACGTCTTCCTCAATATTTTAAATATGATAAGACATTGGATTTTCAGGTGTTATCTTGATTCTCTTTCCTTTGAAAGGAATTACCATATTGGAATAATCCATATACATGCATCCACCCATTTTTGCAGTACATTCCCTTGAAAGGCATAACCCAAAGTAAGGCTCAAGATAAACCACTACTACTCTTGCACTATCATAACCTCAAGATCTCTATGTAACCTTATTAAGACATTCTTTATGACTCCCACTGTCTTAACAGGTGTCACATACAATAGTAATACTCTAGGAAAAGATCGGGTATAATCCATACCCATCTCTTCATAGAATGCTTTAGGCATAACTATAATTGATGCTTCTAAATCTATCATACAATTTCAGACTACCCAACCTTCCATCCTTAGAGAGATATAGAAATGAGGGGGTTTATTATTCAAAATAGGGGATATTTATTTCTTCTTTGACGACATACTAAGGATTGAGGTGGTCTGCTTATCCTATGGGTACTTGTTGAGAGAAGCCTTAAGTAGGTCTATCTGGCCAGGAATGAAAAGAGTATCATATAAACAAGATTTTTATGGAATATTTTTCATCTCTTAAACAATATTATACTCAAAATTATCCAGTGTAGGTCTTTCAGGCCTTCTTTCTAGCTCACCATATTTTATTTTATACCGTTGAGTGGCTTCTATTCTTTATATTTTAGTAATAGAGGGGAATCTAAGCCTTTCTTGAGCCTCATATTTAGACTTCATTCGGTCTCCTTTAGTTTATCTCTAAAATATCTTGGGGAGACTATATGTCTTCTCTTTCCCATTAGCCTAGGTAATAGGAAAAGTATCATTGCTTTGGGGAAGTAGGTCATTTATTTTTTGAGAAGGAACTTGGAATTGCCCCATATTTTAGGGATTTACTTGTAAGGTTTTCTAAATATTATCATAATCGTAATTGGATCATCCTCATCCAACTCTTTTCCAACCATGATTTGGTTAGGCTGCCACAACATACTTACTCTTCCATTTTAATTTCTTTCAGCTTGATCCATAGCTTGTTGAACATGATGTTGGTACATGACACGAGACTATGAATCATGAGGATCATTAAATACTAGACACTAGACATTTGCAAGAGTAGTATTTGAAGAACACTCAGACTCTTCATATTTTGCATTCACTCTGACCCTCGTATTGTTACTAGGACCAAGTCTCTAATTTTTGTTCACATATGGAAATCTCCTCTTTTGTGACCTTTCCTGGTCTCTCTTTTCCATTGAGTTCATTCTATTACTAAGATTTTTTAGAGTATTTTGTATATAAATAATAGCAAAAAACTCCTAAGATAATTTAGAAGGAAGGGGAATGAAAGGAACTGTAGTAGAACATGATTTTGGTTGAGGGACAGGGTTAATTTATGGATATGGGGATGATAAGGAAATTGGATCCATGTAATATGAGTTTGAAGCTTGGCTTTGGCCATTAGTTGTTTTTGAACCATAAGGCAATGCATATTTGAGAGGTAACCTCCCCACATTAATTAAGATATTCTATGCATGAACTGATGCATTATAAACTTGTGGAAAGGTTCCACCCTATATTGTTGGGTTTGCAAGCCTATATTTGATACAATAGATCTGATATAATACATATAGTCCAAGTATTCAACTAGTCTAGTTGTAGGAGGAATTATTTTCCATGTTCTGCTAAACCTCAAATTGATATCTAAGACAATCTCTTATTGATATTTTTGCATGGATGTAAACTAGTTAAGAAAGGAGAAAGGGTCAACAAATTGATTAAATTCTTCCACAAAAGACTCAACCAATGCTTGCCATGAAGTGATGGTGTTATCTTCCAGAGTTATAAACCAATACAAAATCTTTCCTCTAAAGGACAGGGCTAGAATTATTACAATAATATCCTCCTCTTTTATGTTGTGGATTCATGCTAGATTCAAAATATCCTGATCGTGCTCATATGTTGTCTTCCCAATAAGTGTGAATAGCCTTGGACACCACTTGGGGAATGGTATTCATAAGAGCTAACCTAAGGGGACTAGCTATGTTCCAACTGGGGTACTTCTATAATGGTTGATTAGGGGCCACATTTCCCTATTTATAGGTTGCATTTCCTGCCATATTCCCAAGTGTAGGTCTTGTTGGAGGGGTTTTTGGATTAATTACAGGATTTTCCTCAAGAAGCTCTTCTTTTGATAGAAAATCTTGATTCAAACTTCTAATAATAGTAGACCCTCTATAAGGTAATTTATAATAGAAGTAGGAGTTAGGTTATTTACTTTTGAAAGAACTGTTATACATGAAAGGAAACTGGTCTAAAGAGGTAATTCTTTTCTGGGTTTAAGGACTAGGGATTCACTAGGTGAATTTTTTATTCTCCACTTAATAAGGTCAAGATAATTCACCAAATATTGATTCCTTCGGGTAGAGATAAAACAATAACTCATATGATGGATTTTTGTGTTCCTTGTGAACTAGTCACATAAGGTATGCCAAAAAATATTGGGCATTGAATTGTATCATGTTTTACTCAATACTATGACTATCTATCTTCCTAATTTCTGTCGAAGCATGCACTCGATAGCTACAACTCAACACTCAACATTGGATGGACCAAAACTAGGTTTCAAATCCAACCTCTAGAGTAGGCTGGTTCCTTGTCAACTTAAAAAGGGTGTTGACACAATTATTTTCACTTAGACTTTTTGAGATTAAGGTTAAGAAATATATTAGGGTTAAGAGGAGATTAGGATTAGAAAATATAAACAACAGTGGGTGGATAGGCTAACAACAATTTCACTACATAAAAAATCTCCCATAAACTATATCAAGGTACCCATTACTTTAGATCAACATTATCCCAAAATAAATGAACCTTCATACATTAAAGTACAAAGAAATATTGAAGACAACAATTTCAATATCCAAACAATGATAATCCAAATAACAAAATTAATCAACACTTAGATTTTACAGAAATGCACTCCCTACCAATATAGATCTAATCAGAAGCAAATTTTAATTACCCTAGTAGTTAGTAATCCAATAAATTAGCAAAAACTAACCATTCAAATATTTATAGAAATGCAACTCTAGACTTTGAACCTATGATACGAGAAAATAAAGATATAAATTTGAGGTAAAAGTTAATGTAATGCTCCTTTCATTAGCTCACAAGAATATTTACAATAGTGCAGGCAAACGCACTAGAGATGACCCCAAAAAATAAGGCTTTGACCACTATTTATAGTTTGAAAATTAAAGAATAATAAGGAACAATACAAAGATTTGTTTTCAGCAACTCAATAGACAGTTCTTCCTGGTATTTTCTTATTGGTTCTGAAGAACACAAGCTTATACTGAGAGGGGGGTGAACAGTATAGCACTCACTTTTTATTTTCTTTCTAAACCAATATCAATTAGTGTCCTCAATTGCAATAACCAAATATAGCAGTGTGCATTAATAACATAGATAGCAATAGTAAGAAAGTGCACAAATCATCACACACAATTGAGACACAAGATTTAACATGGTTCCTCCAATGTGGGGTAGTCCACAAGATATTCTCCTTATAATATTTCATAAAGAAATAGGGATCTTTATCCCAATACAAATTATTACTTTGATCTTATCAAAGCTAGGTTGTCCTAATCTACTCAGGTGGGCTCCACTGATCTACTCAACTAGGCTTTCCACTAATCTACTCAGCTAGGCTATCCACTGATCTTCTTATCTAGGCTATCCACTGATATGCTCAGCTAGACTCTCCACTGATCTGCTCAGCTAGGCTATCAACTGATCTGCTCAGCTAGGTTATCCATTTATTTTCTCAGATAGGCTATTGGTGTTGATGTATTTTATGTTTTTGTCTTGTCCATTTCACTGCTCACAAATTTACCTCAATGCATTCTCACAAGGCTCAAACAATCCTGATCAAATGGTTTCCCAAATATGTCCTTAATGACTTCACAAAAGGCTCAAATGTTATCCCAAATATGTTCTCAAAGCCTTCACAAAATGCTCAAACAATCCTTCTCAAATTCTATCCCAAATATGTCCACAAATATATCCCAAAAGCCTTCCCAAAGGCTCAACCAATCATGCAAAAAAGCTATCTCAAATCTGTCCAAAAATTTTGTCCCAAAAGCCTTCCCAAAGGCTCAACCAACTCTCAAGTACTACTCAGATCTCAACTACAAATCAATGAAGTCAAGGCTCAATGATGAACTCAACAATGGATAACAAATGAATGATGATAATACTCAATAATGTGCTCAACAATGAATGGCAATGTACTATTAAATGGATGAAAAAAATAATCCACAATGATATCAACAATGTATGACAAATGATATCTCAAATGAATGACAATAATGCTCAATAATGTAGTCTCAAATGGATAACCAATGAATGATGACAATACTCAACAATGTGCTCAACAATGAATGAAAAATGTACTCTTCAATGGATGACAACAATGATCCACAACGATCTCAATAATGTATGACAAATGATCACTCAAATGGATGAAAAAAATGCTCAAAAATGTACTCTCAAATTTATGGCAAATGATATCCCTAATTGAAAACCTCTCCAAGTAATAACAATGAGGACTTCAACCAACCAAGTACAATCTCCACAAGTGATAAAAATAGGTTCTCAATAATATCTTCCTCATGCAATGTTAATAAGCTCTCAAGAAACAAGCACAACTACCTCAAGCAAAGAGCTCTCAAATAGCCAATAATGATCTCCTCAAATGAAAGACAAATGTATCCACAAGTGACTAGCAAATGATCTCCTCAATAATGGCAATACTCTCAATGAACTCCACTAAAGCAATCATGAAACTCAAGCATCAATTTTATCCATAAAATTAATTTTCTAATCCATCCACTTTATCTCAATAGCCAAGGCACATAATCAAGCAATTTGTCTCCAAATTCAAACTCTAACTCATGTGCATGTATTCTAACACAAGGTAGCAATTAACTAGGTCTCAAGTTCCTAGTTTAATTTCATAATTAAATTATGCACTAGGACATATAACAAGTTCAACACTTTTCAACCTTATGACTTCCTAATTTTATTAACACATACATCAAGAACCTATGCCTTTATTTTTAAATCCACACCTTATAACTCCACGTACAAAAATCACAAATATTTATTTCCACACATTATATCTCCCTAATCACACACAACAATAACAAATATTTAATTCTACACCTTATAACTCCCTACACACATTAACACATACAACAAGCATTTATTTCCCTAAACTCTTTATGACTCCATAGTTATCACAAAAATAATTTTAATGCACTAAAACTTTGGTAATAACAAATATTACCATGCGCTGGAGATAAATACCTTTATATGAAATTCTCTGCCTTCATAACCTTCAAAATCGTCTTTGCCAAAATGCCTTGTGAAAATTAATGTGCCTTCACACCTTCATGGGAGTCAAAATTCATTCCTATCGCTTAGCGATATGAAGCACTTACCACATGGGTGCTAGCCCATGTTGGGATTTTAATCCCAAACACCCAACTTTAACCTGCGCTCAAATATGAAACTCGATTTTACTTTCTTAGCAAAACACTTTGCCCTTGGCGGGATTCAAACAACGAACCTACCTTGTGCAAAGTTCATGTGCTACCAACTGCACTATAGACTCCTGCATGACATCACTTTCCCATGTTGTTTACTTGACCTTGCTCTCAAATTGAAAGTTATTTATCCTTATTTCTTCGTTGCTCCCCTTTCGACGACTCTCTCTCATGCACTATCTCTGGTCATCAATAAACAAAGGTTTTTCACCTTTTATTTATATGCACCTCCATCCTTCGAATGACGTCGGTGAATCTTTATTAATCTCCCCAACCTTTGCACATCGACGGATAATGTAATTCAACTTTAGACCTTAGAATTATTAAATAAAAATTTAATAATTCACCTCTTAACTTTGAATTGGGATATCTCCTTCATTCTTTTGAATTTTGCCATGAAACTTTTTGCACCTAGGTTTTATTTGGAAACCTTTTCATCCATCATAATTTGGAGAAGTCTTAGCATAGTGGTTTTAATGAAAAACCATTTCCAATGGTTTTAATGAAAACCCTTTTCGTTGGTTTTAATAAAAAACCTTTACCATTGATTTTAATAAAAACCATTAATATAATATTTAAAAAATTAAATATTATATGCCTCTTGTGCCACAAAATCCTTTATATATCCTTGCTCTCTAAAATATCATAAATGATTATTTATGAAGTGATTTTTCCACCAAAACTCAATGTGATCCATGTGACATAAATGACAACACAAAAAAACTCAAATTGCCAATAGGTTCAGCCTCTAGGAAATCTACTTCAAGTAGATTGCCATGGCAGCTCAGATCTTCTACAACTCGCTGGTTGGTTGATGTCGTGAGATTTCAAGCCGTTAGATATTGCATCCACTCTATGAACATTTTTGGCAGCTTGCATCATCATCAATCTACAACTACCTCTGGTTCCTATTTCTTAAAACCCTTAAACGCTTTGGCTTCCAGTCTCTCAAATAACTGCATTTGAATCTAGTGAGAAAAAGCCTTTAAATACAGCAAAATCATTAACAAAATCTCGACCATTGATTTTCCCTATCGCACGACTACAATTTGATCTAGAACATATTTTGTACAATGGTGGGGAAAGACCAAAGCACCATTCCGCTTCTTTAAGTTGACTATGTCACATTTTATTTAAAAAATTTGCAAAACACCAATCTGCACTCAAGCAAGTGTAAAACTGCTTTGTCACCAATCTAGACCCGCCACAGTGTAAAATAACACTTCATTCCACATCAAAGATAGTGTAAAATGCACATTGTTACCAATCTAGAAGGAAATTAGTTCAAAAATATTCTTTGACATGAATTCGTACTCTTTTGCATTATTTTCTACCTCTTGTCACCAATCCGAATCAAAACGTTCCATAAATTCTTGGAACCGGGCTTACCAACACTAAGGTGTTTGAAGTGCATTGAAAATAACAAGCGATCACCAATCCACACTTCTTTTGTGCTAACATCATCTTTGTAAAATTCTTGCAGATTTGTGATGCATCATTAGTCCATTTCCAAATGCATTATAAATGATGTATAATCACTCCCAATGGAAAATTACACTAAGTGTTGGGCGGATTATAAACCTTTATCGTGGATCCACTCCAAAATACACTGAAACATGTGTAGAATGGAAACTTCATACCTTAAATTTTTAAAAAAATTCTAAGGATGTGGCCATTTTGGGCCTATAGTTATATTTTCCATGATTGCTTCTACATCTTCCTCTTTGAGAACTAGAGGCTCCTTGGTGGTATTCTTCTCTTCTACTATCTTGGAATGAGACCTACATCTTAAACGCTTACTCCAATGAGGACTGATATGATTGACTTAGCCTCTGCTCATGTGTTTGCAAAGAATACATGAGCTCATCTACAAAGAGGGTTGTCAAATACCTCGATTATTTGATTGCTATCACCATTAAGTCAAAACTTGCAGGTAGGCTCCCCAATATCTTCTCCATAATCCTTTGGTTCTCCATATTCTTGCCATTCATCCTCATTTGGTTGATGACACCCATTATCCGGGTAAATAAGTCACTCATGGAATACAACTCACTCATCTGTAAGTTCTTGAACTCTCTTCTCAGCATCTGCAATCGTACCAACATCAATTTGTTGATTCCCTAGAAGGAACTAGAAAGAATTTCCCATACCACCTTTGATGTGATTGTTGTTGCAATTCATAGGAATATTGTCTCCTCGTCTGCATACATTATATAAAATAATGCCTTCAGTTCCTTTCAATTCTTCTTCAAAAAATTTGACTCTACCTAGGAGAGAGCGCTCAACATTATTGCATCTGCTGGATCTGCCTACCCATCCTAGACCAGGTCCCATAGCTCCTACGACCTGAACAAGATTTTCATCTAAATTCTCTAGTAATCATAATTTTTGCCATTGAACCATGGGATATACAACTGCAAAGGGTTTCTACCAGAAGCCATTGCTTCTTATCATCCACAAGAGGGCTCTATCTCTGATACCAATTTAAAATATTTAGGATAAATGGAGTTTTGCACGATCGATGGGCGATAGAGCACTTTCGGATATGCTTTCCATATTATATCGAGAGAAGTTTCATGATCCTCAAATAAGCAACTGATAGTTGTATGGTCCACTGCTGAGGTAGAGTATATTTCTTCCACTTCATCCAGATGCCAAGAAGTTTGGCTAAGGAGAATTTTGGGTAAGCTGAATCATCCACTAGAAGGGGCAAAAACTATTTTTTATGATAAAAATTCTACCATAGCACTGTTGAGGGGTCCAATATTTCATGGTAGGACTAGCTACATTAATATCCACTACCATTTCATCAGAGAGTTGGTGAAAGATAAAAATTGAGTTACTGTTTTATAGGTCAAAAAAGAAAGTAGCAAATATTTTCACAAAACCTTTGAAAGAGGAGGACTTCAACAGGTTGTAGGAAATGCTCAATGTCAAAGATTTTATGAATTTTTTTTTAAAGGATGATGTTAGAAAATTAAACCAAAGAGTCATAGAAAATAGTTGTTGCCTTTTTTTGGTGGATGATTTAGCTCACCCAAAATTATCCATAGAAAAACTATTTGGCATGCGGTTGAAGTGGTGATAACATACTCTGCCTCAGTAGTGGACAACGTAACTATCAATTTCTTCTTTTATGACCATGAAACTACTTTGTATCCAAGATGGAAATAAATTTG
Organism: Wollemia nobilis; assembly: GCA_028583015.1. Lineage (NCBI taxonomy): Eukaryota > Viridiplantae > Streptophyta > Pinopsida > Araucariales > Araucariaceae > Wollemia > Wollemia nobilis. The sequence goes on from JAQPPZ010000015.1 coordinate 312,241, forward strand.
AAGGAATGAAAAATGCAATAGAAATGTTCCAAAACTCTTTTCAGGAGAGAGACATGTTTTGGAAGTCCTGAAACTATTTTTGGGATAAATGTCCAGAAACTGTTTTATGACACGAGAGTACCAAAATTATTTTTGGGATAAATACATCTTGAAAATATTTTCGAGATAAATACCTCCCAAAAATGTCCTTGCATCGGTAACTTGTTCGAAAGCACGTAAAGGGCAGTTTCACACAATGGTGGGGGTGAAACAGTCGTTTTCACTCCACGATGGAGCAAAATAGGAGATTCGATCAACAAAGGAGTGAAACACATTTTTAGAGGACTATTTCTTCCCATTGCTATGTAAAAATACCCAATGCGCACTTTCAAACAAGTTACCATCATAATGATGTTTTTAGGACGTATTTGTACCAAAAATAGTTTTGGGACATATTTGTCCTAAAAACAGTTTCATGACTCTCATGTCCCGAAAATAGTTTTAGGAATTTCATGTCTTGAAAATAATTTTGGGACTCCCAAAATGCACCTCTCTCCCAAAACGATTTTTGGGACATTGCTATGTGAAACACGTTTTTATCTTGTTTTTCGTTCCTTTAAATTGGTCGGAGAAATTTCAGACATCAGAGAGGTGACAAAGGATTTTTAGACATCAAAGGGACAATGGAGGATTTTCGAACATCAAAGGCATGATAGGGGAAAAAACAAATAATTATTGACCGTAGTCAATTTTACCCGTTCAGATAATTTTTCTCCTCCGCCAATGATTTTGGGGGCAAAAACCAACAAACATCAACCGTAATCTATTTCAGATGCCAAGGTTATTTCACCCATCCAAAAATACTTTTTGGGGCAAAAATATTTTTCACCTACCTTGCAAATGATTTTGGGCGAAAGTATTTTTCAGAGTTGTTTGCTCAAAAATACTTTTCCAGAGCTTTTCTACATGAAACAACAGAGACTCTAATTTTTTTCTAAGGAGAAGACAAACTCAAGAGGGTGATGGAGAAATATAAGATGGACACAAATCTATCATTTCTCTGTTAAACAAAATTGGAACATCCATAGTGCTCACAAGTGTATAACATATATATCATATATTAATCAAAAGCAAAATGACTGCTATCACAGTTTTACAAAGGAACCATTTATAGTGGATAACAAGAATTTCTCACAAGAAACACTCCAGAAACATCCACAACTAAATATCCTTAGTTGCATAACTAACCAAGAGAATAGAAGAGAACATAAAGTTACTGCTTTTGATTATCACTTTTCCTCTATCTTTGCTTTTGCTTTGCCAACGCTCCTCTACTTTTCACTACACTATGATGCTCTCTCTACATACTCCTTCTAAAAGACAACACCTCCTTATATAGCTGGGTAGAAGAGAGGATAAGGCTTATCTTCTAACATGTTCTGGGGATTATCTTTTGATATACACTAAACAAAAACTAGGGTTTCCTTGCAATCGTAACTACTAGCATTAACTGCATACGCTAGAAATTTACGATGATCAGATGTCAGAGATCTACGATAAAATTCTGGTGATAAGATTTGTTAGAGATATTTTTAGGCCTTAAATCTGGTTTAATTTTCTAATTTACACTAAGTATTAATTGTACAACCATATCCATGTTGACTATCAATGTTGACAAAATTATATATGAAAGCTTCACTCTTTTCCCTCTTGTACTTATACAAGCAAGACACAGTCAAGAAGAAACAATAATTGATTGGACTAAGAAGAGATAAAAGAGCATAATAGTAATGGAATTGTGATTCATTCACATTTTCCAATATCCAACCTTTATGGGGTCCTTGCACTATAAATTTGCTTACAATGTTGAGAAGAATACTATTGAGAAAGGCACCAATCCCCAAGGCGACCAAAAATAGTGCAGTTCTTAGACTTTGCATGCTCTTCGAGGCTTGATCATAAAAAACTCTAATTTTTCAACTTATATGAATTCTTCTACCATACCCATAAGCATGTACTATGGAATATGAATGAATATGCTTCTGGGTACAATTGCATTCTTATCTTCTGCAAGCCCATGGTCCTTAACAACCTAAAAATGCTTAACTTCAATTATGATAGTGACAACCAGCGAATGGAATAAATTGTCATACCAATCCCCATAATTTTTAGTATGGTTATACTTCTTGTATTTCTCATGATTCTTTGGCATATGGGTGCTAAAAACCGGTCATAGATTGTTATCCATATTAGCATTGATACGGGTTGAAAAGCTCCAATATTGGTTGTTGGTATTTGAAAGTTCATGTTGGGAAAATTTATTGGAGATGGATATCCAAAATGGAGGATTTATTTAGTAGAGTCATCAATAGCAATATTTTGGGTTCTATCCTTCATCAAGAAGCTAACCACATTCCTCTAAGGGGCCCTAGCTCCATTATTTGGAAGATAATGAAAATTGGTGTAAAATTGATAAAATCTAGATTTTTCTAGAAATTAGGTACAGGAGACAAAGCTAAATTTTGGAGTGATTCTTGGGATCAACATCCCACCATAATCTATGAGTTTGTAAACATGTAGCCCTTGCAACAAATCCATGAGGGTAGAGGATGGATAAAGATGGTTTTATACATTACTTCCATTCAAATTGGATATTTCTCTTTATTTCAGTGGAAGAGGTTAGAAGAATTGCCTATTCCTATCACTCTTCATCAAATAATTCTTATTGATAATATCCTCAAGCAAAGGTGCCTTACAAATAAAGAGGAAGAGTATAGGATCACCTAGGGCCCTAGTAATTTAGGTGTCTTCATTGTTCATGATGGTTATAATAATTTTCTCTCTCCTTCATTGATCCTATAGGATATCCCATGGGATAAATTTTGGGAGCCTAAGGTAGGGTTATACATAAGGTGTCTCATGCCTATATGTATGATATGACCTTGCAGCTTAGAGGATGCAGACGACCCTGCAACCTTCTAGGAGGAATATCTTTTGATCTAGAGCTCCATTTTCAATTTTTTTTTCTAAAAAATACCTATCTTGATGAGATATATACTTTAAACTAGTCATATAATGCTTATAGGTATGATACTATAGGTTGTAGGGTGTTTTATAGCATATAGATTGTAGGGTCATCTCATGCCTATAGGCATGAGAGAACCCTACAACCTATATGCTAAAACGATCTTGCAACCTTATGAGGGGTATATCTTTTGATTCAGATCTTCATTTTCACTTTTTTTTAAAAAACCACCTAGCTTGATGAGATATACACCTTAAATTGATAATAAGAAAATAATATACATTCTTTTCTATAATTTTCACCTGTGTAACCAATTGATAAAGTTAATTGATTGTAGAAGAGCAACCAATCCAAAGAACATTCAATCAGTTGCAAAGGAGAAACCAATCTATTGTCGAGGTTGACTTGTTCCAAAGACTAAATGATGCTTTGAATTATTGCAATGATCTTTAATTTTTTTCATCCATTTATGGACATCACTTGCTAATATTTTAACAACATGCACTTAAAAGGGTAGGCAAAGAAAATATGCTTTTGTAACTTTTGTAACTTACATTAAAAGGAGATAAAATTTTCAAAGGAAAGGTAAAACACAAATAATTTTATTATATGGTATATATCTTGATGGAGAAACACATGCATTGCTACCACAATTATGATTATAGACACAAACAAAAGTAATCAAATATGGCCTGACTGGTAATTATTTTAAATTTAATTTTATTTGAAGTACCCATATGATATTCAGACAACTACCTAATAGCTTGTAATATTTTTCTAAACCAAAATATTCCAACATATTGCAAAAGAATTAAAATTTAAACAATTAGGCAAACAAGTGGGGCATAGAAAGAAATCATGGTCTACCTGTTATTGGTAGAGCTTGTTATGAAACTAGTCACCTTCATCTTTACCTTTGTCTGCAATCTATAGTATTTTTTCTATAGTCTTTTATTTGCCATCTATAGTCTTTTATTTCTAGTCTTTTGTTTGTAGTCTTTTGTCTATAGTATTTTGTTGTTAGTCTTTTCTTTATAGTCTATTGCCTATAGTATTTTATCTATAGTATTTTTTCTGCTACCTATAGTATTTTGTCTACCATCTATAGTATTTTATCTATTGTCATTTCTTTGTAGTCTATAGTATTTTATTTGTAGTTTTTTTTCTATTATCTATAGTCTTTTGTCAGTAGTATTCTTTGTAGTCTTTTATCTATAGAATTTTATTTGTAGTCTTTTCTCTATATTCTATAACCCATAGTTTTTGTCTGTAGTCTTTTTCTACTACCTATAGTCTTTTATTTGTAGTCTTTTATCTACTACCTATAGTATTTTATCTGGTACCTATACTCTTTTTTCTTTTCCCTATGGTCTTTTATCTATAGTCTTTTTTTTTGTAGTCTTTTCTCTATCGTCTACTACCTATAATATTTTGTTTGTAGTCTTTTATCTGCACCTATAGTCTTTTATCTATTGTCTATAATATTTTACCTATTTTTAGTCCATAGTCATTTGTCTGTAGTATTTTTCCTATAGTCTATAGTCTTTTATCTGTAGTCTTCTTTATAGTATTTTATTTATAGTCTTTTATATGTAGTATTTTATTTGTAGTATTTTCTTTATAGTCTATTAGCCATAGTTTTTTTATCTATAGTCTTTAATCTGCAATATTTTATCTATTGCCTATAGTATTTTGTCTGTAGTATTTTACCTGGTGCCTATAGTATTTTTCTATAGTCTTTTATCTTTTGCCTATAGTATTTTATCTGTAGTAGTTTATCTATTGCCTATAGTCTTTTGTTTGTTGTCTATAGTCTTTTATCTATCATATTTTATCTATTGCCTATAGTCTTTTATCAACAATATTTTATCCGTTTCCTAAAGTCTTTTGTTTGTAGTCTTTTGTCTCCTTCCTATAGTTTTTTGTCTATAGTATTTTTTTTGTTACCTATAGTCTTTCATTTGTAGTCTTTTATTAGCTGACTATAGTATTTTCCTAGTCTTTTTTCTATAGTTTATAGTCTTTCATTTGTAGTTTTTTGTTTGCTTCTTTGTTGCCACAACATCGTTCTTATGTAGTCTTTACTCTACTTCTCTACTTCCGTTCATTTTTTTTACTTTTTTACTTCTGCTTGTTTTTCGTCTTCTCTGCTTGTTTTTCCTATAGTCTTTTGTCTATAGTTTATAGTCTTTTATTTGTAGTTTTTTGTTTGCTTCTTTGTTGCCACAACATTGTTCTTATGTAGTCTTTACTCTACTTCTCTACTTCCGTTCATTTTTTTTACTTTTTTACTTCTGCTTGTTTTTCATCTTCTATGCTTTTGCTCATTTTTTAGCTTCTTTGTTGTCGATCGAGGAGAAATAATTTTTAACATGTATTTTTAGGTATATATGGTGGGGCTATAATAGGTAAATTTACATAGGTTAATAAAATTATATATAATTTTAAGGTGAATCAATCCAAAACCTAGGCAAGAAGGATGACAATTTAAAATATAAATAGTAAAAGTATTATAATTTCACAGTGAACCGACCCCAAAAAATGTTTACCTCCAAAAATTTTGGGTGACTGGACCAATGTCTATGGTCTCGATATTAGCCAATTTTAAATTTAAAAAATCCTAATATTCGTTAATTCATGATCATTTATGACTATGCATAACCCTAGGCTAAGGGCTAGCCTAAAGTTAATTTATTTGCTTGGTAAGTGATCCATAGGAGATGTATCACCTATGATAACCTTATGAAGATAGGTTTTTATGGCCCTTCCAATTGCATCATGTGTAACTCCTAGGAGGAGACTCTGATTTTCTAGTGTGCATTTGCAAGAGAGTTATGAAAAAGGTTGTTGGACCTATTTAAGGTTCACCTAATATTTCAGCTAATTAATTCTAATATATGAGAGATTTAGAAATATAAAATCTCCATTCAGCTAGGCTAGTCCCTAGGCCCAAGTTTCATCTAGTGGCATTTGGATAGAAATAAATTCTAGAATTTTTAAAGAGGAGTTGAGTCCAATGGAGTTGGTTTGGCATAAAATTGTTATCAAAATTTTTAAAAATATTAGCACTCACTTTAGGGATAAGAAAACTCAAGTGAATGAGGGTACTCCCAACCCACAAATGCTGGGACCATGGCAACCCCCTCCCCCATGTTGGGAAAAGAATAATTTTTATGGTGCAACTAAGGACAACTTGGGGCTGCAGCCATTGGTTTTCTCAGAAGATATTTCAAGGGGAAGATCCTCCATTGCGAGCTAGAGGATCTTGGAAGGGCTACTAATAATGAAGCTAAAATACTGGTTATCAGATAAGGTTCTCTCAATTATTACGAGAATGAGGTTAGAAAGATCATAGTTGAGTTTGATTCATAAATTATGGTGGGGCTTGTGGATGCTATTAGAAATTTTAGACCAAAGGCTTAGAGGATAAGAAACATTGTGAGTCAAATTAAGTCCATTTGGCAACAGTTCAAGGATACCATACCGGTCTATGTTGATAGATACAATAATGCAATGACTGATTTTTTAGCTAAACATGACAGTAAAAGTCCAGTTGGATACATGTTAAATTCTAATCAAGATAGGGACACTTATGAATGGCTGGAGGTTAACCAAATGGTTCTTAATTTGGCTAGAAAAGACTTAGGTAAGGGTGAGGATAGGTCTAGAGTCCACTACGTCTTATAAATCAATGGAGGATGAATAATTATTTGTTGGGTTTTTTGCTACCTCTTGAAGCACTCTGTAGCCATTTTTAGGATATCACTAGTAGTGTTCACAAGATTTTCAGGCCTACTAGATTACTTAGGATAAGTGGAAAGCAAAAATGGGACCAGGTTAAAAGTTTCTGCTCTTTAGATGGTACTCAAACTTTTGTTATTTTTGGAAATGCTAATCCGAGTTTTATTTGGATTTTAAGGCTTGCCAAAAGTGGTAGACCTATAACTATAATTTGATTTTTGTTCTATCAATATAATTATAATTTTTTTACTATATTCAATTCAATTGTTTGTAGGACCTTTACTTACAATGCAAGGGTTTGGGCTTTGGTTCTCTTTTGAGAGTTTCAAGGTTCAAACAGCAGTGTGGGTGAGTGGGTGAGGCGATGGGTGTTTGTATAATTGTATGTTTAGCCCCTATTGATAAGCTCGGCTCTCACCCTTATCAATTAAAATAGAGATACCCTACTCTAAATATCCATAGTAAAGGTATTTCAAAGTAACCTCAATCATAAAACGTGCATTCGTTTTATGATGGCCTCACTCCTATTGACTTATATGTGAAGTAGGTAAACTTTATCATCCTTCTAATACTCGAATTATATGAAAATCGTGATATTTAGTTTCAATTTACGGTTACGGACAAATAAAATCCAAATACAGTTACTTATCTAAGTACTTCGTGGATATTAGCATGTTTGGATAACACAATAATCCATATCTTCAAAAATAAAGCAAACGTCCAGAAGCGGCCGAGGTATGTATCGGCAATGTATGCTCCAAGTAAAGGCATAAGAGATAGAGCGCCTGCCCAGTTGGAGACATTGGTGGAGGATGAAACAGTGCCCTGGTGCAGCTTATTGGTCAGATACACCACTAAATTGGCCCAAATGCCGGCGAAAGCCAAATTTTCACAGAATTCGTAGCCTGTACATGCCAATTAATACCATCCAACTTCATAATAGACAAGGCATAAATTATAACAAATTGAATATGGTGGATTCGGAGGCAATGATGAAAATATAAATACCAATGATAAAGGAACAAGCTCTCCATCCTCCAGTCTTGGCTCTTTCAACTGTTCTTCCGCTTAAATCAACAGATCCATCTAATAACAATTCTTTCTCATCATTTGCCATGATTCTGGTGCACTGTGCTTCCGCTACTGCCACTTTTTTATTTCTTTGGTCTAGCATGCCAAGACTAAGTCCTTTGCTATCTTCTTCTATTCACACTGGTTTCATTGTCCCTCAACTACAATCCTCGTCATGCCGACGGCAAAGCTCCCATGTGCAGCCAAAATGATAAACAGTGAAAGCGAAACATAAACGCATTTAAATTGTATTCAAATGTTATATCACTAAACTATATCTTCGGCATAACCTAGAGATTACGAGCTCACTCACGTTTTGTAGGCTTTTGCCGCTATGGAAGATATAATAAATCAAATGATTTGTTTCTAGTAGTATGGGAATCTTTGCGGGGAAGATACCTCTACCTATTTATATTTCGATTTTTTTTAAAGTAATGATTACTAGCCAACGACTCAAAACTGCAACTTGTGGGGAGTTTGGTGCAATGAACCTATATTTAATTGCATGAAGTCCTAACAACAAAACGAGGAAACATTGCCCTTGCAATCCAACGCCTGTTACGTGATATTATAACACTACAGCAAAGAAAACCATTTTACAAGGCCATCATAGAAAGGAAAGACACAAGAGGAATTTGTCTGGTAAGGCTTGCTTTTTACCCCTAGCAAATTAAACAGCAAGTGTACAGATTATACGTTGGTTACATAACAAATGTATCTTCTTAATGCATAATACATATGAAGAAGTACTGTTAGAAAGATCTTAAGAAAATTTGATACTGTTGAAAGGTCTTAAGTGGAAAGTTTTGGGGTTTTCATTCTGGTACAAGGGATTGAAATCTTATAAAAACCAACGTTTTATTTAATTATTTTTTTGTTCATCCTTGGACTTTCTTTAGAGAGGTTCCATGTTCATAGCATAGCCTACTCATAAGCGGATAGATTAGATGGTAGTAGTCAGTACAATGCTTTGGAAGGTTTGGGTCTTTTTGACTTTATTCTATCTAGAGTTTATAGAGACATCCAATGGTGTTATCAATTTGGTATAAAAAAAAATAAAAAAATCATTGATAAACAAATTATAACTTAGTATTTTATTTTTTAATTATCATCTATATTTTAATATGGATGCTACCTTGAATTTTAAATTACTTATTTATATTTTAAATGTAATATTTTTGCTATGGATGAGACTCCTCCAAACCTTAGAAGAAGAGAACACATGTTTTACAACAGTAAAAGAAGATCTACAAAGAAGCCAAATATCCTAAACTATATTTCTACAATGGTTGTCTACTTATTTACAATAGTAAAAGAAGATCTTCATTGGAGCCAAATCTCCTAAAGTATATTTCTACATATCCATTGAACCCCTACCTCCTTGTAATGATCCTCCTTGCACGGTTTATGAAATATAGAAAAAAATGTGTGTACACATACCTTTTTTTATGATTTCTGGTACTGCTGACGACTTGTGTGAGTGCAAGATAGTTGCGTAATGACAATGAATAAAAATAAGTCAGGAAAAAAGGTGATATAGGGAAGTGATGATTTGGCTCGCGAGCACATGGAAACTCATACTTGCATATCATTTAGGTGCATTGCATATTGCATCTTTGTGTGGGTTTATTTGACTCAAATATTGCTGGTATGGCAAGAAACGTGAAATATTATTTTAAGTGGCGATGATGATGGGAGCCACTAGTTTGGAAATGTATGCGTGTATGGTTACTTGCTATGGTGTAAGATTTTATTATTTAAAATGATATTTTATTTATATGTGAATTTATTATGATAGGTAGGATTACCATGTATGGAATTCTTAACAAATACCATTCTTACATTACTTTTACAAGTAGGAAGATGTGGCTTAATGTTATTAATTTTCTTTTATTTTAAAAGTTTAAAAATATGGTTTATAGTACTACACAAATAGCTTTGAAAGGATATTAAAAGAAATATTAAATAGTTGGCAGAGTTAAAGTTTATTTTAAAAACATCCATGATGGATGCACTCTCCATATTTGTTGTAAAACATTGTGAATGGTTTAATGGTCATGATTTCTTGGTAAGCACACAATATAGAAGTGGAAGGCTCGACGTCATCTGGTGCTATGCATGGAGGGAAAAGAAAGAACAATCGATAAATCCTTTGCATATTATTGAGGGGAAGAAAAAAAAAAAAAAAGAGAGAGAGGAGAAGGAGAATAGGAGAAACAAGGCAAAAGAGATTGGAGAAACAACAAACAATGATTTTGGAAGCATGAGAAAATAGGTTAGTGCTCGGTAGCTTCTCATGATTCATATGTGATCTCCATGCTTTCCTGATATGTACAACATATCTTTTTTGGTATTTAAAACATTTCTTGTTGCTGTGTGAATAGATAGTAAACGTAAGCAATGATATTGTTGGTATTTTACTACCATGTTTGTAGATGTTTTATTGTGTAATTTTTTGCTACATTGTTGTGTGATTATATGGTGAATGAAACCAGAGGAACTACTGGTGTAACACTACCATACTAGTTTAAATATTGTTGTGTACAATATTATCGTGTAGTTGAGTTATCAAAGACAAAATGAAAGAAATATTAGAGCTACAGGTGTAACCCTATTATGGTATATAATTACTTTGTACTACATAAAGTATTGTAGAATTTTGGGTTGACAATGTTTGAATCAATGCATTGTTGTGAAATATTATGTTGTCATATTTTTGTGTGGCTATGAGTCTTGTATTGAAAGCAGTGAGGTGATGTGTGCTATGTGAGAATCTCACTCTTCTTTTGGGTAAAATTAAAAGAGCAAAATTAGAACTTGCACCTATTTGAGAATTAGGAAACACCTCTGGATAATGATGGTAGGTTTCATGAAGTTTTACCTGGTGTAAGTAGGAATTTTGCAATAGAGAAATTTTTTTGACATAACCCTTAGTCAAATATCGTGAAAGGAAGACAAGTAGTTTTCTTGTGTGTTGACTGTGTTATAATAATGACATTTACGTAGATTAAATATGCATGTTCTTGTTATTGGAGCCATATCTGATCCCTAGTGATGACTCCTACCCTTCCTTGAATGGTCTATTGATCACATGGAGGCAAATGATGTCAAGCTAAGCAAACGTGGGTAATACTCTACCAAAATATGCAACAAAAAATGTTATTCTATAGCTACTGTAGAAAGAAGACCGAAATCGTAGGGAATAAATAATTGAGATTCATTGTGTTTAAACCAAATATTGTAATGAGAATAGTCTTGTCATAGGCAGTAAGTGTGTGTAGTATTGAACCTGAAAGAAGGAATGAAGCCTTATGTAATGTTGTTTCTATTAAAATATGTAATTGTATTTGGTAGTGCTTCATATGCTCACTATGTAGTCAAATGAAACACATGCTCGAATTGAAACTCTATATTTCTATTTAATTAAAAAAATATTGCTTTCCAAATTTGTCTTTTGTATGTTGCAATATCAGAACCACTTGTGTGTGATAGATATTAAATGAAGTTAAAATAAATCATGACACATCATGGGTTAACTAGATAAGTAAGAGAATTATATTTAATTTAATGCTTGAAGTATATAAGCTAGAAACCCTTGTCTTGAATGTTGTAATTACTCATTTGATAAATACTTAGAATCTGGTAGGTGTGAGGCAACCAAAAATTAACTCTAGAGGAGGTAAATTGGTGAATATCATGCCTAAAATGTAAACAGTAAGGAAGTTTGAAATCGTATGAGAAAAGAATAACCAACTTACCTTAAAAGGAACATAGTTATTTAGAGCTAGACTTGTATAAGCAACTGGTGGTTTCTTTTAGTTCTTTATGAGAACAATAGGCCAATTGTTGTTTAGAAAGGGCAACTATGTTCTTGAATGGGTTAAAACAACTCATAGTTTTTTTTTTTTGGTAAGTTAGAGAATATCATTTAAAGGGTTTTAACTAGGTCCCTGTCCCAGATTTACATCAAAAATGCATACATAAATTCTAAAGAGAAGGATAGAGATAAACCAATACAAGGGACAAAATTGTGACAACCCATTGCACATAGACAACAAAACCGGAAGACCCACAATATAGTACATAAACCACCAGACATGAACTGAACAAAAAACTAGCATATGGGGACAGAGCCCACTGGAGTCGAAGTGGGAAGGATCAGCCCCCAACTATGGGTTGAAATCCACGACCTCCTCATCAATGTTCTACTTGATAGCCTATTTTAGACCTTCGATGGCACTGGTGAAAGCAGTGATTAAGCTTTGGTAGAACATCCTTCTGATCTGATTAGAAAGTCTGAATAGTGGAGCCGAATCATCGAAGAGATCACCTTCACCATGAGAGGGGGAAGGGTGGCTGGATGTAGCTTTGGGCCTCTTAATGCGTATCGAGCAACAAAATGGAGGGGTGGCCTTGACAGGATTAACTTTGCGCTTGTTGAGATTCCTACACCCAGGGGGAGTTGGAGCATGCGGGGAGGCAGTGGTTTTGGAAGGTGAGGTAGCAAAGTTGGGTGGAGGAGGAGGTTTGGTGGGGGAGGCAAAGGATGGGGGGACCCAGGTTTTTGGCATGGGTGGGGGACTTCGCTAATGAGGCAAATCTAGCCAAAGGAGCAGGGGTGGCATCATCAAAGCTAGGTTTATCGCTAGAAAGTGAAAGGGCAAGGCTAGGAGGAGCATCAGGATCTGGAGCCACCGAGTTCAGGTGAGAAGCGATGATAGGGGGGTTAGCCATCATGTGGTAATAAATGATGGCAAACTTGGTGGGTAGGGGTGGTCGACTTGCTGTGGGCAGCTTCAATGGAGAGGCGTAGAGAGCGATGGAGGAACCCAAGAATGTTCATGGGGTGGTAGCCACGGACATGATTGACGAGGGCAAGGTGAAATCTGGCCATGGTTTTGGAAGGATCATCGCAGGCAAGATACTGCATGAGGGGAACAACCACCGAGGGAAAAGGGTCAGGGAGGGAATCGCAGATCAAGGCATGGCCATCCCACTAGAAATTTTGCTAATTGGGAAAACCAGCCAGCTCTGGCTCCCAGTAGTGCTTGTCTCTGTAGACCAGATGACCATCGACCAAAAGAGTAGCAATGTCACCGAGCAACTAGGGTGTCACCTCGAAATGGAAATTGCGAACATAGACATGACCATTGGACCAGGTACGAACAAAATCAAATGTAATGTCCTTCTCTGGGCCACAAAATTTGGAGATCAATGTCATTAGCCGACAACCATGTAGGTAGCCAGAGGTGGTGGCATCAAAATGGATGGAACTGGGCTCGATATACGCCATGGAAGGAGAGCAAAGGTGAAAGGGAGGGGTGGCAAAAGGGGAACACACGTAGGCCAATGATGTTGAATGATGAGGACAGGGAGGATTGGCCTAGCGGTAGGAATTAAAAGGGATAGGAGGGGTTGGAAGGTCAAGCCATAATAGGTAGGATGGTGGCACGTGGACTAGAGGCCAATATGGGGATGGGAGAACAAGGGTAAGGGCATTGGGGAAAAGTCCACATAGGTGGATATGGTTAATAGTGAGGTGGTCACAGATTGATGGGGGAAGCCACGGGGGGAGGAAGCCATATGGGTAGCATTAAAAGGGCACAGAACCCCTTGGGACACAGCATAGATAGACCTTGAGATGTAGCTGCACAGAAGACTCATGGTAATTGGAGCTTGGAGAATCATAATGACACAGATCCAATTATGGTATGTCTGTCATGGGCTTCTGAGAGTGCAAACCAAAGGACATCTAGTGGGAAGGAGTGATGCCACACTTCTAACAAATGTTTACCCAAGACAATATTTGCTAACCTGTCAACAATCCTATTTGCCTCCCTGAACACGTGATTGGTTTCCACTCGGCTGTGTCTGCAAAGGAGGGCCCGAAATTCATTGATCAGAGTCCTAATGTTCCACGGGGGGTCCTTGTTAGAATTCAAGTAGCCAATGACGATGGAAGAATCACCTTAGATGTGGATCCCATAAAGATGATGCTTGGTGAGCTAGAGGTCACTCCATAGAGCCTAGGCTTCGGCCACATTGTTGGTATTATGGTGGACATTTTCCACAAATGCAAGAATAATGTAGCCATTATGATCCCTCACAACACCCCCCATAGCAGCCAACCCAGGATTTCCCTTGGAACCACCATAAAAATTGAATTTGATCCAAATTGCCATGGGGGGATGCCAAACAGCTATGGAACAGGGATTGGGGGCAGGGGGTCCCACTTAGGGATGGGGATGCTGATGGAGGTGAGGATGGAGACTTCCATGGGGCTAAGGGGAGCACAGACCCAAGGGATAAACTAGAAATTCTTGATGACAAAGGTCAGGTATTTGATGGCGGTTGAAATAGGGTCAATGGAGGTCTCCAAAAAGACTCGACAATTGCGTTCAAGCCAAACTTTCCAGACAAAGTGATGGAGGCAAATATTCCATAGGAATGCAATCTTGGGGTGATGGAAGGGGGTGGGCCACTGGGCGAAGAGTTGCAACAGGGAATTGGGACAGACCCACTAAATTTGAAAGGAGGAGTTCAAGAAGTCGAGGCCCTCTCTAGTGAATGAGAAATCCATGAACATATGGTTAACCGATTCCTAGGTAGATAAACACAGGTGACATATTTTGGGGACAAGTATCCCCCTTTTCATCAAATTGTTAGTGGTGAGCGCCTTATTCTGGATAGAAATCCACATAAAAAACCCAATATTTAGGATGATATGCTTGATCCAAACTGTAGTAGTGGGAAAGAATGTTCTGGGAGCAGCCCTAATGAGAGAGAATGCAGACTTGACAGAAAACTCACCACTATTGGTCTTGGCCCAGATCATACGGTCATGCGAAGCAACAGTGGGAATAAGGATGGTTATTAACAATTCGAATAACCGAGTTCCAGCCCTGCCTGGTAAGCTCCTCCATTGATTTTGGTCGTCAATTTAATCTTTCACTCTTCGACCCCAAGATCTCTCGGAGTCCTGACGTAACCAAGAAAAATAGGGATAGTCATTGAGGGGTTTTCCTTAATACAAATGTCATCCCAGAAGCTAATAGATGAACCATACCCTAACATCCATCTGATTCCTTTGGAGATGAGGGGTCTGGCATGGAGAACAGCTTTCCAGAAGGCCAAATCATTGGAAGGGATGTTGTTGTTTAGTAATGAGTTGTGCTACAAATACTTGTCATGAATCATGGAGACCCACTCCACATTGAAGTTGGTGAGCACCTTCCAAGTTTTTTTAGCCATCAAGACCAGATTCATATCAGTCGATCTTCTCAATCCAAGGCCCCCAAGAGCCTTAGGTTGACACACATTTTCCCACCTGACCAAATGAAACTTGCAAGAATTTTCAAGTCCATGCCAAAGGAAGGATCTTTGTATTTGATCGATCTTGGAATGCACCAAAATAGGAGCTTTGAAAATTGACATAAAATATATGGGGATGCTTTGGAGAACCACCATAGTGAGTGTGGACTTAGCAGCTTGGGAGAGAAGGGATCCTTTCCAAGCAGCTAATTTACACCTAATTCTGTCAACAACCCCATACCACATAGCAGCCTTAGGGCTTTTGGTGAAGAGTGGAAGGCCCAAATAGGTCATGGGAAGATCTCCAATGGAACATTGAAGGGTGCAAGCAATATTTCATTGTCTAGGACCTGGAGTGTGGAGAAAATAATAGCTGCTTTTCATGTAATTAATCTCTTGGCTAGCAGCAAAAGCAAAGGTGTCAAGGATCCGCTTGATGCGTTTGGCTTGAGGGACAGAATCCAGAGTTGCAATGATAGTATCATCCATGAAATGTTGGTGGGATAAGGGGGGGAACGTGAAGACGACTGGAGCCCATAAATACCTCGATCAGTGATAGCCTTTTTGATAGTTCTGCCCAGGGATTCATCTAAAATGATGAAGAGGAAATGGGACAAGGGGTCACCCTGATGAATTCCCTTAGAGCTTGGAAAGTAGCCAGCCATCGACCCATTTACTAACACAAAGAACCATGGGGCTGAAATGCAGCCTTTGATGAGAGTAATCCAGTCCTTGTGAAACCCGAATTTGTCCATGAATTTTAGTAGAAAGTCCCTATCAACCCTGTCAAAGGCTTTGCTGATGTCTAGTTTGATAAACATGGCAGCTTTCTTATTGCAGTGGGAGGAGTGAAGGGATTCATGGAGGGAGATGATACTTTCAGTTATGGACCGCCCTTCATTAGAAATTCTTTGGCAGGGGTCAATGATGGATGGGAGGATTTGTTTGAGCCTTTGAGCTAGGTATTTGGTTAAGATTTTATAAATAATGTTGCAAAGGTTGATAGGTCAAAAGTCATTCATGGATTTGCAGTGGGGGCTCTTAGGAATCAAAGCAATGAAAGTGGAGTTGGTCCCACGGGGGATGATTTTAGTGTGCTGCATCTCTCGAATGGCACAAATGACCTTGTCCTCGATCACCTCCCAAAAGGTTTGGAAGAAGCAGGGAGGAAACCCATCGAGCCTGATGGATTTGTCGCTCTTCATGGCGAAGAGGGCATCTCTAATTTCTTTGGCCTCCAAAGGTTGAGTCAGAAACTTGTTCATCTCTCAGTTATACTGAGTATAGGTGATGAAGTCCAAATTTAGTATATTGACATGGAGCTAACTATCTCCAAAATTATGGAAGTCATTAGTTAGTCATGGAGACATAAATACGTTGACCTCTTTCATGCCAAGTAAAAACAAGTCGACTAGATCATCGAAGGTTTGGTATGAAGAGGAAAGGGAATAAAGTGTCCTTCCTCTAGGTTTTTGAAATCACTAGGATGTTTGAGTCTTTATAAAATAATTATAGATTTATTATCCACTGGATAAAATAACATTCATATCATAGTCACGTCATTATGTGAGCCTTTCACTCCATATCCAATAATTAGATGTTGGTATCCTTGATTAAGCACCAAAGATAATAATGGTCAAGCAAAATATAAACTACTACAAATGAATATTACAACATCAGTTCACTTAAAATATTATACATCATCATTATATTTTCATCCATCATATACACATATATTCACACATACATTCATACAAAAAAACATACACAAAAGAAAGGCCATGTCTATATATGTATAAATATCACATGTATAAAGTATAGTCAAATTTTGGATACAATAAGAGAACTAAGGCTCATATACAAAAATGAGAGACCCCTAGATAAAACCCCAAGATAAAACCCTATGATCCTGAGGGATTAGCAGCTTGAGGAGCCCTAGAGTGAGTCTCACTATACCTAGAGTCACTACACCTAACAGATCATGATACAGATGAGGAACGCTACAATGGAAATCCAATGCCATATTGTATAAGGCAATCCTAAAACTCCTGAATGTATCCATCCTAGGACCAAAGGTGATATAGGTCCTATATTTGATGAGAATCCCTCAATATCAACTCTTCTTGAAGCCTAGTCACTACATTGGTGTCCTTACCTCCACCTACCACAAACCGCACCTCTAGATCCCTTTGTAGTCAAGCCATATTTGCATCTTGAGCTGTCATCATTGGATCCTGCTCTACCCATATCTATAGGAGTTGATCTCACTCCTCATCTAAGTTGTCCTACTTAGTCTAGAGCACAATCCACTCCTCCTTACTCTGACTAGGAGGTCTCTATGGAACTTTTTCCATATCTCTCCCACCCTCGCCATCACCTCCAATATTAGGAGGTTGATCTACCATAACCCTCGATGGTTTCCCTCCATAATTGGATTTATGACATCTCTATCATCCAAGAGCCTCCTTTACCTTGGTTATTTTCTTCCCATCATCACCACTACCCTCATCCACCACCTAACTTGGTGCCCATAGAGGCTGCAAATAAAATAAATCATCTTCTTCTATGGTTCCAACATCATCCACATATGAGAGGTCCATCTCCTCGTCGTCCTCATACTCCACTTACCAAACCTTAGCACAAGGTAGGATCAGCTCATCAAACCAATGCCTATATAGCACTAGAGCATCATGAACCATTTTTTGTAATCCAAACTATTGCATAACATATCAAAATTTGATTAGATCCATATCACTGCCATATCAACCAACTACCCATATGGCCTGCCTAATCCAACATAGTTTCTCCCTATCAGTGGGTCACTTATCATCTCAACATGGTCACTAATACACTTGATCATGTGTGAACCCTATCTATAAATCTCTATACTCCTAGTCACTATGACTAAGATAACTCAACTATATCTCCTCCACTACCTTCCATCTCAACACACAGGGATAAGTCATATTCCACTCACATGACAAGCCTACAATATGAGCTATAGTAAAATGCTCCCATCACCAGATTTGTAGCAGCACACTATAGTTCAATTCCTTCTACTCTCACCTTTGTACCTCATATAACTCCATGTATGAATGAGCTATCAAAGCAATAATCCAATCATATACCTAAGGCTCATTGATCATATCAAATACCAACTGAATCATGTTCCATGGGAACCAATATTCGATGTTGTTAGGCACCAATAAATTGACAAGAAGGAACATGATGTAGGTTGGAAATACCTCCAACCACCTCTATGAGTACAACTACAGGTATTGAATGCCACCACACTGATCCTCACATATCTCCAACCATAATAAAAAATCTAGCTTACCTCATACCCATTCTCATGTCCAACTCGAACATACAATCCATAGACAAGTACACAAAATATATGATACACGTTCGCTAGTATCATTGTCATATCATCTATCAAGATATAGAAGGTCCCCCTATATAGATCTCACCACTTTTCTAAGGCAAATATGTACCCCTCATTAGCCCTCACCACCTTAATCCATGTACACCCATCAAATCCCACCTACTCTAGCCACTCCCAATCAGTCCTCCATAGTGCCTTTTTCACCCTTGGAAATATAGGTAAAAATTAATGTCAAGTCTCTAGAATCCTAAAATACATCACAATATAGAATCAAATGCACATCAATGTCTCATCCATTTCAAACAAACAAATAAAAACATTGTCTTCCCTCTGTTAGTCATAAAAAAAAACAAACAAAAACAACATTGCACAAATGAACAAAAAGGGCTATAAGAACTTATCTCTACCACCCACACATCAGCTCTAGCTACCACATGCACTCCCTCAATGGCCATTGCCAAGAAATTTCACTGTATTTCACTCAAACATCACTTCTCAATCACTCAAATGTAAGAATGAAATACAATTTTATCCTTAGACCCCGTTTATAGTTGTCCTGATGCACCTGAACATCCTAGGGTGTCTGATAGGCACCCTCAAATGTCATACTACATCTACATAATGATAGATGTCATCTCGTGTCTATGTAGACATAGAAACATGCTAGTGTTTGCTTTCCCAATGTTGCAAAAGGTTTCAAAGGGCCTTAAAATATGGAAAAATCCACAAAATCATCCCAAAATTCATCCAAGAATCCATGACATAATTCCATTACATTTTGTGATAACATGGATTGATATGGGTGTCTAATTTTTGAATGCAACTAACAAATACCTAAAACACTTCAAAATATCCCAAAATGATCCTAAATTTCACAAAACTACTATACTCACTCACCAATACACTTACATCATCATTTCACATTATCAAATTCACTTACATTATCAAGTGAACCTCATATTCAATGATTTACCCTATTACCCCAATGGTTGTAGTGATTGGTTATAATGGCGAGATCACCTTAAGGACACTTGTTCTAAAATAATCAAGTAAACACACCATCACATCTAAATAATTATTCCACATCATCGACATTGACACAAAATAAATTAATTCTTGAAGTGTGGCTATGCTCAAGCAACTTTTCACAAGACTATCATTGATGCCCTCTACATGGGGTTATAAACATGGAAAATTAATACTTCATTATTTTACATTTAAGAATTACACCAGACACTAGGATATTTTCTCCTAGAAGTCACCCAACCCTAGGGTGATTGGTTCCTTTTACATTTTCATTATGGAATTGCACTAGTTACTAGGACATTTTCTCCTAGAAGTCACCTGATTTGAGGGTGATTGGTTCCTTTTGTATTTTCATCATTTTGCATTTCAATGATACCAAAAGGTAAATTTTCAACAACACAAAAACACTTCAAAATTTGGGGCAACTTACTTGATCTTGATTTTCAATACTTGCATCCATCACATTCATCACATTTTCACCATAAAATAATATTCACTTTTTGTGAATGCAAGTAAAAAATACTTGCAAAAAAACATCATTCACACTTTCATACAAACCCTAGTCATCACTACCATCGTTGTTCATCCGCTCTAGCACTTGTGAACCAGATAAGGACTTTGTTAAGAATTCACCATAGTTTGCAAATGCCTTAGGGTGTCTCTCGAGTGCTATAGGACATCCATCGGATTCAAGAAGGTATCCATCTAGCCCCTAGATGCTATTGAATATTTGTGCATTCATAGTTTGACCTCTCTAACTTTACATATTGTAAACAAGGTATTTTTGACAAGGTATTTGATTTTATTGTTTAGCTAATATTTTTTGCATTTATGGTCTACATTCTACAAGTATGTCAACTAGGGTTTGTAGGTTACACTTTCATATTTTAGAGGACCTCACACTGTGAAAGCCCCATAGGTGTTACTGACTCTTTGTTGTGGCTTGTTTGTATGCAGGTACAGGTAATATTTTATTGATAGATATTGCAGCTAGCGTGGCTCTACAGGGATATTAACAAAGACCACATAGCCTCTTATTTGGAGCGAAGAATATTTGAAGATACCACATTATGTTGATCAAGGATTTTATTATCCTTTGTGTAATCATTGAATTAAAATAAGAAATATTTTGTATCCCTCATGAGGTATATCAATATTGTAATAGTAGAGATCTAGGCTCCATAAATTAATATAATATCATTATTTCATTATATATTGCTTGTATTTGATCTGTTACTGTTATTCTGGTGTTGATATTTTCTACTTTACAAAAACAGTGAAAGAGAATTAAGAGATGGAGGAAGTTTTATTTAGATACTTAGATATTCATTCTATTTTCTCTACAATGGCCAAGAATACAAAGCAACAATCATACCAGGCAAGGGTTAATGGTTACCTCCCCCAAATAGCCTTTCATCCTAAACTAGTGATATATTAAGCCTTGGTGGCTAATAACATTCTCTACATTAGTAAGCATGACCTAATTTGTAAGTTTATCGATATAATATCATCTTTAGGATTTATCTCCTCTTGGATCCGAAATAATTGGGAGCCCCTTGGGGATACCTCAATCTCTCTTATTAGCAATGACTATTATATTGTGATTTTTTCTTCTCAAGTAGATAAAGACAAAGCCTTTGAGTCATGTAGGATAACATATGGTGTTATAAGCCATTTTTTTCAACCATGGAAGCTAGGATTTTATTCTTGGATGGAGCTCTCTATGGTGATTGTTTAGGTTTGTCTTTATGCCCTGCCTATAGAGTACTAGTGTGAACTAGTTTTTGAAAAAAATAGGCAACTTCTTGGGTCATTATTTAGGAGTTGCTAGGGATATGATGAAGGATGAATCTAATATTTATGCTCGAATCTATTTGGATATGGATCTAAACCAACCTATCCTAGCTGAAATAGAAATTAACATGGGGGACTAATCCTAGAGCCAACAAGTAGACTATGAGGGAATCCCATTCCGATGTAGGATCTGATAAAAACATAGTCATATGGCCTACTTCTGCCTATACGGCATCACAAAGAGCCTCATCCATCAAAATTAAACTATCTCCAATAGAAAGTTTATTGAGAAGAAATAATACAATCTACCCACAACCTTGAATGTTAATACCCCTATAAAGGATTTTGAAAATCCAAATAGAAATAAGAATAAAAAGAGCAAGATAACACACTCCAACCAATCAATAGAAGGAAATTTCAACAAGTATGAAATTCTTAATTCTCTCTTGGATATGGAGGAGGAGACCACCATAATAGATGAATCTCTTTTTTTCAGTGGAAGAGGTTAGAAGAATGGACTATTCCTATCCCTCTTCATTAAAGACTTCATATTGGTAATATATTTAATCAAAGGTGCCTTACAGAGAAAGAGGAAGAGGATAGGATCACTTGGGGCCTTAGTACTCTAGGTGCCTTCACTATTCATGATGGTTATAATCATTTTCTCCCTCCTTTGTTGATCTCCCAAGATGCTCCATGGGATAGAGTTTGATAGGCTAAGGTAGGGTTATACATAAGGGATTGGGCCCATGTTTTTTTATAGAAATTATGTGAATTGATTTTGAAATTGAGGTGAATTGTGGACAAACTCATGTAGAAGAGATGGCAAATTGTATTTTTTTCTAGCAAAAATTATAAAAATAAGGTGAATCAATTGAAAAATATGTATACCACATAAAATAAGGGTTTCTTAAGGATTTTACTAATATCTAAGTGTATATATCATTGAGCTATGTGGTTTAAAAAGAAAATTGAAAATATAACTCTAGATCAAAATATATACCTCCTAGAAGGTTGTAGGGTTGTCTAGAACCTATAGGCACAAGATGACCCTAAAATCTATAGGCTCATGACTATAGACATGAGAAGACCAATTTAAAGTTTAGATATCATTGAACTAAGTATTTTTCAAAAAAAAAAAGAAAATGGGGCTTTAGATCAAAAGATATACCTCCTAGAAGGTTGTAGGGTCATCTACAACCTATAGGCTATAGGGTTGCCTCATGCCTATAGGCATGAGATGAACCTACAACCTATTATATCATGCTTATATGCATGAGATGTCTAGTTTAAACTATAGATCTCATCGAGCTAGATGGTTTAAAAAAATTAAAACAAAGCTTTGGATCGTCTACAATCTATAGGCTCATGCTCTCCTAGAAGGTTTTAGAATCATCTACAACCTATAGGATTATGCCCTTCTAGAAGGTTGTAGGGTCATATTATTCCTATAGGCATAAGATAACCCTACAACCTATAGGTTGTAGATGACCCTACAACCTTCTAGGAGGCATATATTTTGATCCAGAGCTTTATTTTCAATTTTTTTTGTTTAAAACTACCTAGCTCGATGAGATCTACACTTTGAACTAATCATATCATGCATATATACATGATTCTATAGGCTACAAGGTCATATTATACCTACAGGTATGAAAAAACCCTACAACCTATAAGCATGAGATGACCCTGCAACCTTCTAGGAGGTATATCTTTTGATCTAGAGCTATATTTTCATTTTTTTTTAAAACAACATAGCTGGATGAGATCTACACTTTAAACTAGTCATATCATACATATATCCATGAGCCTATAGGTATGATATTTACCATAGAATAAAATCATAATTTTTTTTACCTTTTTTTGAAGTACTCGTATGATCTTCAGACAACTACCTAATAGCTTGAAATCTTTTTTTAAACCAAAATATTCCAACATAATGCAAAAGAATTAAACTATAGAATAAAGAATCATGTTCTTATTAAAAATAATTTAGGCAAACAAGTGGAGCATAGAAATAAATCTTGGTCTAATTATTGTTGGTAGAGCTCATTATGATACTAGTCCCCTTCACCTTTTATAGTCTTTTGTCTATAGTATTTTCTCTGCCATCTATAGTATTTTGTTTGTAGTCTTTTATTTGTAGTCTTTTGTCCATAGTCTTTTGTCCATGGTATTTTTCTATAGTTTGTTGCCTATAGTCTTTTGTTTGTAGTCTTTTTTTTACTACCTATAGTCTTTTGTCTACCATCTATAGTATTTTTTCTATTGTTATTTCTTTGTAGTCTATAGTCATTTATTTGTAGTATTTTTTCTATTGTCTATAGTATTTTGTTTGTATTCTTCTCTGTAGTATTTTATGTGTAGTATTTTCTCTATATTCTATTTCCTATAGTTTTTTATCTATAGTCTTTTGTCTACAACCTATAGTCTTTTTTTTGTAGTCTTTTATCTGCTCCCTATAATATTTTATCTAGTGCTTATAGTATTTTTTGTTTTCCCTATAGTATTTTTTCTATAATGTTTTATTTGTTGCCTCTAGTCTTTTATCTGTAGTATTTTGTTTTTTGCCTTTAGTATTTTGTCTATCATCGTTTATCTACCATGTATAGTATTTTATCTATTGCATAAGTATTTTGTCTATAGTTTTTTCTCTCCCATCTATAGTCTTTTATCTATAGTATTTTCTTTATCATCTATAGTATTTTGTCTATAATATTTTCTCCATATTCTTTTATCTATAGTCTTTTATTTGTAGTCTTTTTTCTATAGTTTTCTACCTCTAGTCTTTTGTTTGTAGTTTTTTCTTGTTCTCTATAGTTATTTATCTGTAGTCTTCTTTGTAGTCTTTTATCTATAGTTTGTTGACCATGGTTTTTTATCTATAGTATTCTATTTACAACCTATAATCTTTTATCTACAATATTTTATCTATTTTCTATATTATTTTGATTGTAGTCTTTATCTAGTGCCTATAGTATTTTTTCTATAGTCTTTTATTTGTTTCCTATAGTCTTTATATGTAGTCTTTTATCTATTGCCTATAGTATTTTATTTTTTACCTATAGTATTTTGTCTATCATATTTTATCTATTACTATAGTCTTTTATATAATGCCTATAGTATTTTTTTTGTAGTCTTTTGTCTCCTTCCTATAATATTTTGTCTTTATTCTTTTGTTTGTTGCCTATAGTTTTTTATCTGTATTATTTTGTCTACTCACGATAGTCTTTTGTTTGCTTCTCTGTTGCCACGATGTCATTCGTATGTAGTATTTCCTCTACTTCTCTACTTACATTCATTTTTTAACTTCTTTGCTTCTGCTTGTTTTTTGCCTTCTCTAATTTTGCTTATTTTTCAGCTTCTCTATTGTTGATCGAGGAGAACCAATTTTTAACATGTATGTTTAGGTATATATAGTGAGGGTATAATATGCAAATTTGTCTAGGTTAATAAAATTATATATAATTTTAAGGTGAATCAATCCAAAATCTAGAAAGGAAGGCTAGCAATTTAAAATTTAAATAGTAAAAGTATTATAATTTCGAGGTGAACCAACCCCAAAAAAATTATGCTGTAAAATGTTTTGGGTGACTAGGCCAATGTTTAAGGTCTCGATATTATCCAATTTGAAATTTAAAAAATCTAGGTACAATTTTGAATGGTTGGAGGTCAACCAAATGGTTCTTAATTCGGCCAAAAAAAACATAGGTAAGGATGAGGATAGGTCCAGAGTCCACTAAGCCGTGTGAATCAATGGAGGATGAACAATTATTTGTAGGGTTTTTTGCTACCTCTTGAAGCACTCCATGGCACTTTTTAGAATAGCACTAGTAGTATTCACAGGATTGTCAAGCCTGCTAGGATACTTAGGATTAGTGGAAAACAAAAATGGGACCAAATTAAAAGTTTTTGCTCTTTAGATGATACTCAATTTTTTGTTATTTTTGAAGATGTTAATCCAAGTTTTATTTGGATTTTAAGGCTTGCCAAAAATTACAGACCTATAACCATAATTTGATTCTTGTTCTATCAATATCATTTTTTTACCTTTTCAAAAAAAATAATAAATTATATCCAATTCATTTGTTTGTAGTACTTTTACTTACAATGCAAGGGTTTGGGCTTTGGTTCTTCTTCGGGAAGTCAAAGATTCAAACAACAGTGTGGGTGAGGTGGTGTGTGTATGATTATGTGTTTAACCCCTATTGTTAAGCTCAGCTCTCATTCTTATCAAAATTATGATTGAAATGGAGATGCCCAACTCTAAATATCGATAGTAAAAGTTTTTCATAGTAAAAATATTCTCACTCCTATTGACCTATATGTAAAGTAGGTAAACTTTATCATCCTTCCAATCCTCTAATACTCGAATTATATGAAAATCGTGATATTTAGTTTCAATATACGGTTTCGGACAAATTAAATCCAAAGACAGTTACTTATCTATGCACTTCGTGGATATTAGCATGTTTGGATGACACAATAATCCATATCTTCAAAAATGAAAACCTTGCATTGTATCTCAGTCATAAATTTATTGCATGATGATCCTTACACTAAGTATTAATCGTATAGCC
This sequence comes from Wollemia nobilis, assembly GCA_028583015.1. Taxonomy (NCBI): domain Eukaryota; kingdom Viridiplantae; phylum Streptophyta; class Pinopsida; order Araucariales; family Araucariaceae; genus Wollemia; species Wollemia nobilis. The sequence goes on from JAQPPZ010000015.1 coordinate 338,153, forward strand.
ATCTCCATGCTGGCTATCAACGCTGACAGAATTATATCTCAAAGCTTCACTCTTTTCCCTCTTGTACTTATACAAGCAAGACAAAGTCAAGAAGAAACAATAATTGATTAGACTAAGGAGAGCTAAAAAAGCATAATAGTAATGGAATCGTGATGCATTCACGTTGTCCAATATCCAGCCTTTATGAGGCCCTTGCGCTGTAACTTTGCTTACAACGTTGAGAAGAATACTACTGAGAAAGGCGCCAATCCCCAAGGCGGTCGAATATAGTGCAGTTCCCAGACTTTGCATGCTCTCCGGGGCTTGATCATAAAAAAACTCTAATTTTGCAACTTCTATGAATGCTTCTGCCATGCCCATAAGCATGTACTGTGGAAGAAGAATGAAGATGCTTCTGGGCACAATTGCATTCATATCTTCTGCAAGCCCATGGTCCTTAAAAACCTGTAAGCGCTTAGCTTCAATTATGATAGCGGCAACCATGGTAATGGAATAGATTAGCATGCCAATCCCCATCCTCTGTAGTATGGTTATGCCTCTTGGATTTCCCGTTATTCTTCGGCAGATGGGGACTAAAAACCGGTCGTAGAGTGCTATCCATATTAGCATTGATACGGGTTGAAAAACTCCAATACTGGCTGCTGGCATTTGAAAGTTAGAACCAATATGTCTATCCAGAGTCATGGCCTGCTTCACAAACAGACTTCCAGATTGAGCTAACAATGTGCTTGGAATGATGGTCGTCAACCAAATTGGAAGAATTCCAATTATGAGCTTTGTTTCCTCTACGTCTGTCACAGTGCATGGATTTGGGTTTCTGCTTGTTTGAATCGCTGCTTTGTCTAAATATCTGCCATTGACAAACTATGAGACTATTATCTATCGCTTCATGCTGAGTCAAGTATTGGGATACAAATACCATTCAACAAAGAATATTTGGGAAACTTACACAACAGCTAGAGTTTGTCTTCTATGATGCAATTGCATTAATAATTTGTAATCTAGAAAATCAGTTAGAACAGAGGCAAATTGATTGCACAAAGCACCGATTTGCTAGTCTACAGAAATGATTGTATATGTTTCTTTATTTGTATGTGCATCAGAAAGGCTTTCTAACCTGAGAGATGCAGTGTGAGCAATGGGGTATCGGCCTTTCACAATGTATTCCTTGGAATCGACTTCATGGAGGAGGGATTGATCTGAAAAGTTACTAACCTTCACTTTCCAGTTACGAACCATTATAACTATTACTCTGCCCATCCGCTGCAGCGGGCTACCAGACTGAAGTTTGTGTCTGTACGTTGGAATCCCTAATAGGAACACAACGTAGGATATCACGAGTATTATAGTAATAATTCCATACCCCACTCCCCAACTGATCTGGTCTTGAACATACACAATAAATGTCTGACCAAATATGGTTCCGAAGAAGACCATAAAAATCCACCAATTGAAGAAAGAGATCTTCTGCAATTTTTCCTTGGCATGAAATTCATCGAACTGATCTGCACCCATGGTGGAGATAGTTGGTCTGGTTCCTCCAGCACCTAACGCCAGAACATATAATGCAAAAAATAAAATCCCAATCTGCAGATTCGAAGCCTTTTGGCACCCCTCATTTAATAGGCACTCTGGTGGTCTCAATGACTTCAATGAAACTGCTAGCGTCAAAATCCCCATTCCCTACACCCAGACGAAATTTTATAGTCAGTTTCACACAAAGTAGTGCCAGACAACTTTAGATAAGGGGATTGGCAGTTACCAGAATGTATATACATGAAAATAAAGCGAACGTCCAGAAGCGGCCGAGGTATGTATCGGCAATGTATGCTCCTGGTGCAGCTTATTGGTCAGATACACCACTAAGTTGGACAAAATGCCCGCGAAAGCCATTTTTTCACAGAATTCGTAGCCTGTACATGCCAATTAATAGCATCCAACTTCATAATAGACGAGGCATAAATTATAACAAATTGAATAAGGTGGATGCAGAGGGAATGATGAAAATATAAATACCAATGATAAAGGAACAAGCTCTCCACCCTCCAGTCTTGGCTCTTTCAACTGTTCTTCCCGTCAAATCAACAGATCCATCTAATACCAATTCTTTATCATCATTAGCCATGATTCTGGTGCACTGTGCTTCCGCTACTGCCACATTCTTATTTCTTTCCTCGAGCATGTCAAAATTAAGTTCTTTACTATCGTCTTATATTCACACCGGTGTCATTGTCCCTCAACCACAATCCTCGTCATGCCGACAGCAACAGCAAAGCTCCCGTATGCAGCTAAAATGTTAAAGTGAAAGCAAAATATAAACGCATTTAAATTGTATTCAAATGTTATATCACTAAAATATATCTTCGGCATAGCCTAGAGATTAGGAGCTCACACACGTTTTGTAGGCTTTTGCCACTATGGAAGATATAATAAACCAAATGAGAGCTCACACACATTTTGTAGGCTTTTGCCACTATGGAAGATATAATAAATCAAATGATTTCTTCCTGGTAATATGGGAACCCGGGGAATCTTAACAACCTCTAGCTATTTCTAATTCGATTTTGTTTTAACTAATGATTACTGGCCAACGACTTAAACCTGCAATGTGCCCGGAGTTCGGTGCAACGAACCCATATTAATTTGCATGAAGTCCTAACAACAAAACGAAGAAATATTGCCCTTGCAATCCAAGGCCCGTTACGTGATATTATAATACTACAACAAAGAAAACCATTTTAGAAGGCCGTCATAGAAAGGAAAGACACAAGACGAATTTGTCTGGGAAGGCTTGCCAAATCCCCTAGAGAATTAAACAGCAAGTAGAATTGTCTGGGATGGCTTGCAAAAACCCCTAGCAAATTATACAGCAAGTGTATCAATTATACGTTGGTTACATACCAAAAATATCTTCTTAATGCATGATATATGTTAAGTACCGATGAAAGGTCTCAGCTTATCGTAGGGAAATTTTTTTGGGTTTTCATATTTTGTAAAAAGGATTTGATTTTATAAAATTTCATGCTTTACCGAAATATTTATTTATTTTTGGTTTGCCTTCGGCTTCTCTTTAAAAAGGTTCAAGGTTTATAGCATGACCTAAGTAAAAGAAGATAGGTAAAAGAAGATAGGCTAGATGGTAGTGGTCAGTAAGATGCCTTGAAGGGTCAAGTTCCCGTTAACTTTGTCTTATCTAACAAGCTAAGATTTAAATAAACAACATCCGATAATTTTACTAATTTAAAAAACAAAAAAAATCAAATTAAATGATTGAGAAACAAATTTATAAATTATGTAATTTCTGTAAACATATAAGCTTTCGATGCTTAATTATGATTTTCTCTACATTTATCCATCTCACAACATAAATATTGTAACAAATCTAGTTTTTTTTATGGTTGAGGCATAGAACATAAGAGAAGATACAAGGAAAGAGTTCTAAAAGATGTTCCTTAACTTAATTATAATTTTCTCTACATTTGACCATATCACAACACAAATATTGTAACAAATCTAGATTTTTATGGTTGAGGCATAGGACATACAAGGAAAGAGTTCTAAAATATGTTCCTTAACTTAATTATGATGTTCTCTACATTGGTCCATATCACAACACAAATATTGTAATAAATCTTGATTTTTATGGTTGAGACATAGGACATACAAGGAAAGAGTTCTAAAAGATGTTCCTTAACTTTTTTTTACACTTTTTGACATGGAAGTATGAGTTTTCTATATATTGGAGAATCAACATAAGCATTGGTTGATGAGTACATAGGTGGGTTAAGTATGTATGCCTTCATGTTTGAACTTTAGATTGCTTAGTAGGATGTTCTATCCACTAACCAAACTATAACACTAAGTTTAATTGTAGCTTTTAGAAGGTCATCAGATCTATAAATTACCTAGGATGGTCTTGTTCATTATTATTCTCTTTATTGTTCTTATTTTTTCAATTGAAGTGAAAGTGTTGCTAAATGACTAGAGTGTAACTTACTCTTAGCTAATGCTATCAATGAGTACTAAGGTTTATCTCAAACTAAGAATACAACCAACATCCTTGGTACCTCGCATGTCATTTCCTATTATCATCCACACTCTATCTCACCTAATTTGAGGTAATAAAACTCTATAAATAGGGATTTCAAAATTCATTTTGGGAGAGATTCCAATGAATACAATTGATTGTTTACATGAATTATTCAACAATTTTATTCTTCTTATGAACCAAATAGAAGACACCAAATTATTATTCTATAACTTTTCTCCCATATCACAAGGTGTTAGGGCACTTCTGATGGCATATAATTAATATTTCAACCCTCCTATTATCTCTCAATCAACAATATTATGCCCCATGGATCATAACAAGAATCTTGTACTTTTTCTCCCCTAGTTGAAGCTACTCTAAGTGAATCATTTGTACCTAGTACATTTTGGTTAAGCTTATTGATTAGCCAATTTAATTAGGAACAACAATTATGGATTTCCAAGGATACCATCAAGCGAATAAGATATACAAACTAAGCTTAATGTTCTTCCCTCAAATTCCTCTCTGTTTCTTATTTTCTTGCATATTACTTTATTGTACACTATGTTTTTGTTAATGTTCTTCTATTTTGTACTTTCTTTATTTTACTTTATATTTTATACTTGGGGTAATTGCTTACACTAAACTTTCCTTTCGTATCTATCTATTTATTTGTTGTCCCTACTTTGCCTTTCTTACATTTATAATTTCCATTCTCTTAGCAACCAACCAAACCATCCCCACTTTCTCTCACTTATTTGTTGTTAGTGTTCCTTATTATGGCTCCATATTTATTGAGCTTCATCCTTGTCCAAAAGTTCATAATATAACTTTGTGAACATAACATGAAACATTCCTTATGAGTATGTGTAGCTTACTCATCAAGGGTGTGTTGTCTTTTCATTCTTTATGGACCCCAACAATGGTTTCTCTTCATCCAACCCTCTTATAGGTAATATAGCACTTTATGCTAGTGATCAAATCAATCATATTCATACTCATAATCATATTATTAATATCAATTAAGAATAAGATTTGGCATGGTGTCTTCCATGTATTGATAGACACGATTTCATTTAATGTTTTAGAGCTATCACGCATTCTTAAACAATCCAATATAATCAAAAATACCAAACTCAATTGGCCACCATCTTGGGTCATTTAGTCTCCATAGTAAATTAATGCATGTACCAACATTTCTAAACTCAATAAGTAGTATCTACCCTATCCAACTCCAACAATTTTATTCTAGACATCTTTAGTGACAAAAATGAATGATTGAACATTTGAAAATGATGACATATGCTTTAATTAGCAAGGGGTTAAAACTAGAGGTAAAATGAAATCTTTCAAAGAGGAACCAACTAGGAAATAGATTAAAGTTGGGAAAGGTACTATGAGCCTTAAGATAGGGGGATACCTTTGCACATAAAATATAAATGTTCCATCATGCTGTAACAAGAGAAACAAAAGGAAAAAGAAATCACATAAAGAGAGACCATAAATATACCTTAGAAGAAAAATTGAGAGATGAAGAATGACAAGAATAGATAAATAAAAGAGATGAAAAAATGATAGAAAAATTATTGAAATGAAAGGTAATAACAAAATATTTAAAGTCTAAAAATAAGACAAATGATGACTAACTACTTCTCTCTCACTAGAAAAGGATGTAGAATAGCCATAATACAATATCAAATATTCACATTCACAATGTTAAGTGAGAATGCATCTATAAAATTTAAAGTCGAAGGAAATGAAGAGGACACCCACTAAAGTCAAAATGCAAGATGTGTTATGTCTACTCCAAGAAGCTCTAAAAGGGTAGGGAAGGAATTTTGATAGAGGTACCCACTCTGACCAATATACATAATCAACAAAGTATAATAACAAATCATCCAATAGATATCAAGATCAATGTATATGATTTATTGAATGCTCCAAATCCTAAGACACTAAAGCTACCTCACACAAAAATTAAAAATCACATGCTAAAAGATTTTGCATAATTGATTTAGATGTAGCAACAATAGCTATAATTAAGTTGTTTATGAACAGATGAGTTTACCTTACACCAAAATCGATAGCTCAGTCGAAATGGATGGAATAAGGGTCAGCATGATGGGGTTACTTAAACTCTATTCATATGTACAGGCAATGATGAAAATATAAATACCCATTGATAAAGGAACAAGCTCTCCACCCTCCAATCTTGGCTCTTTTAACAGTTCTTCCGCTTAACTGGACAGAGCCATCTAATACCAATCCTTTCTCATCATTAGCCATGATTGTGGTATATTGGGCTTTCGCTACTGCTAGCTTTTATTTCTTTGGTCTATAGCATGCCAAGATTAAGTTCTTTACTGATCGTCTTATATTCACACTGGCGTCATTGTCCCTCAACTACAATCCTCGTCATGTCGACCGCAAACCTCCAATGTGCAGCCAAAATGACAAACAGTGAAAGCCAAACATAAACGCATTTAAATTGTTTTCAAATGTTATATCACTAAAATATATCTTCTCAATAGCCTTGGGATTAGGAACTCACTCACGTTTTGTAGGCTTTTGCCGCTATGGAAGATATAATAAATCAATTGACTTGTTCCTAGTAATATGAGAATCCTTACAGGGAATCTTCCCAACCTCTACATATTTATAATTCGAGTTTGTTTAAACTAATGATTACTAGCCAACTACTCAAACCTGCAACATGCCCGGATTTTGGTGCAACGAACCCGTATTAATTTGCATGAAGTCCTAACAAAAAAACGAAATATTGCCCTTGCTATCCAACGCCTGTTACGTGATATTATAACACTGCAGCAAAGAAAACCATTTTACAAGGCCGTCATAGAAAGGAAAGATACACGAGGTATTTGTCTGGTAAGGCTTGCTTTATACCCCTAGCAAATTAAACAGCAATTGTATTAGTTATACGTTGGTTACATAACAAAGATATTTTCAATTTTTATTATAAAGAAGTATTGTTGAAAAGGTTTCTGGAATATTGTAGTAGGAAGGGTTTGAGTTTTTATTTTGATATACGGAGATTACATAAAAGTCCATGCTTTACCTAAATAATTTTTATAGGGTTTCGATTTTTGTTTAAGGAGGTTCATGGTTCATAGCATAGCCTACCTAGGACATAGGTTGGATAGTTGTGGCCAGTAAATATCCTGGAAGGTCACGATTCCCATTAACTTCATCTTACTAATAAACTAGAATTTATAAAAACAACATTCAATGTTACGAGTTAAAAAAATGAAATAAAATCACTCAAAAACAAATTGTGAGGTCGATTTCTCTTGTGTTTGCTCGATTGTTCAATATAAAAAACAAATTATAATTTAGCATTTTCTTTTTTAATTATTACGAATATGGATGTTACATTAACTTTTAAATTATTTATTAATATTTTACATGTAATGTTTTTGCTATGAAAAAATTCAATTAAAATGGCCTATAGCGTAAATCATATAAAACATATATAATATTATTTTAACAAATTAAATATAAGATATATTATTTATATATAAATATTTTTTCATTTTATTTTTTTATATAGTATTTATGTTATCAAAAATTTACTAAAAATATACAAATTAAATTAAATGTATAATACTATATGAACAAAATCAATATAAGGTATATTATCTATACGTGTTTGCATGTGATTTTTTTTAATGCATACTAATATATTATAGTAATTTTAGAAAATATTATAAAATGGTTTTTCTATTTATAAATAGATTTTCTACAATTAAGATGAATATTAAATTATGTATATATTTAGCTTGATTTGAATATTATATATAATATTAGGTTATGTATCAATAAACATAAAAAATTATGATGCTTAAGTATATTTTTTCTATATTTGTCCATCTCACAACATAAATATTGTAACAACTATTGACTTTTATAGTTGAGGCATAGGACATACAAGGAAAGAACTCTAAAAGATTTTTCTCAACTTTTGCTTGCACTTTTTCCCATGGCAATATAAGTTGTATATATTGGGGAATAAACATAAGTATTGGTTGATGAATACATAAGTATGAGCATAGATGCATCAGGTAAGTAGGCATTCAGGTTTGAACCTTAGATTGTCTCATACGATGTCCTATCCACTAACCAAACCATAATATTAGGCCTATTTGTAGCCTTTAGAAGGTAATCAAATCCATAAATTACCTACTATGGTCTTGTCCATCCTTATCCCCATTTATTCTTCCTTTTTTCTCAATTGAAGTGAAAGTGTTGTTATATCACTAGAGTGCCACCTACTTTTAACTAATGCTCTAAATGAGAACTAAGTTTTATCTCAAACTAAGAACACAATAAATATCCTTGGCATCTTTCATACCATTTCCTACCATCATTTCATTGAATGTGCCTTGACCAACAAGATTGTTAGTAATTAATTGATACTCTATCTCACCTAATAAAACACTATAAATGGGGAATTCAAAATTTAATTTAGGAGAGATTCTAATAAATACAATTGATTATTCACATGAATTATACAAAAAAAATATTTTTTCTTATGAAGCAAATAGAAGACATCAAAAGTTTCTTCTCTATATTTTCTCGCCATACAATAAGGTGCTAGGGCCCTTCCAAGGGCATACAAATATTTTTTCAACCCTCCTATTGTCTTTAAAACAAAAATATTATGCTATATGGATCATAACAAGGATCTTGTACATTTTCTCCCATAGTTGAATCCATATCCAAGTGAATAGTCCATACCTCTAGGCCATTTTGGTTAAGCTTCTTCATTAACCAATTTAGTTAGGAATAAATATTATGGGTTTCTAGGGATACCATAAGCAAATAAGATATTTAAATTAAGATTAATGCTCTTCCCTCAACTTTCATTGTCTTTCTTATTTTCTTGCACATTACTTTATTTCACACTAAGTATTTATTATTGTTCTTACATGTTGTACTTGCTTTATTTTACTTTCTATTTTATACTTGAGGTAATTGCTTGCACTACAATTTCCTTCCATGTCTATATTTTTTTTGTTGCCCCTACTTTACCTTTATAACATTTATAATTTCCATTCACTGAGCAACCAACTTATCCACCCCCACTTTCTCTCACTTAATTCTTGTTAGTGTTCCTTACTATGACTGCATATTTTTTGAGTTTTTTCCTTGTCAAGAAGCAGATAAAATAACTTGGTGAACATAACATGAAATATTCCATATGAGTGTTGATAGCTTACTCCTCAAGGATATCTTGTCTTTTCATTCTCTATGGACCTCAAAAATGATTTCTATTCATACAATCCTCTTATAAGTAATTAAATGCTTTTTACCAATGATCAAGTCAATCATATTAATACTCATAATCATATTAGTTAATACCAATTTAGAATAAGAGTTGGTATGGTGTATTCCATGTAATTATAGACATGATTCCATATAATATATTAGAGCTATCAAGAATTCTAGACCATCCAATATAATCAATAATGCCAAACACAATAGTTCATCATCTTGGGTCACTTGGTCTCCCTAGTTAATCAATGCATGTACCAATATTTCCAAACTCAATATTTAGTATATACTCTATCCAAATATAACAATGTACTCCTTGCCATATTCAGTAACATAGAAATGGATAATTTGACATTTAAAAATGATGGCATATGCACTAATTAGGAAGGGGTTAAAACTAGAGGTAAAGTAAAATATTGCAAAGAGCAACCAACTAGGAAATATATTAATGTTGGGGAAGATACTATGGTCCTTAATATAAGGAGGATGCCTTTGCACATAAAATATAAATGTCCCATCATGATGTAATGAGAGAAAAAAGGAGAACAAAATCATATAAATAGAGACTATATATGTCTTAGAAGGAATATTTAGAGGAATATAATTATAAGGATAAGTGGATAGAGAATATGGAAGAGTGATAGATAAAACTATTGAGAAGGAATATAATAAAAAAAATTTCAACATTACAAATAAGACAAATGGTGATTAAATACTCATCTTCCACTAGAAAATATTGCACAATAGCCATAACATAATATCAGATATTTGCAATGTGAATTGAGAGTGCATATATAAAATTCAAAGTTGATAACATGGAGGGCATGAAGACAACACCCACTAAAGTCAATATGCTAGAAGTTTTATCCCTACTCCAATAAGCTGTAAAAGGGTAGGAAAATAATTATGATAGGGGTAAGTAGCCAAAATCCATTATGACGAATATAGCTAACCAACAAAATATAATAACAAATCATCCAATACATATCAACATCAATGTATATGATTTATTGAATGCTATAAATCATAAGAAACTAAATCTACCCCATTTTATGTGACATAGAAAATTAAAAATTACATACTAAAAAGTTTCATAATTGATTTAGATGTAGTAACAATAGCTAGAATTAAAATTGTTTATGAAGATATGAGTTTGTATTATACAAAAATGGATAGGAACTTAGTCCAAATGGATGGAATGAGGGTCAACATGATATATTTACTTAAATATCTTGTCATAATAATAACTAGATATCCATAATTTGTATTAGTAGAAGAAGTAATAGTCACATACCTACCTTTGTACTTTGGTATGCTGCTCTCCAGAGAGTTAAAATGAAATTTATCTAGAGATGGTTACCTATCATTGTATTATATCCATATAAAAATACCTAAGTATGTGAAGGTGGCAAAGATAAACATGATTTGCCTTGCAGCTACCTACTACACAGTCTAGATGATGAAAGTATAGTAAACTAGAATAAGCTTCTAAAATTCATAGAGGATGATGAACATATTAAAAATGACTAGAACAAAAAATGGACATGTTAATCATTGTCTCGTGAGATAATGAGGATTCCAAGGTTGAATATGAGGAGATTGAAGTAGGTAACTATCTCATTAGTAAAGCATAATCTAATATTCCATTACTAACAAATCAAGGTATAGAAATACACTTTTATGACATTAGAACTATGAATGGAGTATATTTTGGTGTTCAATTCATCAACCTACAAGGTGCAAAGGCTCACCTTGCCCACAAGTTGTTCAATTATAACAATAATGTAGCATAATACAAAGCACTTTTCACCAATTTTAGAAAGGCTAAGAATATGAGAATTATAGGCCTAAGAATATATGAAAACTCTAATAAATTAATTCAATTTATAGTGTACTACAAAGAAAAAACATATAAAGTTTTATAGATACCAAGTTTTTAAGAAATTTTTGATATATAAAATCAAAGTGATCCTTAGGGAATTAAACACAAAATCAAACAAGTTAGTAGGCATGGAATATAGATTTGACTCCACCAATGGTATATGGGATAAACTTAAATATTTATATTTCTTTCTAGACTATCCATACCTAATAAGTCTATTTTTTGGTATATATTCAACAATGATGAAAAAATCTTAGAGTTTCTTATTATTGAAGCCTATTATGTTCAAGAAAAAAATGAGTATAGAGACAACATTAAGGGATGAATAATACAACTAATTTCAAATTAGTTATCCAAGAGTATAATCACTCTATATATCTATTTAATTAACATCATAGTACAAAAAAAATATCCTCAAAGTAAAATCTTCTTTATATTATCCTATTAAAGTGGCAAAAGAGAAGAACCTAGTACTAAAAAAGGATTGCATTCAATAATATAAGGACCATTTTAAAGAATTATATGGAAATCATGGACACATTATTGCATGGAAATATAAATATCTTAAGGTCTATGACTAAAAAATTGTAGAGTACACTATCAAAATAGATCTTAGTGCTAAACCATTCAAATGGAAGCAATATTTGATGAAAACTAAAATAGAATGTAGTAATAAATAAATAACCACAAAAGCTTATATAATATTAGATAATAATTCTAATAAATCACTTCACCTTAATTTGGCTCTAGTATGTAAGAAAAATGGTGATATATGGTTGTGTAGATTTTAGAAACCTAAGTCAAGCCTAAGTCACTATTCCTTGCCTACCATAGTTCAGATTTTATAGAAGCTAGCTAGATTACAATTATTGTCTCTTCTTAATAGATTCTTAGGATACGATCAAACATGGGTTAAATATGAACATAATTATAATATAACATTCACCACAAAGTGGTAAACATTCACACATCAAAGAATGGTATTTGATGTATAAAATGTAGGGCTAATCTTTCGAAAGGCTATAAGTATATCATTCATTGGGCTTGTAAGTGAGATGATTCTCATATACCTTAGTAAATTAATAATTTTTTTCCAAATATAGTAGTAAACATGTCAAACATATCAAGTTCATATTCTAAAGGTACATAGAATTTGCTATCTTGTTTAATCCTATGAATTCTATTTTGATGGTCGAAGAAGGAAAATTACTATGTCATGTTGCATTAAAACAAAAAATGGGCCATAGGCTTCAATTGAATAAACTCCTTTAAATACCTCCTATTACCATTGTTGAGCAAAGGAATTAAGGTATTATTATACCAAATCTAGTTTGTTGCCAAGTCCATTGCAAAATTTACCCAAATGGTTAGGCCAATAACCCAAATATTAATGAAATAGACCTCTCTATAATGGACCAATAAACTAAATAAATCATTCCAAGATTTTAAATATTCCATCTCTAATGCTCTAATCTTGATCAACCTAGATTTCTCTAAATATTTCAGGTTATATGTGTTTGGTATAGATAAAATTGCCACTATGATCTTTACCTAAAATAACAATGAATATGAGGAACATAAGGAACATCACATCCATTTCATGATCCAAGCCCTCCATAACCATGAACAAATATATTCCCTTATCCAAAAAATTGCATTCATCATCATGAAGGATCCTAATAAGTTTCATTACTAACTATTATGAAGGAAGGCTATCATAAATGTCGTATATCCTAACATCTATCGCATTGCATTACATTGTGATTTAGGAAAAATGCAACTTGTATGGATCAATAAAATTCATGAAAATAACATCAAAATCAAACCCACAAAACTAAATAGGGTAGGGCCTTATGTGAACAAATAGCAATGATAGTCCTCAAAAGTTATATTTCCCTAGTGTAAGAGATATTTATTGATGATTTAACTAGTTGGATGACCAACATGTGTAGATATATGGCCATAGGATAGGTACCAAAAAGTTTTATGGAATTTGTTTTTCCTAATTTAGATAGAAAGCAACATATAATTACTAGCTTGATGATGTCTCAATTAGAAAAGGATATGATAGGATTCTACTATATTGCATTGAAGAAGAAATATCAAATATCTTGATCAAGAAATACCATGATGAAGGAGGGCATTGCATTTCTCCTATAATAGATTACAATATACTAAGATTTGGATACTATTGGCCTACTATCTGTGTCAATTTTTACCAATGGATCAAAAGATCTAAATTTTATTCTATATTTAGAGAAAGGAAAATAAGAGTCTGAAATATTCTAAATCTTATCTTTGTGAATACCATTTCAATAATAGGGCCTAGAATTTATAGGCAAAAAAAACACTATCAAGTATAGGACATGGATGAATTGTTATCACTATAGTTTATTTCACCAAATGATTTGAATTAGTTCTAACTAATGTAGCCAATCAAGAAGTAATGGTTCAATTATTAGAGGATAATATAACCTAATTCAAGGAACCAATTGTAATATTTATATGGATTCTTTCTCAAAATATCCTCTAATTACCATACTAAAGGTATTGTATTGGCTAAATCTAATAATAATAACATCACAAAGATCATAAAAATAACTATCTAAATCACAAAGGGATTGGCATTCTAAATTACATGAGACATTATGGACATGTAGAGTAACAAAAAAACATTTCACTCGATCATTCCCTTACAAGTTAGTGTATGGTAAAAATGCTATATTATTAATCAATTTGGATATTCCTTCATTTCAAATATCACAACAAATTAAATTGGAGTACACCTATATTGATCCAATACAATTAATATTGAATTTTTTGACATCCCTAGAAGAGAAAGTGAAAAGGATTTTAAGAGGATAGTGAAATAATAGGAATCCATTAAAATATAGATTTTCAAGGAAGCAACAAAGGTGGAGTTCAAATAAGTATACCTCATATTTATATGGGATGAGGACTATAAAAAACAAGGTATCACTAAAAGTTTGACACCCTATGGAGTGGGTCCTACAAAATTATAAAGGTCATATGCCCAAGTCTCTATAGGCTTGCCATTGTGGATGGAGCAATACTAACTATTTATATTAAATGATAACACCTCCTCCCAATTTAATGGCAAGTATTCTAGCCAAAAGAGTATGTAAATGTTTACATATAGTAGTGGCTACTAATTTGGCTAATATTCCCTGATCTTATTCATACAAAACCTACTTTTATAATTTATTTCATTAAGGATTTGTTATAATTTTCCCTTCCTTTATTTTTCTTTCCTTTGTCATCTATTCTATAGATGTATGTATTATACAATTATTCATGTTACATTGATCTTAAAAAATTCAAAGGTAGCAAAATGAGAAACTTACTTGTATTGAATGAGCAACATACTTGCCTAATCTATGATATGTGATCCAACCACTAAAACTAGTGAATCAACCTTTAATGATTTAGAAACCAATTGAATAAGCTCCCATAAGGCATGGGTAGTATATATAGACACCAAAACAGCACCAATCTGATTATGTGACTGCAAACACTGATCGCTTTGACAAACACAGCCCCTAGGGCAGCCCTCAGAGATCAAATAGTGGTCCTAACCACTTTCATAGCAATTTTGTAAGGTCAAGAAGCAATTTGGCACATTTAGGCACTTTGTCCAAGTATTCGTCTCACCCAGGGACGAATACTAACTGGGATTCGTCTCACCTAGGGACGAATTCTGAAATCGTCTCTGGTCAGGACGAATTCCAGGTTTAACGGGCAAAAAGAAAAATGTCACCAAGTGGCAGCCAAGGATAGTCAATTATTGCCTCCTGCAATGCATTCATGTGTAGGTGGGTAGGTTGGCAGTTAGTGGATTGTCACAAGGGCAGTCATGGAATCCCAAGTCAGGGAGGAGTCTCCTCCCTCTTGGGAAGGCATGGCCACCACATGGCATCCCTGCATGCCCCTCCAAAGAGACCCCATGGGTCTATAAAATGGTGGAATTTCCCACCCAAAAGAGGACAAATTGGAGGCGATTTCAAGCAACGAAGTGCTGTCCAATTGAACACCCATTTACATCCTTTTGATTCACCTTCTCACATCCAATAATCTCTTTCGCAAGAGAGGTTATTGGGTGGCTTTTGTAAGCATGGATCCAACCCAAATCCAAAATTTGACTACCTTAAACCACCAATTTGCCGACACCCCAATCCTAAGAGGTTTTGGGCCCATCCCTAGTGGATTGGCGCCGAAATCAAGTGCCAACGGTGGGAGGCCCACTTGGGCACCCCCGCATTTTCTAATTTTTGTTCTAAAAGCATTCTAGATTATTAGTTCATGTTGTATTTTGTGTTATTCAGTTTAATTAACTCATAGCTCCATTTCCATGATGTTTTGATTAGATTTCACCATGCTTTTTGTTGCTTTGTGGTCCCTCTAACTTGTAGGTAGCGACATCAAATTCCCAAGGATAGAGGCCAAATTGGGAGAATCCGACCATCTGGGTCGTCCCAAAATGGACCCAATTACATAACACCTCTATTTTTAGGTGTTTTGGAGGTCCCGAGGTTTGACATTGGAGTGGCAGCAACTCGACGTTCTAACACAGTAGAATTCGTCTCACCCAGGGACGAATAACAGCAGAATTCGTCCTACCCAGGGACGAATTCTAGGTGAAGGCAGATTGGCCGACTATTTCAATGGCAGTGGCCCTCTGGTAATGTCTTCTGACCTCTGTCAGGTTTGCAGGTCGATTATGTTCATTCTTATTCACTGTTTTTAACAATCTTAGGCATACATCCTTCATTGATTTCAAAGCATAAATGTTTCATGTTTGCAGTAGATGCTACTAATGCCTTGTTTGTTTCTTTGATTGCAGGAGGAGCAATAAGAAGCGAGGATTTATCAAACATCAGCGGCGGCAACACTTTGGCCCATCCATTTTGCATGTGGGCATGCAGAAGGAGGAAGACTAAGTCACAAATTGTAACAAAGATCAATTTAACGCTCCTAGCCCCTAAAAAGGGAGGAGACGTCTATGTAACCGAGGATAAGAAATTTGAATAAAGAGGGTTGTGCTTTCCTACATCTTTTATTTCATTTCCAATTTATCTCCTTTCTTTGTTTTGCGCATAGAATTAAAGCATTACATTTTGTCTTATATTGCATAGCTATAGTTTTCCTTTTACTTTCGGAATCTCATGCTTTTAGTGGCGATCACGGTGGGACCCATTGATTTGACCGCACCCATCCGCAATCCGACCGATCCAACACGGTCATTGCATCTAGACATAGATGCCATCGACTGGGATCGCGTCAATTCACCTTTATCAACATCAGAGTACTGGCATTTTGGTGAAATGCTTCATTTTACCCTAGGGACAACTCAAAATATTTTTCAAGCTGAAGGGGAACCTGAGGTTCCCAATGCAGATTTAAATTCAGCTAATGATATCCATTTGATCCCGACTCCACATCAGTTGGAGGACGGATCCCACATGTCAGTCAAGGAGACGACTGATGTAGATATCTGCACAGATCCAATGAATCCATAGATTCTCAAGCTGAGGGTAAGTCTTTCCCTCGAAGAGCAAGCCGATTACATTGCCCTTCTCAAAGAGAAGAAGGAGGTTTTTGCATGGTCATACAAAGATATGCTAGGACTAGACCCGCAGCTAGTCACGCATAATTTAACGCTTGATCCGACAATCAAGCCAGTAAAGCAAAAACTACGTAAGATGCACCCAACGATGGCCTTGATGGTCAAAGACGAATTGCAAAAGTTGTTGGATGCACAGTTTGTCATCTGCATGGATTATCCGCCATGGTTGTCCAACATGGTTCCCATCAAGAAGCCCGACGGGAGGATTCGCATATGCACCGATTTTCAAGATCTAAACAAAGTGAGTCCTAAGGATGATTTCCCCTTGCCAAGCATCGATGCATTGGTAGATGCTACAACAGGTCACGAAATGCTCTCCCTAATGGATGGTTTCTCGGGATACAATCAAATTCGTATCAATCCTGAAGACCAACTAAAAATGACATTCACAACGCCTTGGGGGACATTTTGTTATAAGGTCATGCCTTTTGGCCTTAAAAATGCTGGCGCCACCTACCAACGTGCCATGACATATATCTTCCATGATTACATGCACAAAACTCTGGAATATTACATGGATGATTTGTTAACCAAGTCTCTTTTGTGCTCAAATCATATCGTTGACTTAAGCAAGATCCTCGATCGCCTCATGGAGCATAAAGTTAGACTAAACCCCAAGAAGTGCATCTTTGGTGTCACATCTGGAAAAAATCTTGGGTTTCATAGTATTAAAGCGAGGAATCAAGGTGGACCCAAAGAAAGTCAAGGCAATCCTTGAAATGGTTCCCCCAACTACAATCAAGCACCTCAGAAGTCTGCAAGGAACAGGCTACTCACAAAGAACAGGCTACTTACTATCTTAGCCACACCCTGGTCAGTTATGAACTTAACTATGCATACGTTGAGAAACTCTGCTTGGCAGTGGTGTTTTCTACCAAAAATCTATGCCACTACATGTTGAGCAACACTACATATGTTGTGTCTAAGGAGAATCCATTGCGATACATGATGAGTCACACTTATCATAGTAGTCACATGACGAAATGGATCATGTTGTTGATGGAATTTGACATAGAATTTATTTGACAAAAATCTATCAAAGGACAAGTCATAGCCGATCAACTAGCAGATGCTCCTCTTGAAGACGATCAGCCTTTGGTCATAGAACTACCCGATGATGGGGTCTTCCATGTCTCAAAATCGCCAGATTCTGATGAGCCTGAGTCACAGACCGACATAACCCTATTATTTGATGGTTCTAAATGTGAGCAAGGTGGTGGCACGGGAATTTTATTCTTCACACCGTAGGGTGCTCCAATGCCCTTGTCATTTAAATTAAACTTCCCTTGCACCAACAATAATGCAGAGTATGAAGCCTTGCTCCTAGGTCTTTAGACAGCAATCGCCATGAACATCAAAAGACTGAATATATTTAGTGATTCATTGTTAATAGTCAATCAATTCAAAGGGGTATATCAATGCAAATGCCCAGTCCTACAGGCTTATAAAACCCTCGTGGACAAATTCCTAGCAAAACTTGAGTGGTATGACATCGAGGCACTCCCTCAATCATCGAATCATTTTGCGGACACAATGGCCTCCTTGGGGTCACTAATTTTGCAAGACCTTTTCGGTGATATGACAACCATTCAAGTCAAAACCTTATCACAATCCGCGATGGAGCGTGCAAGCTCAAACTTGACGCTAGGAATCCACATGATCCAGATTGAACCATCCTCGGATAAGTTCTTTCGAATTCAAAATTGTCTGAAATGCGCCAACTGGGGGTCCTTATTCTCCCCTACTCCCATTAATAGCAACACAATGCTATTCTTACAGGTTCTATCCCATTCAACATTTGCTAGGGATGAACTTCAAGAGGGATTGGATGTTCATACCGTCGAGGCTTTTGATCAACAGGATCGGTATTTACCCATCAGAGAATACCTCAAGTTAGGTAATCTCTCGCTTGGATTGACTCATGCCGCAAAATGAGCACTCAAGAAGAAAGCGGCTAAGTATGTCTCGATAGGAGACATTTTGTATCGTCGCAGCTATGAAGGCATCCTCCTTCGTTGCTTGGACCAGCAAGAGTCCACTTGGGCAGTTGCCCAAGCGCACGATGGTACATGTGGTGGCTACTTTAGTGGTATGGCCATTGCAAAGTGCATTCTTTGCATGGGCTATTATTGGCCATCTTTAGAGCGAGATTGTTGCGCCTATGTCAAGAAGTGCGTGAAGTGTCAACATCATGCCAATTTGATGCATGTACCTTCTCAAGCCTTGCAGACAGTATAGTCTGCTTGGACGTTCTCGTAGTGGGGATTTGATCTAATTGGAAAGATCTCCCCTGTGTCGTCAAGCCATCACACGTTTATCATAACGGCCATAGAGTATTTTACCAAGTGGGTGGAAGCGATTCTGCTTACCTCTACGACAGGACCCCGCATTGTGGAGTTCATTTTGCATAACATCATATGTCATTTTGGTATTCCATCCAAAATAGTCTTGGATAATGGGAAGCCTTTCAAGAACAAAGATGTGCGTGCTTTGACCATAAAGTACAAGATTCAGCACAACTTTTCGACACCCTATTATCCGCAGGCGAATGGGCAAGCAGAGGCATCAAACAAAATGCTAGTTGCCATCCTTAAAAAGACCGTCATAGACAGTCATAAGGATTGGCACATTCAAATCCCACTTGCCCTATGGGCCTATCGCACTAGCATTCGGACACCCATAGGGGCCACTCCGTTTTCACTCATGTATGGCTTCGAGGCAGTCATGCCTCTAGAGTTGGAGATTCCTTCCTTGCGCATAACAATACAGGAGTTCATTGATGATGACTCCGCACGGCAGGCCCACTTATACCAGCTCACGTTGCTTGACGAATGATGCGTTAATGCTCTCGAGCATTTACATATTTATCAAGAGCGACTTAAGAAAGCTTACAACATGAAAGTTCACCTCAAGGAATTTCGGGTTGGTGATTTGGTTTTGAAGGAAAACCAGCAAAATTCCAGTTTGCCATCCCACCTAAGGGACAACTTTGCGGCAAATTGGTTAGGTCCATATGTCATTGATAGCAAAATAGGACCCGGGACATACCGGCTAGCTTCTCTTGATGGTATCAAGGAAACAGAACCCTTGAATATCAGTCATTTGCGACCATTTCATATCTAAGAGAGCCATATCCCAAAAATGCTCCAAGGATTGTCAAAATCGCTTGGTCAAATCCCAAAAATGCTCCAAGGATTCCTAAAAATTGCTTGGTCAATCCCAAAATGCTCCAAGGATTCCTAAAAATCGCTTGGTCAATCCCAAAATGCTCCAAGGATTCCTAAAAATCGCTTGGTCAATCCCAAAAATGCTCCAAGGATTCCTAAAAATCGCTTGGTCAATCCCAAAATGCTCCAAGGATTCCTAAAATCGCTTGGTCAAAATCCCAAAAATGCTCCAAGGATTTCCACCATCCCTTGGTCACCATCAAGAAAATTCAAAAACAACAAAAATCATCAAAAACAACAAAAATTTGCATTTCATTTCTAGGCATGCTCAAATTCATCAATAGAGAGTTTTCTCGCATCTCATCTTCATATTCACCAAAATCAATCCATCAAAAATACAAAAATATGTAGCTGCATCAAGCATTGCATCCATACATTGCATATTTGTGGTCGTACAGGTCAAAGGCACCATAGGCTATAATTGCTCTGCTAGTCCATCTTGTTCCCCACTGTTCCATGTTACAAAAACAACAAAAACACCATGCATTGCTTTTTACCACACTAGAGTCAGTGGTCTTTTTAATGTATCAAGAGTTTTTGTGATTCAGTCATCATTTTGCTCTTTAGCCATGTAATGTACCAAGTCAAACAGATTTTACGAAGGTAGAGTTACACTTGAAATACACCTTGTTACGTAACATCCCAACACAAATTCAAACACAAAAATTTCTAAGTTGTGTGAACAAAATATGAAACCTGCACAGTAATCCAGGTCGCCATAAGCGAAACGGTTATCTTTCTTATCCCCCCATGTGAATGGTTCCAGAATGCTGAGAATTCACAAAATGACAAGCTCTTTCCTATCCATTCACCTCCATATACAGTGGTTTTCACCACTTCCAAATCCCAATCATAGTTGGTTCCCAAAGTTGTAAGGATTTGTACTACATGTCCCTGCCAAGGATGGGTAGTCATCCCCAAGACCTAAAAGGATCAATGCCATTCATGAACAAAATTCCAATAAATCATCATCCTAACAATTTCCATTCACCTTTGGTCTCCAAGTTGTAAGGATTCGTACTATCTTCCCCTAACCAAGATGGGTAGTCATCCCCAAGGCCTAAAAGATCAATGCCCTTACTCCATAATATCCATCACCCCTTGGTTCCCAATTTCGTAAGGATTCATACTATCTGCCCCTAACCAGGATGGGTAGTCATCCCCAAGGCCTAAAAGATCAATGCCCTTACTCCATAATCTCCATCACCCCTTGGTTCCCAATGTCGTAAGGATTCGTACTACACATCCCTGCAAAGGATGGATAGTCGTCCCCAAGGCCACGAGGATCAAAGCCCAAACTCACAATACTCAAAATACAAAATCAAATAACAGTGGTTATCACCACTATTCAAAATCCGTGCTCAAAAAGAATTAATAGAAAATAAACAGTGATTTTCATCACTATATAGACGAGCAACTTTCTAAATAATTCAACCAACAAATATCCTGAACTTGAATACCTGGAATTCTTAGCATTCGAAAACCATCTAGGTGATCCTCATTATAGGTTTGGTTGATAGCCTACCTGGCAATGGTGGTATCCTACCCGCATGATGATATGTTTGTCACATTCACTTTGTGTATGCGTAGACCAATGTTTGTATAAGGATGATCTAGCTTATGGTATCTTGGATAACACCACAAATTAATCTAACTGAACACAACAAAGGAGTTAGTGGAACTAATTAGGTGATCCTCAGTATAGGTTCGGTTGAAAGCCCATCTGGCACTGGCGGTATCTTGACAAATACCACATAAATGAACTCAATTGCATACACAGGGATGTGAAATAGCTTGGTCAAAAACAAGTTTGATTCATACCTTGTTCAAAAGTCTTGTAAGATAAAGTACAACCGTGGCTAGTGAGTTAAAACCATCTGAGTCTCAAAAAACCTTAGCTACATTTCTAAACCAACTGCACTACTTTTCATCTTTGCAATACCATCAAAAAATACAAAAAGAGAAAAACCACATGTATACATACAAAGTCAGTTATCATAGCAATCGCCTAAAAACGAAATAAAGAGCATCTTAAACAGTCTATGGTGTCATAACCAACCATCACAAAATTCCATTCATCCATTTTGCATATCACATAAAAATAAAAAACATTTGCATTCATCATAACATATGCATTCATCAAAATAAATAAACATGCATACATCCATAGTCATTAGCTATCATGCATAAAGATCAAATCATCACATGTACACAACCAAAATAAAACCGGTATATATATATATATATATATATATATACGTCAAAAAAATGCCTGCAGGCTACAAAACTGGTCCTCAGACCCCGCAATCATATAACAAAACCCAACCTAAGGCATCGACCACCATGATCACCCAGGATTGGTGCGATGGGAACTACCCCACATGGTGTGGGTCCTATGGGACCCTGTAGGGCGGATACTACTAGCCCCCGCATCACGCCTGCTACTGCATCCCTCATCCAATCTCTTGTGACGAGATGATGCTGACTTCTCAGTCACACTATCCCTCGTCCGGCGCAAATATCCACTTCTCGAGGGCTCAGGTAGCCGCCCGCCAAGGCGGATGACCTCCCTCTCCAAGTCTAGCCGATGTCGAAACCACTCTGCCTCTCACCGATGATAGTAAGATACTGCATCGTCGTGCTGTGCCAAAACCCTATCCCGCTCTGCTAGCTGGGCCCCCAGGAGATCCCTCTCTCGTAGCGCGTCCCCCAGCTCTAGATCCCATATCCGCAATAGCTCTGTCAGTCGCACATTTTTAGCACGTACCTCAGACTCCATCTCCTCTATATCTGCCTAAAGTATAGGACTCTCCAAAACAGCAGCCTGCTCTGCCTCCCACTACTCCTCCATGTCCTACATGTTCGACTGATCTGGAGCTCCCAAATCTACATCCTCATCCCCCACCTCAACCATGTCCGCATCATCCAATGGAACTCCCCAATCATCCTCTGCTGCCTCAGCACCATCTACTGCCGCCTTCGTGCCTCCTAGTGGCCCCTCTCCTCTCCATCATCACAGAACCCACCATGAGTCATACTCAGTGGTAGTCCCGACGTCATCTACGTCGAAGATGTCAATCACCGCATCTGACTCGTCACCCAATGGCGCGGTGACCGGTCGATCTAGAGCCCTCTCATCTCCCTAGTGCCGATAGACCACTGGCTCACTAGGCAACCCCTGGAACACCCCAAACTATCGTGTAACCCGACTATATGAGAATAACTCATGCTCGGTCCCGTGCCACCCAATCAACCACCGCTCCCTGCGTACCCGTCGGAGCCACTCTCCAACCTTCGGCTAGGCTAGACAGTCCCGATAAGGGCGCCAAACCACCTCCCCTGGAGTGAGCCAAGAGAAGGCATCAGTATAGTGCTCTATGGCACCTACCCATCATCGACTCTGCCCCTGCTCCGCAGACCACCGCCACAGAGCTGCATAGCCTATCTCCTCATCCTTCATCACCGCCCGAGTCATCCATGGTAACCCGATCGGCCTCTCAACTGCTATGTGCTACCAACCCCAGCACTGTAGCAGATAACTGCAGCTGACCCCCTTCCGTTGCCGACAACGGACCCCGTAAAGCTCCCCATAAATCTGTGCCAACAGTGTCTGTCCCCATCTCAAAATCAACGGTGCCTCTATTGGGCACTCTACCAACTGCCACACCAAATCTAGCAGGTTCCATGGGAACCTCGCACCTGACGAGTCAGGTAGTAGCATGTTAGAAATGAGGCCCATCAAGAATGTGTGTCTCACTCCTAACACCCCCCTCTCCTGCCACCATCCAACCAAAATCTCGCCAGCTTGGCAGTCCACCTTGGCTGTCTCCACTGGGTTTTCTACACCCAGCCGCTCCCCATGCCCGAAGCATCTCGTCAGCACGACGATCCGCTGATCACGCGGCGATGTCCTGATAGGAAGTCCATCTATCGAAATTCGAAGAAGCCGATAAACATCCTCTAGAGTCACAGTCATCTCCCCGGTCGAAATATGGAAGGTGTTGGTCCACGGATCCCAAATTTTGATCAGGGTCGTCAAATAAGCCTGATCCAGGACCACAGGCTCCAATCGAGCCACCTGCTTGAGCCCAAGGGCATCAAGCCATTCCCAGTCATCATCAGACAGTGCCCCCTGCGCCTCAATAAAAGCAGTAGGTACATGGTACCGACTCCTAACAACCTGCAAAAAAAAAAAATTCAACAAAAAAATTAATTAAAATCATAAAAAAAAAAAACTGTACAGAAAAACAACAAACTTACAGCTTTAAAAACAAAAATAAACTCTAGGAGGCACTTACAGGTTTCGCTTCGGCTCCGCCGCTCGAACCAGTTTGTGCACTCATGATGGTAGAGAGAATTCCAGCAGCGCTTCGCTTCGCAGAATTTACCTCCTCCCAGAGCTCCAAAATCACAAGAAAAATTTGACACAAATGAGCCCAAATTCAAGTTTTGGCCCTTAAATAGGCCTTTGAGCTGGAATTCATCCTTGATTGGGACGAGCACTCTGGTTAGCGCTCGTCCCACCCAGGGATGAATTCTACAGATGGAATTTGTCCCACCCTGGGACGAATTCAGGCCAGAAACTTCAAAAACATCAAAAAATGAACAAAAATGCACTAAAAACAGACAATAAATCTGCCCGATAAGAGTGTCGTTGCACTTGACATCCCGGGCATACAAAATAGACGTTGGGGTCACAAATTGTCATTATCCTACTCCCTAAGAAGGCTACTTTAGCCGGACTGCCCCATGGGAAGACGGATTTTCGCCAATTTCAGCTCCAGACAGCGTAGCAAAAAGGGTTAACACCCATCAAAAACAGGTCCAAATGTTGGAAAAATTACACATGCTTAACGATAAACCATCTAAAGGAACCCTTGCACAAGTCATCTTGGGTCAAGTGACTCGTTGCTTTTCTCACGAAGGTCATTCCCTCATCGATTCGTCGCTTGAGGGGGTAATCACACTTAGTCACCAAAAGTTCTCGAGATCTTCAATGTGTGAGCTTCATTGTGGATTGTTCCATATCATACTTCGTAAAAGAAAAAGAAGAAAAGGGAAAGATAAATATGCGTGCTGTTACCTATGATAAGCGAACAAGTGTTGCCTTCAAATCCAGAGCCATTTAATACCAATTCCTGCCTATCAGTAGCCATGCTTTAGCTGAACTGGACCGCAGCGTTAAAAACTGTTAACGATTACATGACAGTGGTAAAAATTATATCATCTCTGACATCTCAACCACTGCAACGGGATTCCTGTGATGGCAGGATAGGGAGGAGAGCAAGAATTAATTAAAAATAAAAACAAATATAAAATCCATGTACTTTCTCAACTTTCAGCCACTTGCAATTTTTAAAAAACCCAAAAACATGTTTGTCAACTTTGTCTAGAAAGCTGTACAATAATGCTCACCGGAAGCCTAGGAAGAACTCACCGGCAGCGACAGTTGACTGAGTTTAAAAGCTGCACTATCTCAAAGGTAGAATTGAGCTAAAAACCAAGATTATGAAATCTGCGTTCCCACTTGCGGGGAGAGAACATGGAGTATCCAATTAATGAAAAATACAAAAGACAATTTAGTAGACAGAAAGTGCGGACAAACTGCTTATTTTTTTTTTTTTTTTTTTTTACAAATTTACAGGCTGATTTGAACTCGGGTCGAGGACAAACTGTTACATCAGCGACCAGAATTATGGGCTACGTTTCGTAGTTTATTCCGGGCTCGCTTAAGGCAGAAGTTAACAATTTTAATCATCCGCTTATCAGCTTGTCCAAGCATATTTTAGGTATTTTCAGTAGTTTTTTAAAATTAAAAAAATATATTTTTTTAATTTTTAAATTTCAAAATACAATAATATTGTATTTTAAAATATCAGTTATAGCATCAAGATCGTATGTGTTTATTACTCAAGTCCAAAGACTTGAGTTTTAAAAAATGTTTAAAAGTTTGACCTTAATGATCCCACTTGTTGCAACCAATTCCGTCTTATTTTTACTTAAAGATTTCCATTGTATTTGTTAAAAATCTAGTTGTTGGTGCCCACCATCAAGAGTGTCATCTGATATCTATACGTTGCCTCTTTGTTGTACTTCCATCCTTTTTTAAGAGTCTTGTGTCAAAGCACTTACATACAACTACTGTGAGATTACAATCTCTAAATTCTTTTTGAAATAAGAATAACAAATTCAAGAAAAATATAAAACTATGTGTATCACAACAAAAGTAAACCATCTCCTTGTAAAACTATTGAGAACCCATGAGCCTAAATAAATTGAAAACTATAACCAATTCTCTACTCTTGGGAAGAAGATTTCGACCAGCTTTTAACCTTACACATAACCTTAGTTCACTCCAAACTCTCAACCAATTCATTTATGCTAATATGACATCCAACTTCATAATTATGACTAAAATGGGAGGAAGCTAACTCCTTTATATTTCTCAAAACTAACTTCTAATCCTCAAGCATCATTGTTAGAAGATATGTTTTCAATTTCATAATGGAAATTCTCAGACTAGAGCTTGGCCATATCATTTCCACGTCAAATTTAATGAGAAACTTCATGTATTAAACTTTTTATACCTACTATCTCATAAACATTGTTTTGGACCAATTGGGTTGCCACATACACCATCAAGTTCAATAATGCTAAAACAAGAAGCATGCCTCAATTTATTTTGTGTAACGGGATGATGAATGAAGCATGGCTACATTATTTAAGAGTAAGAGTAGTTTACTTCCTATAAAAATGACTAAAATGTGATCAATTGTAATGACCTCAAAGATATTATCAACTCCTTCAAAATCCCCCTTTAGTACCTTTATATCTTCTTTGCATGTAGTTCACGAGTATGTAACCCTCTTCTTAATAAATAAAAAACACATTCAAGTGACTTATATTTTATAAATATTCAAAACTAGGAGCAATAAACTTATTAGTCTTGAGAATTTCTTATACAAATCCATCTCCATGTACATATGAAGGTCAATACAAAAAATAGAAAACTTCTTATGCTTCTATTTAACTAACAAACCCTTTCTATTAAGGGTTGAAAGTAATACTAAGAAATGAAATTTCCATCTAGAGAAAAATTTATCTTTAGATGGCTATTCTAGGTTAAAGATAAAACACCAAGCCTATTTATAGAAGACCAAGTGATAGAAATAATGAAACACAACTTATTTTATATTTATCAAGTTAAATTGATAGGAGAGGTATCACATCCCTACACCTCTCATAAGTTTAACAACCCAAATTTTATTTTCTAAATTAAATTTGACCCATTGTAAAACTTATGTTCCATTAAGACTCATTAAGGAATAACATAGAGATATTTATTTTATTAAACTTTCTAAAATTTAGTAATACATCCATATGCAATAAGAACATGTGGATTATACATTCTCCATTACCTCTCAAAGCGTGGATATGCCATGTGTGAGTTCTTTGTTCTATGTTCAAACTTCATCTTCCCTTTGATTCTTATGTCACTCTGGATCATCTAAGCTCCATATCATCACTTTGTGCCTCTTGTTGTCCTTTGAAGTGCTTTCCATTAGAACCTTTTCCAACACATAAATTTTAATTTTCATCATAATGTCATCTTTTAACTTTTATCAATATTGTTTTTAGAGTCAACCACATATGACCTCTTTGAGTGACACTCTCTCATATTAGAGGAATTATCAAGTTTAGTAGTAACAACTAATATAAACAAATGAATAGTTAACCCAATGATACCTAAAACCTTTGTTGTAACTAAGTAGGAAGGACAATTCAACTTGAGCATTAAAATAACAAGTTATAGTTAATAAACCATACCCTTTGTGATAGTTAACAAAATAGTAATGATAAAGGGAGGCAAATTAAATGGTGAACATAGAATATGATACTGAATTACTAATGAATCATAACAAACTAAAATGGGACGCTAATTATACATGATACAAACTATGCTAAGGATTTGAAGTGCTAGCATTTACAAAGGCCAGGGTGAAGGTGATAGGGTATCTAAAGTAAGATTGAATGGGAGACATAAACTCATTACTAGGAATAGAATTATCATCTGCTATGGGCTATAACCTCCTACATTGGCATTGGAGATGATGACACTAGTTTTAGACAATGTTTGACTACTAGAAACAATAATAGGATTAATGATGTGAATAGTAGTACATCTGATAAAGACATTAAAAATTTGTAAAATGGTACAAATACCATTCATATAAAATAGTTTTGTGTGATACACCTAAATAAATATCACCCAAAAAAAGTATATCTAATAATCAACCATCTTTCCTTGGCATAATATGCCTTAAGGGTATTGAGCCTAACCCCATCTAAGTGGAGTATTTCAACACCAGGAAAATAATCATACCACTATGAGCCACCATCATATAAAAGAAAACTATTTAGATCCTTAAAACTAAGTCAATATCCTTCTAGTTGACTATAACACATTTTTTAACTAGTAGACTTTTATAAAATACTTCCACCAAAATATATATGTAGATATTGATTAAGATAGTCATTCATTGCATTGAAATTCTATCATTGTTTATATAGAAACATATTAATTAATATGAGTAAAGGATTGATGGTGTTGATACTAATAAATAAATATGCATAATGTGGATCTTGGGTATTTTTGATCAAGTTGATGAAGTTTGTTTAAATTGGTTTTATAATTTGTAAAATCTGCATTTATTAGAGTTAAAAAATAGATCAAATTTTAGTTTGTGTAATCAACGTAGATGATGAAGAGTGTTTGTGGATTTAATAGAATGAAAATTTTCAAAATTTTATAGTTTTAAATATATATTAAAGAGAAAATTTGTGTTTGAATTGTTATTTTATTTTCACATGGTAGTAGAACTCATATGATCCTCAACTAGTTATTTTTTATTTATATATATATATATATATATATATATATATATATATATATATATATATATATATCATTTTTTAATGTGATTAAGTTTACATATTTCTGATGGTGAACTTGAATTTTGAATTTTAAGAGAGCGAGAAGAATTCTTTAGGCATAGTAGGCAATGGCAAAGGATTTGCAGCTGATAAGGATCTTGATGGGTCCATCCTTGAGGATGATTATGATAAAGTTCGGTCCCACGAACCCCGATAAAGGGTTTGAAGTTATGGGAGGTGAAGGAAGCCCAAATCAAGAACCGTTTTCCTTTACATAAATAGTGTAAAATGGTCCCAGGAAATATGATTCTCAGCCCCAATCGAAGATTGTTTTCTTTTTCCCTATTGGATATGACTTGGTCCTACCTAAGAATGTGATGTCCAATTATGTGCCTGTAGAATCCTTGTCCCTAGTTGGAAAATTCATAGGCAAGAGACTGGATATGGAATCAATACGTAAATGGGCTTATTACAAGTGGAAGACCTCTCGAAGCATAGAATTAGTTACCCTTTATAGAGTATTCTTTGTTATTAGAATCAACAATCCGAATGACTCCTCTCTTATCCTATCTAGCAACCTATGGTTTTTGTGTCAAATGAGCTTATTCCTTAGGAAATGGGTAAAGTATTTCAACCCTAAGACCCAAAGCATCAATTTAACTTCCATATGGGTTCATATTCTTGACCTCCCTAACAAATTTTGGCATGAAGAAATCTTGATGAGGATTGCTCGCAACATTGGTGACATAGTAGCCATCGATCCAACACCTAAATCTAGAACTCAGATGGTCCATGCTCATATCTGCATTAATGCTAACCTATACTCTAAGCTTCCTACCTACATCAATCTGATCTATGACTCCTACAGAAGATGCCAACCCATTGAGTATGAGAACAAGTCGACATTTTGCTATGAATGTCACACCCAAGGGAATCTCAGGGTCCAATGCCCTAGGAAAAAACCATCCAAAGAATAAAATAAGAAGGAAACAACTCAATAGAGCAAACCTCCAAGGGACCTACAAAAATATGGTCCTCCTTTCAAAAATTGCTTTTCATATCTGCTCAAAATAGTGCTAAGCAACACCAACCAAATTCTCTAAATGAACATCAATCTATCGTGAGCAACCAGATCCTCGAAGTAGCTCTCAAAGGAAAGTAAGTAGCAAATCCTTTGTAGCAATCCTAATGAAAATTTATGCTCCTTATTCACTTATCCTAATCATTTTGGTGACCTTTCTCAAATGAATTGTTCTAACTTGGGCAATAGAGATGATGCCCTATTCTCTAAATCTATTATTGCTTACTAGATCCCTAATCTTCTCAACTCACCATCCAGATCAGGTCTTTTCATTCCTCCCACCCACCCCCGTACCCCTAAATCCTACCAATTCAAAGCAACATTTTGTAACAAGCACACCCATAAATCTCTAAACCTCTCTTTTAAATATTCCTCCCCTCACCCTACAATTCCAAGTCCAACTAAGCTTTACTATCCATATAACCCTCATGAGTTGCCTTCCCTGAAGTCTTTAGTTCTAAATAGACCAAAAGCTTCAAAAGGGTATCATTTGACATTGTAAGCAACAAAAAGAGGGGAATATCCTCTATTTTTGATCAAAATAAAAAGCCATTGAAGATAAAATTGTAAATGGCACACAATCAAACCTTCTTGTAGATATGTTTGCTCAAGCGTAATAATATGAAACCAAGAGAACCAAACCTTCCTCACAACAGAACAAAGGGGGATGAAAATCCTCAAATAATATTCCCAAATGAAAATCCTCTCATGGAATGTGAGAGGCCTCAACGGTCATGCCAAGAAAAGACTCACAACAACCATTAGGAAATAAATAAAACCAACTATTTTCATCCTGCAGGAAACCAAATTTGATAACAATACCATAGGAAGAACAACCAAATTATTTGGAAGGGATATGATTTCATTGCTAGCCCAACTTAGAGTTCATCATGAGGAATCCTATATCTTTGGGATCCTTACAAAGTCAAAGGAAGACTTATTTCATCTTTAGACAGAATCACTAATGTTCCATTATTTAGAAAAGACATCAACGCAAATTGGATTCTTTCAAATATTTATGCCCCCCAATATCCCTCAAGGAAGAGTTAATCTATGGGACACATTAATTCAAATGAGATCTATATTTTCCAATCATCCATGGATTTTTGTAGGTGACTTCAACTCACCCCTTTACCCATCTCACAAAAGTGGAGGAACAACTATTTGACCCATAAATTATAAATATTTCAGCAACTTTATCGATGACAACGAATTGATCGACGTTTAACTTAATGGAAGTAGGGTCACATGGAGCAATAGGAAAATAGGAGGTCAACATATACAACTAAGTCTTGATCAATTTTTACAATCCAATCAAGTTGTTCCACTCTTGAGATATGCCTATCTCCATGCTCTTTCCAGAATAGGATTTGACCACAATCCATTAATTCTTGAAGACCTCCATACCCCTATATTCAAAACCCCATTTTAGTTTGAATCTATGTGGACTCAGCATCTGGAGTTCAAGGAATAAATCATAGAGTTGTGAAGCAAGGGTTTTTAGGATCTCTAATGGTTCAAGTTGCATAGAAACACTAGTTTATCAAGAATAATCTCAAAGTATAAAATTTAGAAGTTTTTGACACTATTTTTGAAAATAATTAGAAAATCAAATAAAGGCTTTTGATTATTAAAAATCAAATCTAGCAAGGACAAAAAAATGCCTAGACCAGACTTGAATAAAGGAGGTTGTTGTCTAATTACCATAATATTCTCTTAAAGGAACAAGTTTTCTTTAGGCAAAAATCAAGAGCCCTATGATTCAAGGCGAGAGATGATAATACCAAGATCTTCCATGCTTCAACCCTTAAGCATAGAAGCTCAAATATTTTTAAATAACTTATCAAGAGTGACAACTCCAATACTTCTTGCATCCATGAAATAATAAATGAAGTTGTTGGTCACTTTGAATCTATCCTTTGTACTCAAAGCCTTCAATATGCCCGATCCTATGAAACTTTTCTCCACCACATCCCAAATATCATCAGTCTTGAAATGAATAATCGACTCACAAAAGCCTTCTCCAATGATGATATCAAACAATATCTCTTCTCTATGCAACCTAAAAAAGCCTCAGGTCCCAATGGCTTTTTCCCTAGATTTTTCCAAAAATTTTAGTACATTGTCAGCAATGATGTGTGTAATGCCATTAAGGATATTCAACAATCCAAATTTATTTCTAGGGATGTGAACTCTACTTTCTTTTCTCTGGTCCCAAAAAGTGTTATTTGTAGATCAATGTCTAATTTTAGGCCTATCAACCTATGTAACATGATCTATAAAATTTTAACCAAGGCCCTAGCCAATAGATTAAACAAGATCCTCCCCTCCATCATTGACCCCTTTCAAGGGAGCACTATTCAAGGGAGAGTCATTATTGATAGGATCATTACCATTCATGAAATCATGCACTCTACTTACTGGAGTAAAAAATCCAAATTTCTCATCAAGCTGGACATGAGTAAAGCTTTTGATAGAGTTTCCCAAAACTTTCTTTTTGCTATCCTTAAAAAATTTGGCTTCCACTCTAAATGTATTAATCTCATCAAAGTATACATCACTATAACCTGGTTCTCCATTTTAGTCATAAGTTCTGCTACTAGTTATTTCCCAAGTGCTAGACAATTAAGATAAGGTGATCCCTTATCTCCCATGTGGTTCATCATTATTGTTGAATACCTAGTTCGATCCCTCAAATTTATCTATACGTTTGGTTCTATTTTTGGAATTTATGCTTCCTCCTCCATGAGTTTAGTCACTCACTAATAATTTATTGATGATACCATTCTTGCTACCTATGCATCTATGGCTAAAGCAAAAAACATCAAATCTATCTTCAACCTTTATGAAGTTGCAATTGTCCAAAAAATTAACTTCATTAAAAGCAATATCCATTTCTTAAACACTCCTCTACCACATAAACCTAAAATTCCTT
Source organism: Wollemia nobilis (assembly GCA_028583015.1). NCBI lineage: Eukaryota > Viridiplantae > Streptophyta > Pinopsida > Araucariales > Araucariaceae > Wollemia > Wollemia nobilis. The sequence goes on from JAQPPZ010000015.1 coordinate 371,178, forward strand.
GTGTCCTTGAGTGCACCATAGCTAATATCCCTTCTTTGTATCTTGGCCTTCCTCTTTTTGTGGGTAACCCCAACTTCTCCATGTGGAACAATATCCTCATAAGACTTAAAAAAAGAATTGATGTATGGAAAGGATCCTTCTTTAGCCAAGCATCCAAATCCACCTTAGTCTAAGCCTATCTCAAGAGCATTCTTGTGTACTTTCAATACATTTTCAAAGCTTCAACATACATTTATTCCAAAATTGAGCAACTTCAAAAATAATTCCTTTGGTCAGGCCCTAAAAATGCTCAAATATTTCATATTGTTTCTAGAGATAAATTCTATACTACAAAATTTTAAAAATTCCTTGGTTTCAGAAGAATCAATAAGATGAACATGATCCTTATTGAAAAATAATCCTAGAAAATTTTCATCAATGTTGATGTGCAATGGGCATCCATTGTAAAAACAAAATATCTTTAGCATCATAGTTTCATGGATTAAGGAGTACCACATCCTAGATCGACCTTTTGGAACTCTATTATCCAATCTGTACCTATCATTAAATAGGGTTTTATATGGTACATTGGTGATGGTTGAACCATCAACTTCTAGAAGGATTATTGAGCCTGTGATCACTCTCTCCTCGATGACCCTATCCTCACCAGTATAAAGTTTTTGATTTATCATTTATTTGGGAGCAATGTTACTAATTTCATTTCTTGTGACCATGGCTCTCCGTCTTGGGATCCTTTCCTCCATGCTGTCACTAGATCCATTTTTTCTCAAGTTACTGATTCTTTGGCCCAGGTGCTTAACTCCTGTGTCATTCCTTTTAATCATCCTCTTGATTAGCTCTTCTGGAAAGAGAGTGATAGTGACATATTTACTATCAAATACACCTAATTACTACAAGAAACTCCTCACCCAAGCCCTATCCCTATTAATCTCATTTGGAAGAGGAGTCTTATCTCTAAAGTTGGGTTGTTTTCTTGGTTGGCCACTCAAAATAAAATTCTCACAATTGAAAATCTTTCAAAGTGTGGTCTCACCATCCTCAACTATTGCTACCTCTGCTTATCTACCTGAGAGTCAACCAACCACCTATTCAATGAATGTAGCTTCTTAACATTTGTCCTCAACTTCCTTTTAAGCACATTTAACATGGTATGGATTCATCCTAATTTCCTCCTTGATTTTTTCACCCAATAGTGTAATATCTTATACAATATTAGACTCAAATACTTATGTTCCATGTACCTCCATCATTTCCTATGGTAATTTTGGCTTGAGCACAATAACAAATCCTTTTCTTACCTATCCAAAGACCCCACTTTTATTGAAATAAAAGTCTTGTGTCTCACCACTAAAAATACCTAACGCATCCCCTGTATCAAAGCCCCTAGCCCTGAAGTTGAGGAATTCATTGCCACATCTCTAAAATTTATTCCTCACCTCATTGTGCACTCAGTCCAAGTCAACACTAAATCCAATCTCAAGTGGAGTCCTCATCCTCAAGGCTAGCTCAAAGTTAACTTTGGTGGATCATCTAGAGGTAACCCTAGAAAAATGGATGGAGGAGATGTCATTCATTATCACAATGGTAAATTAATCATTGCATATGTTAAGAAATTTGGAACCCAGACCAACCATGTTTTTGAATCCAAATCCTTCGAGGTCTAATCATTGTATAAAACTTCCATCACAACATCATCATAGAAGAAGATTCTTTAAATATGATAAACTATATGAAAAGATAAAACACCTACATGAAAATTCAACAACATAATTTTAGAATCCAAGAGACTTCTCCATCAGCTCCTTGAATCCAATTTTCAACATGTCTACATAGAATCCAACAAAGACACGGATTATCTAATCAATCTGGGGATCACCATGGAAAATCTAATGATCTAAAATATCAATTTTCCACAAACCCTCATTGCTATTATTACTCATGATATCCCTAATGACAGGTAATTTTAACCATTTGATTAATTGGACTAATTGATCTAATTTAATGTTTTACATTGACCAGTGTGGTCTGATTATCATTAGTTTTATCTTGGTTGTTGTTATGTTGTTTCTAGGTATGGTACTTCTCATCTGAAACACTCTTCCATCCATGTTGGACGTTGGCTATTTGGATGCCCTTGTTAAAAATGATGTTTTCTCCTTTTGGTTTTTGTTCCTTTTGTAAGCATCTAGGCTAGTTTATCATAGATGGTGCAGTGCTGATCCTCTTGTAATAAGATTTTGGGGACCCTTTCAAAACCCACTATTCAATCAATCAATCTACCAAAAAAAGTTTACATATTTCTTTCTACATTTATCTTGAGGTAAAATACCATAATTATATTTTGTTTTTACATGGAAATGAAGTTTAACTATCATGTTGATCAAACAATAGTAGTTTTAAGATCAACAATGATAACAAGAAGGATCTTGTTTGGATAATTTTGGGATATTTATATTTTTTAATTTTTCTTTCTTCATAACATAGTCCTTTTTATGAGTGTTAGTAGATAAGAATTTTCTCATTGTAGAAAAATTATTAACTATTAAGAGCAATTAGATACACAAATATGATCTATCTTATAACTTTATCATTTTAATTTTACACATGTACTTTAAAAAAGTAGTTTGAAAATATCTATCTATATATATGGATGAATGGATAGATATTTGTAAAATAATATTTTAGATACATAGATATAAATACATATATGCCTAAAAATAATTATATTACTAAACCTAATTTGCTTCTTTCCTTTGAAATCTCCTAAGCATAAATTTTACAAGTCTTCATATCAAAATTTAAAATTAAAAACAAGAAACCAAATCACCATCAAGCTTAGATTTCTATTTGTCCTAACACGTCATGGAAGGAGGTCCAATCTATGCTTTTAAAATAACTTATGGCTCACACCCAACTTTGACCATTTCTACTCTAGTTAACATTATCCCACATAATTACAAGAATGCAAGTGCTAGCATTACCTCATATTTTTCATCAAACTATGTCAAATAAAAATAATGAAACAATTTGAAAAATATAATATAATAAATTAATATATAAAAATAAATGCTCCATTTTCTTATATATATGTGGCTTCAGAACATAACAAAAATATTGGGAGATGATGATGCCATAGAAAAATAAGAGTTATATTCTTTCACTCAAAACTTAAAGTGTGTTCCATAAGATATTGAAAAAGACTTCATTTAAGCTCATAATAAGTACATCAATACTACTTTATAGTATACTATATTTGAATATTTTTTTTTACTTTGATGTAAAACTCTTTTTCTATTATATTTGATTAAAATTTATTACTAGTGGTATATTCAATGATGTCATTTTACTTATGATATCGTAAAAGGGGGAAGATGGGTGTTAGGTAATGGGTAGAGCATTGTTTTTAGAAATATGCTTGGGAATCTGATAGACCATTAGAATCATATCCTTACCTGAGTCTGGTGGAATCAATCACAAGCCAAGCTTTTGAGCTTAAGGTATGTGACTTCATTATCTCCATTAATTATAGAAAATATTAAAAACCTTTTGTTCTTCTAGGGATTTCAGATGAAGATAAAATTATGTTAAAATATTTAATGGACATCCTAAAGTGTATGGTTATTCCTAACCAAGATAGGCTATATAGATTGGTGTGGGAGACTGAGAAGGATGGTTGTTTTTTTGTTAAGTTAGCATACCTGTTGTTAGATTTTCTCTTTGATCCCTAGTTTCCTATTACTAATTTATGGTTGAAGGAAATTACCCCCAAAATTAATATTTTCCTTTGGTTTGTGGCTCAAGGGAAGTGGGTTACATTAGATGTTGGCAATTTTGGGTACTTTGGGTACATTGCTTTTGCTCAAGTATATAAGTTGTCATTGATGTCAAAAGGCATTTCTGTGTTGATATAAAAAAGAGTGTGATGTCAAAAATATCTTGAGAAAGCTTCATATTGTTAAAGGGTTTTTATTAAAACCATGGTGACAAGGTTAAAGGTTTTTCTTAAAACCATTTGGACTCATTAAGGGTTTTTATTAAAACCAAGCTTAACTTAATGCAAAGGTTTTTGCTTCTTGAAAAACCTTGAAGGTCCATGTTTATTATTAATAATTAAATTAACTCAAACCTTTGAAAAAGGTCTAATTTTAATTTATTATTAATAAAATAATAATTATTATTATTTTAATTATTATTAAAGGGTTTTTTAACCCTTAAGCGATGCAGATAAAGTTTTCTTTCGCCGATGTGTTGCCATCGTTGGAGGAGCGCCGATGTCAAACAGTTAAGGAGAAATGGCTATATAAGTGGGGATGATTTTCTAAAGTAAGAGCACCACCGATTAATTGGAGTCTTCGATTTGCATTTTCTCTATATCATTCGAATAGTGCTTGGTGCCTTTGATTTGTGTTTGCTCTGTATCATTCGAATAGCGTTTGGTGTCTTCAATTTGCGTTTGCTCTGTATCATTTGAATAGCATTTGGTGTCTTCGATTTGTGTTTGCTCTGTATAATTTGAATAGCACTTGGTGTCTTTGATTTGTGCTTTCTCTGTGTCTTCGAATCTCCAATTGACGTCTTTGAAATCATGCTTGATTTGTGTCTTGGAAACCATGCTTGGCATACTCGAATTTGAGCTTGGGCTGCATCCTTACTTTTTTTCTTGACATTAGTGGATTGGCAATTGCACCTGAACTGTGTTTTTCCAGACTGTGCTATGAGATGATTAATGCAAGCATTCAATGACTTATATTTTGGACAGTGCTAGGAAAATGAATACATTTTCAATATCCTACGATCAAGTGAAGATAAAACAAAGGATAGTTTAATATTTATTTTTCAAGCACTTGTTCTCAACGACGATGGAGTTTGAGTAAAGGCGCTCGCTAGGTAGAGATACAGGTTTTGAATCACGTCGAGTGCATTTTTCCTTTTGTTGGGATGCACGAAGGAGAGCGGCTATGATTGGGATATGTAAGTAGAGGAGAATGCGTTGTAGCGCTTATAGTGGTGGCTCCTCATTTATCCTAAGGTTGGAGAACTAAGTATTGCCAAGGTAAATCTTTTTATTTTTGACTTGGGATATTTGAGTTGATTTGATCAAGAATTATTTATGGAGGTATAAGGTTAAGTTGTAATATTTGTTTTGACATTGTTATTATTAATGCTTGATGCTTATGTGGAGTAATAAGGTTTAAAGAGATTTTACTTTGTATGTATATTATAATTTTGGTGGTTAATATTAAGTTGGAGTAATAATGTGTTATTTTGGATCTTTATTATTGTGTATTATTGTATAGTTGCTAACTCTAATTTGTGGTAAATTGAGAGTTAATGTTGTGACAGTCTTTGAGTTCTCCTTCTTCATCAAAGTAAAGGTATGGGCACATTCTTCCATGGTTGTTATTGATTGATGGTTTTCTAAAAATAAGTGTAGAGGTAAAAGGATTTCTACTTGTTTCCTTTTCTTGTGATGATTGGTTGAATGCTTCAAGGTTGATGTTGAGTTGAATGGTGTTGGTTGACTAAACCTTGTTTTATGAGCATTTTTGTTAAAACCCTAATTGGTTGTGGAAAGAACATGAGTATCATTGTTATATGAGATATTGCATGGTTGGAAATTGTTGGGTTGTGTTTCATGTTCTTGAGAAAAGCATACTACATCTATCTTATTCTGTTGAGATTGAGATTGAGTTGAGATTGATACTAGGAGTTAAGTATAGAACATATTGAGTCTCTAACAATTCACTTTATGCTTCTATGAGGTTGATGAATCACATTGGGTCTCTAACAATTCTCTTTGTGGGTTCATGCTAAGCAAGTTTTTATTGGTGAGCTTGCTGAGGTTTTGGACAAGTTTCGGTGGGGACTTGTGAGCAGGTTTTGGATAGGTTCTGGTGGGGACTTGTGAGCAGATTTGGACAGGTCCTAGCAAAGGACTTTTGAGCTAAGTTTGAGAGTTCTATAAGATAACTTGAGGATAGAGGTGCATTGGTTCTTTGAGAAGAACTTGATGATATATTTGGCAAGTCTTTGAGAAGTCTTGTGTGCAGAGGATTGATTTGTTCAAGTTTTGGACAGATCTGATAGACAGAGGAAGACTTGTACTAGACTGACTGACTGTGTTTGGTACAGGTTGCTGAGCTATTGTGGATGTGATCATAGAAGGTAGAGGTCTCTTAGGCTAAGCATTGAGGATAGGAGGTCTTCGGTGGAAAGGAGTTCCATGTGTTGGCAAGAGGTAGAGGCAGTTGATCTTCTGAGGGATCATTTCCAGAGCAGAGGGGAAGGTATCTCCATTGATCAGAGGCTCATAAATTTTGATTGGAGGAAGGTATCTCCTTTGGGCTGAGGCTCATAAACATTGTAATTGGGAAGGATTCCCAAAGAAATTTGAGATAAATTTTAGAGAAAAGTTTTGTGGACGTAGCCTAGGCATTCTGGGTGAACCACATTAAAATTGGTGTCACTTTGTGGATGATATTGTTCTTTGTTTTGATATTGCTTTGGGTATATTGCTTTACTGTTTTGAAGTATAAAGGAAAAAGTAAAAAGAGGTCTTATACTATTCACCCCCCCTCTTAGTATAAGCTTGTGTTCTTCATTAGATAATTTGCATAAAAGGAAATTGGTTATCCCAAATATATGCTACATGTGTGGTAGTGTTGAAGAATCACCTATGCACCTATTGTCTAAATGTCCCTTTTCTTAGTCTATCTTCTTCCAGTTCCTAAGGACCCTTGGTGTGGTTTGAGTTTTTCTAAAGTTGTTGTCTCACTTGATAATTAATTGGACGTATTCCTTTCTACATTTGCATCTTTAAGCTTTTTGGTCCTTTTTTTTACCACATGTTTGGTGGTGTATTTGGAAGGAGAGGAATTTTAGATCCTTTAAAACTATATTCCATTCAACTAATTTTGTAGTACATTGAGCTATTGCTACCATTATTGAAAATATGGATGTAATTCCTTTTTATATGATCACTTTCATTGGCGAGTTTGCAATGGATTTGGTTCTTGGATTTAGATATTATTCTCCCAATCATCACCCTGAAGCTCCTACTAGACATACTACTATTTGGGAACATCCTCCTCCTGGTTGGTTGAAGCTCAATTTTGATGGAGTTTATAAATGGAATGTAGGACCAGTTGATGCAAGGGAATTAGTTATAGACTCTGATAGGAGGAATTTGTTATATTTTGCTAAAAAATTATATCATCAAATCAATCATTTTGCAGAGGCATGAGCTTTCTTTCAAGGGTTTTTCCAACTAAAAAGTTTGAGTGTTAGGATGATAATTATTGATGGGAATTTCCTCAATATCATTAATATGATCAAATATGTTTAGGTCCTTTCTTGGATGATCATGAATGAACTTGTTGAAATCCAAATATGGATTTTAACCCTTAAAGAAATTGAGATTAAGCATGTTTGTAGGGATAGAAATGGATTAATAGATTTTTTTAGAAAACTTAGGAATTCTACAAGAAAGATGCACAAATGGATTAAATCAAATAGATAATAAATTCTTGAGGAGATAATTTGTGTTTTCAATAGGCTCTAATCTACAGTAGTAGGGATCCCCTAGGAAAATTTAATGAATGCAAGATTTTGTACATAAATAGTGACCAAATTTAAAATTTTAATTATAGAAGAATTCACACCACAAATAGCTATTGTTATTGGACATATTTTATAGGGATTTCTACTTGACTATATATTTTTTATAGGTATAGTCTCCTACATGAGACATGATGTCTTTTTATGATAAATAGAGCATATTCCATTATTTAGGTTATGTAAATGTATCTTCCAATATACATACTTAGGACATTAGATTATTTTAGGGGGAATTTATCTAGTTACTTCATGCAATGTAATAAGTGAACAAGTATCAATGTGCAAGTTGTATATATATAATTTATCCCTTGCACAACTATGTAGAGTGTTCACCAATGAACCTATATTCCTTTATAAGAAAGACATCATTATTAGATAGACATGATAAGGGGGACATAGATAGATAGAGTTTCTTATAGCATAGCCATATGTAGTAGTAAAATACTATTTAGACCACCATATATTGGTGACGGATGCAATGTAGTTTAGGAACTTCATTAATGGAGTGTTTATTTCCTCCATAGCTATGTTGTATTTATTTATATTATTTTTATTCATAGCATACTTCAATCATATTATAGATTTAGTTTCTTTTATATTATTTTGCATCTTGTGGTTTCTATATCCCATTTCTCTTTACATTAAAATCTAATAATGGTATCCAAGAAACAATAGATTTAGCCTATGTAGATCAATAGGAAAACCACCATTATCATTTAGTCTAAGTTTTTTGACAACCTGATGCACTACTAGACCAACCACTATAAAAAAATATTAGAAGAGTCTAGGTGGTAGAATTAGGGAGAGTCATAAATTTAGGACTAAAATAAATCTCAGTTCCAAAAATACCTAGATTACTCTTGACTAGAGTCTTTCCATGGAGTTAGAGGAAAAACTTGTAAATACTAGGACTCAACATTTGATCCACTAGATTGATAGATCATCTAGTGATGATTATTGATGATATTCAAAATTTTCTAACTATAGGCCAACATTTCTTTTGTTGCAAAAAAAAATTCTCATACGATTGAGAGTCTTACAACATAAGTATAGGATACTCCAACTTCATTACCCAAAGGTCTATGTGCATTCATAGTGCAAATATTAGTTCCTTGTGTAGATAAAAAACTATGGAAGAAGACTTCTAGTGAAGAGTCATGGTGAAGATATGATATTGAAGATATTTATTGCTAGATTAAAGAACTTCACAGGAGAAGAAAATTCCATAGAAGCCTTGAAGAAAAGGCCTTAGAAGCTTTGAATAAGAAGCCAAAAAAGTTTTGATACTGAAAAAGGCCATACAAGCCTTGATACTGAAAAGTCCACAAAAGCCTTAATATTGAAAAGGCCATAGATGCCTTGATACTGGAAAATACCATAGAAGCCTTGATATTGAAAATGCCATAGAAGCCTTAATACTGAAAAGTCCATATAAGTCTTACTACTAAATAGTCCACATAATCCTTGATACTAATTAGGGCCATAGAAGCTTTGATCTAGTAAGAGGAATGAGTGAGCTAAGGTTTAGCGGGTGCAACGAGAGTGAGGGTTTGAATTTTCTTGGCAAGAATCTCAGCCAAGGTGGTAGAGGTAGAGCAGGTATGGAAGGGGTGGGTGGGAACCTCTAGCATGGATCAAGTGAGGATCTAGAGGAAGGTGGTCTAGATATGACATATTTGGAGGTGGGCATCACACAAGAGCCCAAACCTCCTCAGAAAGACCCCAAAAAAAATGATACGAAGGACAATGCAAGACCCAAGAAGTGGTTGTCTTTTGTTGAGACTCCTAGAGGAAAAGTAAAGGAGGTTCTCTCTCTTCCATCCCTAGTTCTAGTAAATAATAAAATGTCAGCCCCATCAAGTTCCATGAGCCTTTTTCTTTTAATGGAAGAATTATCCCTGGTAGGCATGTTTTTGGGAGGTAGGTCGGACATGGAGAATACCAGGGCTTGGGCGATAGGCAAATTGGAGTTGGTAGCTCTAACTCGAGGGTTCTTTATTATCTATTTTAACAATATGGAGGATGCTAACCACATTTTAATAGAAGGTCCTTGGTTTCTAGGCAAAAGGAGTATTTTTATCAGACGATGGGGTGAATATTTTGACCTTGAAAAGCAAAATATTAACATTACCCCTATTTGGGTTTGCCTTCTGAGTCTACTTGCCTAGTTATTCAATGAATATTGGCTACAAGGCATAGCCAGAACTATAGGGGACCTGATCTCCATTGACCATGCGACCTTGGCCAGGATAAGGATGACTCATGCACAAATCTACATAAATGCTAATTTGAATAATTAATTGCCAAGGTTTGTGGAGCTATAGTATGGAGAATACTATAGAAAATAGCTGATAGAATACAAGAACAAACCGACATTCTATGCAGAATATAAAAATCAAGGACATCTATGCAATCAGTGCCCTAACTTAGCAAGGAATAGAGAAAAACAGAAGCAAGGAATGCTAGACAGAGGAAATTTGAGGAGTTTCCATAGTAGAGGTGATTTCAATTAGGAAAACTATGTCTACCAAAAAAAGAAAAGAGAGGGTATAGGGTCCCAGCAAGACAAAGGAAAAAAATAGGTTGTTGGCAACCAAAATACTCAGGTAAGTTCCAATCCTCTAGTTTCAAATAAATTTTCAATTCTATCCAATATGGGAGTAGGAGTATTATCAGAAGAAATGGAAGCCCAACACCTTCAGGCTAACATTTTTGAATCTCTAGAATCCCCATCCAAGTCAGGATCCTCAAACCCTAATGCTAAAATTATTGTAAGCCCCATGGGCATCACAAATACAAACCCTAATGCACGATGTCTAGAATCCACATCCAAGTCAGGATCCTTAAAACCCAATGCTGGAAATACTTCAATCCCAGTGGGCATACCAAAGCAAAACCCTAATGCTGAAGAACTTAGGAAGAAATTTGAGGCATTGGAAAAAAAAATCTCATCTCCCTAACATCATCACTAGGAGCCAAGTGAATACTACTAAGGGGCCATCCCATAGACCAGGGGAATACAGGAAAAAAGGATAAGATTTGGATGTAGGGGTGGAGATATGTGAAACTCTTCAGACTAAGGAATATGGCAATCTGGTTCTACAACAAATTACCTCCCCTCGGTTTAGTCCTAAACAAACCAAGAGCACTGTGAAGTCTCCTATAGATTTTGGTAGTGAAAAAAGAAGAGGGAGAATATCAAATGCTGAGCATCAAAAAATTAAAATTGATAATGATATTGCCAATGGAAAATAGAGAACCTTGTTTCAACAAGTTATTCTAGGTTCTAAAGACAATAAATTAGGAAAACCCCCTCAAGGGAGGGGGAGAGGAAGAAATCCCAAACAATATAAATGAATTTCCTCTCATGGAACGTGAGAGGCCTCAATGGCCTGCCCAAACATAGGGAATTCAGTGCAATAAGAAATCAAGTGAATCAAACTATTATCATGTTGCAAGAAACAAAAACTGATGAGATTCAAGAAAAAAATAGCAAAAAAAAATTGGAATCAAGGGGATATGGTTTGCAAATCAGCCAGAGGAGCATCTGGAGGCCTTATGACTTTGTGGGATCCCCGGATAGTAGAAGGCACAATTATTCAAAAATATGACAGGGTTCTTAGTGTTTTATTTAAGAAAATAAACAACAATAGGTCATGGATCCTTTCAAATATTTATGCCCCGATTTCTGTGGGAGTACTTAGGCAATCTGAGTGAAATCTTCCATAATATCCCCTAGATTCTGGCTATGGATTTTAACACTCCTATTTACCCTTTAGACAAAATGGGTGGAAATGGACCACCTATCAGGATAATGGATGAGTTAAATGACTTTGTGAACTCCAACATGTTTATGGATGTAAAACTTAGACGAGCGAATTATACCTAGATCAATCGAAAGATAGGGTGTCATATCATTCAAAAAAATCTTGATAGATTTTTTATATCAAAGGAGGCTACAACTTTTTTCGATGATTCTATCCTGCAAGCCCTTCTTAATATTGCCTTTGATCATAATCCCATTTTTTTGGATATCCCTAACTCTCTATCCTTCAAGAAACCTTTCAGATTTCAATCTACGTGGATCAAAAATTCCAGTTTTAGATATAACTTAAGTTATTGGTGGCAGTAGCCTGTCAGGGGTAGTGCAACTTTTAAACTTGAAGGCAAATTAAAGTTTTTTAAGGAAAATATTCAAAATTGGAACAAAGAGGTCTTTGGGAACCTCTTTGAAAATAAAAAATAGGTTGTTGAAATTTTTAAGATAATTGATCAGAGGATCCAACATGGTGATGTTGATGAAACTACTAGGTAGGAGGAATGAACAAAACTAGCAGAGTTTCATAACATTTTGGCCTGTGAGGAAATATATTGGATGCAAAAATCAAGGGCTCTTTGGTTGAAATATGGAGATTCAAATTCTATGTTTTTTCACATCACCACGCTTAGAAATAGAAGCAATAACAAGATAATTTTTTTTAAAAAGTAGATGGTTCTATTACTCAAGACTTAATAGAAATAAAAAAGGAGGCAATAATTTATTTCAATTATGTCCTTGGTCAGGAATCACAGTGTAATGAGGAGGCCAAAGATATTCTCTTGTAATCCATTCCTACCATGATAAATGAGTATATAAATCTTAAACTTCTAGCTCCCTTTTTTTATGAGGAAATTAAGGAAGCCTTGTTTAGCATGGAGCCAAACAAAGCCCCGAGACCCGATGACTTTCCCCCTCATTTATATAAAGCTTTTTGGGACATCATAAGTGAGAATTTAATTTCTACTATTAGATAATTCCAAGCAAGCAATAATATCCCAAAAGGTATCAACTCTACTTTTATTTCTCTAATTCCTAAGAAGAAAACCCCAGAATCTATGGTTGACTTCAGGCCAATCAGTCTATGCAATGTTTCTTACAAGATCCTAACTAAAGCCATTGCAAATAGAATGAGAGATATTATGCCTCGCATCATAGATCCATGCCAGGGAAGCTCTGTCCAGGGTAAGTCAATATTGGATGGAGTTATCACAGTTCATGAAGCTTTGCACTCTGCTTATAAGACTAGCAGGTCTGATTTTGCCCTCAAGCTTGATATGAACAAAGCATTTGATAGGCTAAATTGGGACTTTCTGATTGCTATCCTCCTTAAGTTTGGTTTTCACCACCAATGGGTTAATTTGATCAAAGAATGTATTTCTAAAGCATGGTTCTCGATTCTAGTTAATGGAACAACTATTGGTTACTTTCAAAGTCGTAGAGGAATTCGGCAGGGGGACCCTATCAGCCCCATGTTATTCATCATTATGGCAGAAGCTTTAGGTAGAACCATAAAAAATGCTTGCAGTTCAAGGCTAATATTGGGAATCAAGGCAACATCTCTCACTAGGGTTGTTTCTCACCAACAATTTTTTTATGATACCCTTATATTGACTAAGGCATCGATGGTTGAGGCCAAAATAATTAAATACATCTTACAACTCTATGAGGACCCTGCTGGTCAAAAATTTAATTTCAGTAAAAGCAAGTTATATTTCATGAACATCCCCATTTAGAGGCAAGGAAGAATTGCAAAAATTTTAGGGTGTGATATAGAAAACCTCCCCACTTTGTATCTTGGTCTCCCTCTTTTCATTGGTTCTCCGAGAGATTCAATGTGGGATAGGGTTATTGAAAGAATTAAAAAAAACTTGTTGGATGGAAAGGTCATCTTCTATCTCAAGCAGGAAAGTTGACCCTCACTAAGGCCTCTATTTAAAGCATTCCAGTCTATTTCCTCTCCGTTTTCAAAGACCTTGTGAAGGTTTTCCAAAAATTGAGAAACTCCAAAAATAATCTTTATGGATTGGATCAGAGGAGAAAAAAAGGATACACCTTGTAGGATGGACCAAAGTGTGCAGGCCCAGGGAAAATGGGGGCTTAGGTTTGAGGAGAATTGCTCATATAAATTTAGATTTACTAGCTAAGCAGGTGTGGTGTCTCATTTTTGGTGAATAAAATGAATGGATAGCTATCATCAAATAAAAGTATCTTCAAAATATGGAATTTCTAAGTGACTCAGTTCCAATCAGAGGTTTTGCTTTTTGGAAAGCAATTCTTAATTATAAGGAAATCATCAAAAAAAGTTTAATATGGATTTTAGGCAATGGTGAGAGGATAAATTATTGGAATGACAGGTGGGATAAGTACGAACCACTAGAACAATATACTAACTTAGCCTGAATCAGAGATATCACAAAAGAACTCATTGGCAAAAAAGTCTTCGATTATATGGTTGAGGATAGAGGTAGAATGAAGTGGAAACAAATAAGAATTCAGGGATTTCAAGTAGAATCAAATGATCTTTGTAACATTCTCGGGCAATAGTTTATCCCCATGAGACCCAAGGAAGATCAAGTGACCTGGGATCCTACAAAAAATGGGCAGTTCACTCTTAAATTAGATTACAAGCTTCTGCTTGATGATGAGGATTTTGTCCTCCAAAAGGACTTAGTTTGGATAAAAAAATTAATTCCAAAAATTGCAGTCTTTTCATGGCTAGTTATCCAAGGAAGAATTCTAACCATTGATAATATGATGCGTAAAGGTATTTGTATCACTAATCATTGTTATCTGTGTAGGGCTAATTGGGAGACCATTTATCACATTTTCCTTGAGTGCCCTTTTTCCTTGACTGCCCTAAGTGGGGTTTTTTAGGCCTTCAATATTTCATGGGTTAAACCACCCATCGTACTTGATTTGTTCATCTAGTGGCATTGCCCCTTTTCAAGCCAAAGACTTAGATACATGTGGAAAATTTGTCTCAATCACTATCTTTGGTAGGTGTGGTTAGAGAGGAACCATAGATTCTTTAATGAGTCTATCCATGATCATCAAACTATCATTTCCAGGATCCTATCCTTTTCCAATGAGAATGTGAACCTTATCCCTTTTGATAGTAGTAAACCTCATCTGCAAGAGACCACGATTGCTCAATATTTAAGCTTAACCTTGTTAGATGATTTTGTGCCTATGGTAGTCAACCCTAGAGCCAATGTTAAGTGGTCTCCACCTCCTACGGGTTGGTTTAAGCTTAATTTTGATGGAGCATCTAAGGATAATCCTGGTAGAGTAGGCGCTGGTGGTATTGTGCGAGATCATAATTGGAATATGATGCTTGCATTTTTTGAATATTTGGGAACAAGGACGAACAACGAAGCTGAAGCTAGAGCTATGTGGAGAGGCCTTCAAATGACTCAATACTTAGAAGGTAATTTGATCATATAAGGAGACTCTATGCATGTTATAAATCTCCTCAATAATTTGAAAACACCTCCTTGGAGGATTAAAACAATTTTTGAAGAGGTTAGGATCCTTTTCCAGGGAAGACAAGATAGAAAAGTCCATAATGTCTTTCGGGAAGCTAACAAAATTGTTGATAAGCTGGCCAATTTGGGTGTTGATGGTGACAGACTTTTCAAATGGGAACACGGTATCTCGAGTGAAGTAGAGGAGCTTATTCAACAAGAATTCCAAGAATTATAGTCAAATTTACCAATAGGAAAGGCACTATAAGTTCGAAGACTTGGAGTATTCCTGTCTCTTTTTGAATTGGACTCACAATAAAAATTATCCGAGCTATCATTCTTTATGGATGCTGCTTGGAAATACCACAAAGACTAATGGGGATAGTCACATTTTAGATAACATGGCTCCTAGTCATCTTAGTAATTTGAGGTTGGTTGATAATCACAAGGAAGGAAAGAAATGACAATATAAGAGTTCGAAGCAAAACCACGTGGACCACCAGATAGCCACCGCCATAAATCTAGCCAGAAAGTTCACTTCTCCAAGGCTGATTGGACAAGATAGTATGTGGTACCAAAGCATGTCATATACGAAAGAAAGCAATTACCAAAGAATTATTAAGAGTAACTGTCAATACAGAGCTCGTGGGAGTTTTTTTTAATACTCTGCTATGTGTGTCTGCAGCTTTTTGTTTCTCCATTATCTCAAAGAAGGGATCCGTTTCTGTTTATTTTTTGTAATTATGATGGATGTGTGTTTTCTTGGGGTATACACAAAATGTTGTATGGGAAGTTTCTTTTTTGATAACAGGCTATGTACCTTACCGGATGTAATGGCTTTGGCGGCATGTAGATTTTACATATATAGTATCCTTAGTAAGGATATGTTCATCAATAGCCCTGGGCTGATTTTTGTAAAAGGTTTTGGGTCAACCTGTAAAACCCGGTATTAATGCTATAGTATCTTATCTACCAAAAAAAATAGAAGCCTTGATCCTGAAGAAGACTTTAGAAGAGAGTATCTGATTCAGAAGTATATTTAATATTTTATTACTAATACTTTGTTGTAGGGAAATAAGATTTAGTAAGTTGGGAAACTTCCTACAGGAAAGTTAGGAAGAGTATCTTCTTCAAAATAAATTCAGCATCTGAAGCAAAATTGAAGAAGATCATGAGAAGATGTCATTGAATAAATTCTAGTCTTATAAGAAGGACTTTGTAAATCTTGATCTAACCCAAAAGTAGTAGAATCAGAGATCCAAAAGAATATCTCACCACAAAAACTTCCAAAAGAAAAAGGTTGAATAAAAGGTCTTAAGAAAGGCCAACAAAAGTTGTAAGATCAAAGACCTTGGAAATTTCTCATTGAACATCCAAAAAAAGTCTAGGAGAGCCTGATTGAATAAACTATAAAATGATAACTCATTGGTATAATCCACTACCAATGAGAAGCCCCTAATAGTGAAGGACTTGGGATAATTATTGAAATCCAAAAATAAGCCCAAGAGAAGAAGAATTTGGCAAGGAGTGCCAAATCCAATAAGAAAAATTTTTCAAGGAGGGCCAAATCTAAGAAGAAGAATTTGGCAAGGAGGGCCAAATATGAGAAGAATAATTTGGCAAAGAGTGTCAAATCCATGATGAAGAATTTGCTAAGGATTTTCAAATCATAGAAGAAGATTCTACTTGAAGTCAGAATTCGATAAGAAGACTTGAAGAGAAGCTCACAAAATCTTAGAGATTTGAATATTGGCTCTCACAAAAAGAAGGCATCGCTTAAGAGATAAATAATTATCCAAATCTATAGTAGAAGGAGAATATCACAAGAGGAGAACAAGCCACCAAATACTAAGCTCATGAAATAAATTTTGAGACCATCATTTTATGAAGAGGGAGTTGTTTAGGTTAGTTTACAAATATTTGCAATATCCTACTTGAAGCAACAACTTGGTGATCCTAGACACCAATATCTACATCCTCTACAAAAGCATAAAAAGAGCTACAAAATTTTTCAAAAGGTAAGAAACTTTTGTAGCAAGTAGATTCATTAATTGGATTACTTATAATATTTTTTAAAGCACCTTAGATTGGATTAAATATGCTAGAAGAAAATTGGATTATAGTATTCAAAAATGTAAAAAGAGAAAAAAAAAATTTAAGGTTCATTTACACATTAATTTAGAGTTGATTATATTTCAGAATTACTTCTATCAACTAACTATCATCTACTTTGAAAAAGGAAAAATATTACTAAGACCTACAATATTAATTGTAGTGAAATTATAGAATAATTCTTGAAGATTAATTACAGATTATTCTTGATTAGTTATAGTAAATTTTATTAAGTGCATTAATTTGAGAGTTTATTGGAGTGATAAGGTCAACTTTTTAGTGCATTAAAAGAAATTCTATTAGATTTATGTGCATTATTCTATTGCTCTCAAAAGAATTATTGTTTGTTTTCTCGAGGACACAAAATAAAAAATTATCAAAATGTCTAAAGATACTATTAGTGTACAAAAACCTACATCACATAGTTGCCAATTTAAGCCACCAAAATAGGTTAGAATCCTCCAAAACTTGGATAAGAAGAAAACTAACCAAAAATAGAAATAGAATCTTGAAATATTAAGACTTAGTGAGTCTCAAATCCAAAGCATTACAAGGATAATTGTAAGGAGAAAAGTGCAGGAAATTGCATAATATAAGGAGATCCATTCTACTTCTATCTAATATTGTATTTTTCATCATAATATCCAAGTAAAAAGGGGAATGTATCTAAGAAAAAACACAATCTCAAAAATCCCTACACTGCATTCAAAATTTTACTATATAAATCTGTATATTAGACCTGTAAAAAGGCATATTATTTTCAAATATTGTTACATTGATTTGCACTTATCCAACTCATTTTATGCAAGAAAAATGGTAGATTTTAAAGTACCTCAAATTCACACTATAAGTAGTTTGAATCAGCCCAAGGTGGTCAAACACTATCATTCTCCCAAGAATAGCAAAGAGCCACTCATTTTGTATTATTTTATATGTATCTTGAATTGCCAAACCTGTAAAATATAATGAAAACCAAGAGGAAATAAAGTAGTGTATAAATAAAGGAAATCAAAGTAATCACACATCCAATCAAGAAGCATTCCTATCAAAGCAAGAATACATCCAATCAATAAGCATTCCTACCATAAACAAAGAATCAAGGAGTACTCATCAAAGCATTTCCACATCTCCACCAAATCTTCTCCATATCTCTTCTATATCTCCACAATAAGCCTTTCTTGGTTGTAATTATCTCAACACCAATGAATTATAGCAAATAACAAGGTGGAATAACATGTTGAAAGGCTTGAAATAAGGCATTGATAAGACAAGGTAATGTAAAGGAAAGAGGATACCACTTATCATTCTCCAAAAGAAAACTATGAAATTCCTATGAATGAGATGTTATGGTATCATCTTGGCAGTAGAGGAGTTACATGTTGCATAACTTTTATTATTAAACATGAACCATTCACCAATATGCAGAAATATCAAATCATTCATCCACAATATATTATCCATAATAACAATCCACAAATGAGAGAGAGATAGATAATACCCTTAAGGTAGGGCAACACCAATAATAATCCTTAAGGAAGGAATAACTCCACAAGATCTCCCAAGATGAGAGGCCACTTCGTGGGCACGACGATTACATAAGATTATTCTTCAATGATATGAATATCCTTACAATGACAAATATCTCTTCTTTATATATCCATAATCTTATTCTACTTTGGAGAGCCTACTACTAATATTATATTATATTAAAATATAATATAATATTATAATACAATCAACCTTGGGTTATGTGTGGCCCATGCCAACCCTTATACAATATAATAATATATCCCCAAATATCTATTCCTAGGTACCCTACCATGCCACCCTCCTTACAAATGTTTCATCCTCGAAACATATGAAGAAACCTGATAGTATGATTTGCTAAGCAATGTTAGCAATTGGTACCAATCTCGATCATCCATCCATCCAAGTGAAACTCGATGATGCTTGGTACGCCATTTTGTAACTTGAGTATCCAAATCTGCTTCGTTGGCTCCACGCTTCTGTTGCTGTATTTTGATAACTTGAATGATGGGTCCACTTGTTCCTTGATGCTGATGAACCTTGCTGAAAACCATGATCACTATGCTTTCTTTGCCAAACACTGCCATAGTTGGTGCCCTGCTGATTACATGTAGAACCATAATATTGTTGCCTTGAACCCTACCTCCAATATTGTTTCCGCTCATGGTGGTGTGGATGGCGATATGGTGCAACCTTTGCTTGATGTTCTACCTTCTTTGACTTCTCAAAATTTGGCTCCATTATTTTAAATTCCTCTACACATTGTTCTTTCATGTTCTCTTTGCTACTTATTTCCACTAAATAAGATTATGGATATATAAAGAAGAGATATTTTTCATTGTAAGGATATTCATATCATTGACGAATAATCTTATGTAATCATTGTATCTCCCTCAATAGTACTTGGATTCCTTCATATGACCACTCATTTTAAAGCTCTTCAAATTTCGCACAATCTGATCAAAGAATCGCCTGAATCGGATAAACTTGCGCAGAGATATGGCTCCTAAAAGATGAGATGTTTTTCCAAAAAAAATTGCCCTAATTCTAGGGTTTCACACAAAAATCTCGACTTTGCCAAAATCGTTGCTCTGATACCACTTGTTGCATAACTTTTATTATTAAACATGAACCATTCACCAATATGCAGAAATATCAAATCATTCATCCACAATATATTATCCACAATAACAATCCACAAATGAGAGAGAGATAGATAATACCCTTAAGGTAGGGCAACACCAATAATAATCCTTAAGGAAGGAATAACTCCACAAGATCTCCCAAGATGAGAGGCCACTTCGTGGGCACGACGATTACATAAGATTATTCTTCAATGATATGAATATCCTTACAATGACAAATATCTCTTCTTTATATATCCATAATATTATTCTACTTTGGAGAGCCTACTACTAATATTATATTATATTAAAATATAATATAATATTATAATACAATCAACCTTGGGTTATGTGTGGCCCATGCCAACCCTTATACAATATAATAATATATCCCCAAATATCTATTCCTAGGTACCCTACAATGCCACCCTCCTTACAAATGTTTCATCCTTGAAACATATGAAGAAACCTGATAGTATGATTTGCTAAGCAATGTTAGCAATTGGTACCAATCTCGATCATCCATCCATCCAAGTGAAACCCGATGATGCTGGTACGCCATTTTGTTACTTGAGTATCCAAATCTGCTTCGTTGGCTCCACGCTTCTTTGTCTGTATTTTGATAACTTGAATGATGGGTCCACTTGTTCCTTGATGCTGATGAACCTTGCTGAAAACCATGATCACTATGCTTTCTTTGCCAAACACTGCCATAGTTGGTGCCCTACTGATTACATGTAGAACCATAATATTGTTGCCTTGAACCCTACCTCCAATATTGTTTCCGCTCATGGTGGTGTGGATGGCGATATGGTGCAACCTTTACTTGATGTTCTACCTTCTTTGACTTCTCAAAATTTGGCTCCATTATTTTAAATTCCTCTACACATTGTTCTTTCATGTTCTCTTTGCTACTTATTTCCACTAAATAAGATTATGGATATATAAAGAAGAGATATTTGTCATTGTAAGGATATTCATATCATTGACGAATAATCTTATGTAATCATCATATCTCCCTCAATAGTACTTAGATTCCTTCATATGACCACTCATTTTAAAGCTCTTCAATGTTCTCACAATCTGATCCAAGAATTGCCTGAATCGGATAAACTTGCACAGAGATATGGCTCCTAAAATATGAGATGTTTTTCCAAAAAAAATTGCCCTAATTCTAGGGTTTCACACAAAAATCTCGACTTTGCCAAAATCGTTGCTCTGATACCACTTGTTGCATAACTTTTATTATTAAACATGAACCATTCACCAATATGCAAAAATATCAAATCATTCATCCACAATAACAATCCACAAATGAGAGAGAGATAGATAATACCCTTAAGGTAGGGCAACACCAATAATAATCCTTAAGGAAGGAATAACTCCACAAGATCTCCCAAGATGAGAGGCCACTTCGTGGGCACGACGATTACATAAGATTATTCTTCAATGATATGAATATCCTTACAATGACAAATATCTCTTCTTTATATATCCATAATCTTATTCTACTTTGGAGAGCCTACTACTAATATTATATTATATTAAAATATAATATACTATTATAATACAATCAACCTTGGGTTATGTGTGGCCCATGCCAACCCTTATACAATATAATAATATATCCCCAAATATCTATTCCTAGGTACCCTACCATTACATACAACAAGGAGTGTTACAGTTAGGTAATAACTGAAGCAAAAATATTTTTGTGGATAGCACATAAAGAGAGAGTGAAGAAGAATGTCTCAAGCAAAGGTGACACTTGTCACAAGTGTTGAGACAAGATTGGTGCCTCCACAAAACATATGAATATCTCTTGGAGCATTTGAAAAAATGGTTGTGACACTTGTTACATGTTTGACCAACTATTAAATATGACTTAGATGCAACAACAAAAGAAAGCAATTCAGCAACAACAACAAAAAGTGAGCCTAAAGAGTCTTCGTAGTAATGTGGTAACACCTCTGTAATAACATGGAAGTAGATTAGTAGCAACATGATAGTAGCTCAACAAGAATATGAAGAGTAATCTAAGAGCAATTCAAATTATCCAAAGTTAGTGAAGAACATTACTCCTAGTCAAATAGTTCAAGGAAGCATTAAAGTGAGTGTTGAAGCAAATATCAAGTGGGAGAATCTTCCATTACTCACAGCACCCAAGAAGGATAGTCTATCATCAGTTTCATAAAGGTACAATTTCCCATCTAATTTTATTTCCTTAAAAAGGTATTTATAATTTTATATTATAAGGTTGAATTATTGAAAGGAATCAATCTTCATTTGAAAGCAAAACCTAGAGAAATTAAATATATAAGTTGACTAATATTTGCAAAATATAACCTAGGAGAAATAAGGGATACTACTTGGAATTAATCCATTTAAAGTTTTCAAATATTAATGTGTTCTAATTTTCCAATTTTTGGATTCATAAGGGCTAGAACACCAACCTAGGTTATTGGAAATTAGAAACAATTGAATAAAATCCAAGGGATATAAAAAGAGGTTATTAAGATTTTTTACTAAGGTTGGAAAATTGTAATATTCTTGACTCAAAATATATCAAAAGGAAGAAAATAAATCCAACATTAAAATCTCTTCAAAATTGAAAAGTTCTTAGTTCAATAGGAGTAATAAGGTATTAAGAAGTTGAATTTTGATCTTTACAAAATTTGAACAAAATAAACCAAAATTGAACTATATATTACAAAAGAACTATATGATATTAAAACATTCTCTAGGGAGTCATAAGGCATTCTACAAAACTTGATAATAATAATATCCTTTAAATATTATAAAGTAGGAAAGATGTAATATTTTCGTAAAAACCTAAAACTAGGTATACATACTCTCGTTAACTAGGGAGACATAAGGAAGTCTACAAATATAAGGATTAATAATTTTTTATCAAATCAAGATTATATACTTCAATAAGGGATAGTATATCCTAATATTAAGAGCTATAAGGTAGACTACTAAATATTCATTCAAAGAAAGATCTATCATGGATGAAATTTTGAGAAAAGCTTTCAATAATAAATAGTTATTCCATGAAGAAGAATTCTACTCTCCGAAATTAATAGATACTCTATAAGGATATGAGTATCTACTCTCTAGTGATAAAGTATCTCCTTGTTTCTTAAAGAATCCAAATAAGGTAACTTCACAACATTGATTAACTATCTTCTTGAAATCCTCTTCACAGAATGGTGGAACTCACAAAGAGTGGTTATATTTTCACCAGAAGAATATCTGATAATGTATCTATCATTAATTGTGTTTGTACTTACTCAACACAAGAATTAAGTTGGAAATAAATAACAATACTATCGTAATGATAGACTAACTTGTTGTGAAGCAAATATTTTACCAGCACCAATGTAAAATCATAGGAAGAGGAGAAAAAGGAAGAAAATACATACTAGAAAGAAACATGGCATCAAAAGGACTAAAATAGTTGAACCTATACAAAAAGCAGAAGGATATTCAGCTACATATTACTTTTCATCATATGAACACATAAATTACCTTTTGAAGTTGAATACAATAAGCAACGAAGGAGAATACAAATTCTATTATCCATTGGAAGAATATCCATATTGAAGACTGAATTCTTAAATACGCAAATAATGTAATATAGGGGTGTTAGAAATAGAGTATATTCCATAATTTAGGTTATGTAAATATATCTTCCAAGGTATATACTTAGGAAATTAGATTACTTTAGGGGGAATTCATATAGTAATATTATACAATGTAATAAATGCACAAGTATCAATGTGCAAGTTGTATATTTGCAAGTTATCCCTTGCACAACTAGGTAGAGTTTTGACCAAGGAACCTATATTCCTATATAATAAATACCTCATTGTTATATAGACATGAGAAAGGGGACATAGATAGATATATATTTTTATAGCATGGTCATAGGAAGTAGTACAATTATGTGTAGATCACCATATATTTGTGATGGGTGCAATGCAATTCAATAGCTTTATTAATAGAGTGTTCATTTTCTCCATAGCTACGTTGTATTTATTTATGTTATTTCTATTCACATTGTACTTCAGTCATATTGCAAATTTTCTCTTTTTTATATTATTTTGCATCTTGTGATTGCTATCTCCGATTGCTCTTTACAACAAAAGCTAAAAAAAATTTAATGTTCTATTTTTTGATAGTAAAAGCTCTAGTGTGTTCATGGTTTTAGTTTAGGTTTGTCCTACTCAGCTATTATGTATCTTTATTGTTTGTATATTCATGTATCCTTTTTTGTTTCTTATGTTGATCTCTATAATCCTTGTATTTAGCTAGTTGGTTGATCCACCTTTGGAAAAAGGTTTGGGGCACCTTTCAAAATTCCCTTCATCCATATTATAAAAATAATAATGGAATTTGGTTTCACATTAATACTTATTTTTCTATTATGAACTTCCAAAATTAAAATCATTTCTTTGAAATTTAATTATTTTATGTTATTGATAATGATTCATTGTTGAGAACATGTCTAGATATCGACATATGCAAGCTATAGGTTAATGCAATGTAAAAGGTTTTCAAGGACATGATCATATTTATTTATGTATTAATTTCAATTATTATACTTTTAAGTAACATGTGATGATTTTATTCCACTGATATCACATTCTACACAATAATAAGTAAATAATTTCACAGAACTAACTATATTTAATACCATCAAAATATTAGCTTTTAGTAGAAGTATTTATCTCATAGGCTTTCATCAAACCATCATATGCTTATCTTTAATTTCAAAGCAACATTTTAGTTTGTATGATACATTGCATTAATATCACTAGTATTACAAAAGTGTGGATATATTTTCTAACCCATATGGATAATGTCATCTCTACTTAAGGTCTTATTATCCCTAAATGGTTGACTAAGTAAAATAATGATAAAAATCTGTGATCTTATTCTTATGGGATTCACCTTGCTTTGTTCAATATTTGCCTCACATACAATACATTGTATTGTGACATATCTTATGTTAACATATTTTACTTTCTTCTTAAAATTAATTTAAATTCACTATTTATTAATAAATAAGTGACAAATGGGATCAATATTATACAAAATTGTAAATTAAGGAAATACTACCAATAAAATATAGTATTTAATATTTTAAAATATTTAAATATGTTTTCTCAAATTTTATTTGGTTTAGTTATTAATATTGTTATTATTTTGAATCAAAAGAATTTCTAATACTAAATGTACATGTAGCTAAAAAATAATTTTTTTTATACAATCAAATATAATTATATTCATTTACATTTGAAAATATAACCATATTATTTGAATATATTATATCCTAACCTTCTTTTGAGCTTTTTAAATTTATCAAATCCCCTTACAAACCTTACATGATACTAAGAATACATAAAAAGCAAATAAACAAGCTTCAAAAATGTTATATGTATATATATATATATATATATATATATATATATATATATATATATAGATATAGATATTTGTGGAGGGGAGAAGGGGGTGAGGGAGGGCTATTTATGTTTGCACAAACACCAAAAAACCCATGAGAAAAAAATTATTTACACCCAACACCGATCCCCCAAAAAATAAATGAAAGTATTATGCCTTATTTTTAATGCTTGTATACTTTTTTATTTTACTTATAATTTTACATTTATAGAATATTTCCATATAATAGGTATAACTTAAAATAAGAACATGAAAAACACATTAAATATGTTATACATGTGAGAAAATTTTGAAACTAAAATATAATTTACACAATTAAGAATTATATGATAATTTCATTTGGTATTGAAAAACAATAAAATACAAGTGCAAACCCAAGTGAAAATAGTACTAGTTATTAGAGATAAAATTGGATTTTCAACATAAATTTATGAATGTTTTAATCGAGTTGAAAATATAATAGATCAAGATCTAGATATTTTAAAACAAGAAATCAATGTCATAAAAAAATGTTTATATTCTTTTTTTTAATTGAGTAAATACTTCTTATACATATACATATCCATCGTGGGTATTGAACCCAGGTCAAATCATCGATAATGCAAGTGTCATCCTTATCGGTAGACCACATCACATGGATGTTTATAATCTAAATTTTATATGTTAATAATTTAATTGAAAGTGGATGGCTAATATAGGAGTGGATGTTGACGGGCTTGTCACTTGGGATCATGGTTATCCAATTTGATTGCCAAGAATGATAGATTCGTGGACCTAGAGAGGAAGGAGCAAAGTCACAAAGTTTAATAAAAGCCCCGCAAAATTTTGAAATTTTATTTGCAAGAAAAGGTGTGAGCATATGTGGTTTTGTAAATAACGCCCTGCCAACTCTCTATGCTTTGCTCCATCCGACGATAATTTTTGTTTTATCTATGTGTTAAGGATAAATTTCTTTTTGTTTTGGTTTGAAATATGCAATAGTTATGTTTATTGTCATGATTAGAAGATCGGATATATGTACAGCAGTTGGGTATAACTGTTCGAAGCTTATTTTTGCTGGTAATATATGTAAAAGGTTGTATGCCCTCTCGGTTGTTAGTTTTATGAAAGAAAATAGTACTAGTGGACAAACTATCCTCAGTAAGGATATAGTCCTTAATAACATTAGGATGAATTTTGAAATAGGTTTTGGGTCAACCTCTAAAACCAGGTTTTAATGATATAGTCTGTTAGGATCCTCAATCCTAACATTATTAGTTAGTATTATTAATTATTTAATTATTATATTATTAACTTATAAAGTGAACCATCACAACCCTTCATAACATGAACCATCACATCTCTTCATATGTGAACCATCATGTCTCTTCACCAACATAGCTTTAGGGTAGATATATATATTAGGTTGGCCATCCATATCAAATAATCCAAGAAGAAGAATAATAAGCATATATTCTAAGAAGGGATCCCCCTATAGTGGCAAAGCGATTACAAGGGAGCCCCCTTTGAGTGGCATGCGATTACATTTACATTAATTTGTTAATAACTTTTATAGTAAGACCTTGGGGTCTTACCTTTTGGTATCAAAGCCATGTGGGACCTAGTCATGTGGGAATTGCTCAAAGATCTTCATAAACTCACTTTTGTACGTGAGTATCAAACTCGGTTTGAGGATATCACCAAAAATGACACAATATTAGATGAATCAATTCTCATAAGTGGCTTCATTAGGGGATTAAAAGAGGAAATTAGAATGGAGGTGACAAGGTTCAATCGCTATACAATGATGCAGACCTATGGATTGGAAAAATTAGCTGAAGATAAAATCAATGCACAACAATTATTAGGGAAACCACTTATGGAAAAATTGCCGACCACTTACGTCGCTCCCAAACCTATGCATAATGGAAGGGCACAAAGAACTTACACAACCCCCAAATCTAACCGAACTTTACGAATTAAACATCTTAGCTTTGAGGAGATGAAATAACGACGAGCAAAAGGACTCTGTGATAATTGTGATGAACAATTTTAACCCCACCATAAATGTGCTACACTAACATTGTATTTATTGAAGGAAGTTGATCCCTATATCTCCATAGAGCAAGCAGATGAGGTAGTTGTGTTCGAAGAAACTAGTGCACCTACTCACCGCAATGAAGACAATGAGGTCGATGTGCAAGAATTGATTAATATACCAATCAAGGATGAGGTAAACATACCCAAAGTGATCAATGCTAGCCAAACATGCACTCTACAAGACCTACAAATACCTTCCTCACCAATAGCGTGTTCTTGCCATATGACCAAACCTATTCAGAACCAACGCAAAGTGACTACACACTCCTTCTCCATTGGCTCTACCGAGGAACCAAAAAAGGATATGAAATCATTACCATCACTTTTGATGCATCATTCTGAAGTATTTGAGGAACCCCAAGGGTTGCCCTCCCATCGTCATCATGATTTTCCTAAGGAAGATTCTACTATTGTTCTTGGCAACCCCCCGCTAATGCTTCATCCTTCTCGATATCCCTGCCTACGAAAGGATGCCATTAAAAGAGTCCAAGAACTTACACAAATCCTTCTTGGAAAACAAATGACAAAGCTTCTCACTTTGAGCTTTGAGGACAAAGCTCTTTTTAAGAAGGGTGGCATGTTAGGATACTCAATCCTAACATTATTAGTTAGTATTATTAATCATTTAATTATTATATTATTAACTTATAAAGTGAACCATCACAACCCTTCATAACATGAACCATCACATCTCTTCATACGTGAACCATCATGTCTCTTCACCAACGTATCTTTAGGGTAGATATATATATTAGGTTGGCCATCCATATCAAATCATCCAAGAAGAATAATAATAAGCATATATTCTAATGAGGGAACCCCCTATAGTGGCAAAGCGATTACAAGGGAGCCCCCTTTGAGTGGCCTGCGATTACATTTACATTAATTTGTTAATAATTTTTATAGTAAGACCTTGGGGTCTTACCATAGTCCCTTAATTACCAAAAAAAAATTTAATTGAAAGTGGATATTATTCAATTTCGATTGAATAGATAAGTGTTGATGTTGAATACCCTATTGAACTTGAAGAAATAAATATGCAAGATTCAAATTCAATACAACTTAATTAGTTAGTAAAATATATTAAAATTTAATAGGTCATGGAAGTGAGGAAATTTTGATCCAAAAAGAACTTGAAAGAAATTTTTGAATGCATCATTATTACTACATGAATTAAACTAGTTAAAATATTGTTTGGTATAAAAGTTTAAGATTTCCTTTAAAACATTTTAAGGGTGAATGTGGATTGAACGAATAAATCCTATGCAAAGAATATAACTAATATTGAAAATGGTCATTCTTTTATTGAGATTGTTTGTTGTAAATCACATAGGGTTAATTGAAATAAACATGTAAATACCCACTATTGAAAAGATGAGTAAAAGCTAAAGGATAAAGGATGGTTAGTCCAGATACTAAGTTTTTTTGTAATTAATCTACTCACATCACATGCAAGGGTTAGCTATAAAATCCTTTTACAATAAGATATAATTAAAACTTTACCTTTCATTTCTAAATTTATGATAATAAGAAAACAACAAATACAATTGAGTGAACAATATAACATATTTAGATAAAAAACACTGAAGTATCTTCGATTAAGAGATACAAAACTTCTCATGTAGAAAGGGACTATAAGAGATATAGTTTGGTAACAATATATATTATCTATATCATGTTATTTTTTAGTTCTATTTGAATAATTTTTAAGGATTTTAAATTTCATATTCAATAAGATATAACTCTTCTTACATACACTTGCACTTAAAGAACAAAATACATTTTATAAGAATAATTGAGTTTTAGAAAATTATGATTTATGTAATGCTTTGATATCAAGTCATATTATTGTCAAGATAAAAAATCAAATGAGCAAACACCAAAAGTACATCTTATGATGCAATTTGTTTAAACACAAATTAATAAAATGTTTAACCTTCTAGTTGGCATGTTGACTATTCTTGGTATATTGTATAATATATGGAACAATATAGCAAGAATAGTCACCATGTCAATTGGAAGGACAGTAATTATATAATATATTTTCTGAAAGCATTGTATAATATATTGTACACTTTCTTGAAATCAATATATTTATAACTTAAATAAATTAAATGTCAATGATACAACTGTATTTATATTCAAAAGGGGTTACAGGTGTTCCTTTTAACAAATCTACCTTAGAAGGCTACAAAGCAAGGTTCAACAAGGTGAATGTCCCTTTTCGTGTAAGGAACTATCAACTACATCCTGGATTGGTCTTCAAATGATCCTCAAGGGGTTTCAGCCAAGTACATGTGTGCCACCAATGATCAAACCATCCTCTAGACCTGTATGACCTGCAAAATAGGGATAGTGTGTTTGGGGACCTATAATAGATTAGATCCCATAGTTATGAAGACAAAAGAAACTAAATAAACTAGTAAAATACATGAAATAATATATTGTAATTGATTGTAAATAACTAAAAAATAGTAAACACTACCTACCGAGAGGGTTTTGTAACTTTGTTTTACCGATGGATGGACTCTGACCAGTGTTGCACCCTACCTAGCGACTGATCATGTAACTATATTTTTCTAGATCTAATAGAAGATGATGTTATCCCATGATTGTAACAACTCTTGGTCAACAATGGATGTGTTCTCGTACCTATCAAAACCTGTTAAAAGGGTATGTAAAAGGATACAAAATGTGTGGTTGTCATGTTGATTTTATAGTTTATGGATGGAAGTATGATGTAGTTTCGATATATTTTTATTATGTGGAGTGAGATGGATGGATTTTAGAAGGAAAAATACTCCTATTTATAGGTTTTGGAGAGTTTTTTTTTGGCGGGGTGAGGTATCCTCTATGAGGTGGAGTGGAGTAAGGGTTAGACCTCAAACATGGTAAGGTTAAAGGGTGAGGTAGAAGGTGGCTCATCCTCCCACATACCCTAAAAATAAATCTTCTAAATATCTAGAAATATCCCATGTGCAAAATGTGTGAGCAAAGGTTAGGGTTAACCTTGATTAAGTAGATCTTGGGTTAGATCATGGTTAAATCAAGCATATTTAAAATATCTCATGCAAGTCATAGGTGCATGCATGTGTGACAATGATATTAGTGTTAATCTTGATTAATCCTTAATAAACATGTGTTTAGGTTATAAAGTGCACTTTAATGATAAAGTGGCTTTTAAACCAAGGTTAGGGTTACCATGGTGAGACTTTTGTTGGTGGTCACATGGGGACCATGATTAGGCATAGGAAAGGGCTTAAGTGGACCAAGGGATTTATGGATAACCTTGTTGATAAATATAAAGTGTTTTAGGATTAATTAGTATAATTTTATAATGTTTGGGACTCAATTAATCATGAAGGATGAATAAACAACCATGTGCAACTTTTAGGTGTCTACATTTACCCCTTTTTGTACTACAATATGTGAAGACACAAGGCGGTGCAAAAATTTAGTGACACCAGATGATGGTTTGGTTTTTGAAAAGAAGAATTGATAATGGAATATTACGAATGATGGTGGCTTTTATCATACCATGGTGATTGTTGAGGGAGATATAAGATTACCATACTATAATGATTAATGTAAGATGCCCCAATTATAGAGGGAGCAAATATCTTTAAAACTTTGACTTTGATACTTCATTAAGATTCTTTTGATTTTATAAACTATTCAACTCTAGATAGGTTTTTCTCAGGTTCTTCATCCATGAGTGCTCTTACGAATGCTAGTATTAGAGAAGAAATTCCATGATCAACCTAAATATATTAGTATTTTGGTCCATCAAATGTTCATTTGAATTAGAATTTTTATGATAAGATAAATTTTACTTTTGCATTACCCCAATAAAGAGGGGCGTAAGATGATCTTTGGTAAAGGTTCTTGGATAAACACAATTTCCAGTATTGAGTGTTTGGTTATTTATCATGCATAACGTGACTTTTGTGATATTTCTACCCCCTCAAGTGATGAGGCGATGAGAAGTGTAAATAAAGTGACGATGAAATGGCTAAAAATTTGGTTAAGTGAGAATGAATGGTTAAATGGGATGAAAATAAAAGAATTTTGCAACGAGAGTATGTTAGGAAAGTGAAGAATCACCTAGGTGATCCTAGGATAAAATTTGGTTTAGTTTGGCCTCGGTTGTTGGGTACCTAGTGACTAAAATGGATTGTTGGATACATAGCGATTGAGAGTCACAATTACAAAAGGGGTGATCAAGGGGTGCACACATAATTTGTGTACCTATGAATTGTTAGAGAGGAGTGAGAGGAGAGGGAGTGGAGGAAAATTATCATGGAGTGCTACCGAAATCATGATACGAGGGATGATATGGCAGGTTAGGTTGGACAAGGTGGTCAGAAAGTGGTATGGGTAAGTCAAGTTCAAAACTCGTACACTTTGAATTACAAAAAAATAAAAATATTCCTAGGGTATTTATAGATGCACAAAATGGGAGGAAATTATATATGTAGGATTGTATGCATGTGAAAGTGAAATTGCATCAATGTCTATGCATGTGTGCATTTTTTGTTGTGTATTTTTATTTATTATTGTTGTGTTTGAAAAATACACATTTTTTGAGAAACATGTGTAAAATATATTTTTATGTTTTTCATGTGTTTGTGAGTTGTTGTGTGGACAATTAATGCAGGAGCCTATATTTAGAGGGTTTTTTAAAAAGAAGTTTTAAAATATTTTTTTATTACTCAAAATGGAATTATTTGACGCAAAATATAATTTGCCAAAAATGATAATTACTAAAAAGGTAAATTTTTATGAAAAATAATTTGTCAAAAATAGTATTTTTTTATTTCTAGGGTTTTAAGCTTTAGGGTTTCTTTTAGGGCTTCAAGTTTTAGGGTTTTTTTTTAGGGTTTCTTTGGGGATATATATTCCCTTGGTATTGCATTGTAAAAGGGGAAGTGAATCTAGGAATGAGAAAATAAATTATTTACTGGTTTATTTCCATGTACTATAGTTTTTATGTGAATGGAGGGTTTTACTGATTATTTTCATTTATTGTAGTTTTTATGTAAATGGAGGGTTTTACATATTATTTTCATTTACCACATTTTTTATGTAATGGGAGGTATTTTATTTTGACCTCTTGCAATTGGATTTACATCATTTGGTATCAGAGCAAGTTGGATCTTTTTGGGAGGAGAAAAGAGAAGAGAAGAAAAAAGAAAATGAGAGGAGAGCAAAGAGGCTCCAAAAAAAAAAAAAAAATGGCACTCTATGCAGTGCTTGTAGAAGGTTTGTAAAACCTTGGAGACAAAAATTGGCACTCTATGTAAGTGCTTGCAGGAGGTTTTTTTTTATGTAAAATCCTCAGAGAAAGAGATTGACACTTTGTGTAGTGCTTGTAGAAGGTTTGTAAAACCTTAGGAAAATAAATTGACACTTTGTGTAAGTTCTTGCAGGAGTTTTTTTTATATAAAACCTCAAAAGGAGGAATTGATACTTTGTGTAGTACTTGCAAAAGGTTTGTAAAATATTAGAGAAATAAATTGGCACTCTCTGTAGTGCTTGCAAGAGGTTTTTTTCCATTAAAAACCTGAGAGGGAAGAATTAACACTTTGTGTAGTGCTTGCAGGAGGTTTGCTATTTTAAAACCTCGAAGAAATAAATTGGCACTATGTGTAGTGCTTGTAGGAGGTTTGATATATAAAACCTTAGAAGGAGATTGGTACTTTGAGGAGTACTTGCAGATGCATGACACTCTATGGAGAGCGATTATGAGTTTGATCAGAGGAACTCGCAGGAGCAGAGTTCTTTTCAACCAAAGGAGAATGATGCAGGAGCCTATATTTAGAGGGTTTTTTTAAAAATAAGTTTTAAAGTAATTTTTTATTACTCAAAATAGAATTATTTGACGCAAAATATAATTTTCCGAAAATGGTAATTACTAAAAAGGCAAATTTTTATGAAAAAATAATTTGTCAAAAATAGTATTTTTTTTATTTCTAGGGTTTTAAGCTTTAGGGTTTTCTTTTAGGGTTTCTTTTAGGGTTTCTTTGGGGATATATATTCCCTTGGTATTGCATTGTAAAAGGGGAAGTGAATCTAGGAATGAGAAAATAAATTATTTATTGGTTTATTTCCATGTACTGTAGTTTTTATGTGAATGGAGGGTTTTACTGATTATTTCCATTTATTACAGTTTTTATGTAAATGGAGGATTTTACATATTATTTTCATTTACCATAGTTTTTATGTAATGGTAGGTATTTGGTTTTTACCTCTTGTAGCTGGATTTACATCAACAATTGTTGTGATGGATGTGAAAATTAGGCAAATGGATATTTAAAATTACCATTTTTTTTTTGTTTTCATGGTGTAGCATATTTTTTGATGGCATGAATGAGAGTATTTTTAAGTCATTTTACATGAAATTTTGTAATGGATGGGCAAATGAGCCAAATGGGTATCAAAAAATATTATTTTCTTGATTTTGTGTGATGTGGTACATTTTATGGTGTGCTTGCATGAGTGTGTGTTTTACATGTGTGGGGATTCTTTCTATGAAATGTTTTTCCATGGGGATGTAAAATGAGAAAATGGGTATCTAGAAATACCCATATCTCTCTAATCGCTAGGTATCTAGTAACTGGATTGGGTCATTGGGTACCCAACAATTGAGATTTTTTTTAGATGCTCCTTGGGGGGCATAGAGTGCATGTATGAATGCATAACTGAGATGTAAGTGTAATTTTATGTTGTGGTTTTGTACTAAGAAAATAATGTTTGTGTGTAACAGGCATCAATAGAGATTGATTTGAGATATTGATTTCATACTTTTTTAGAGAACTTGAAGAAGACCATAGGGGATGTAGACCTACAGTGGATGCAAAATGTGGGTTTACATAGTGTGTATTAGATGAGAGTGATATATTGTGATCATGCATAAATGGAGGCTTTGTGTGAGTGATGAGATAAATATCAAACACTTTTCATCTCCCAATAGGGAATATAACAATTACACTAGAGGAAATATTTAGGATTTATAGATTACCTATAGGAGGGTTGACTGCCATTGTTACTGGATGTAATAAGTGAAAGGTGATGTTGTAGCGATTATTGGGTGATAGGTGGGAGGAGGTAAAAATCTCTAGTGGAGTAGTGGACTATAAATAGTGTTGTTATGATAGGATTATCTCATTGAGACATTTTGTGGCTATGACATTAATATCCAACCATGTGATGCTAGATGTATCAAGATACCAATTTTCATGCAGGATGATGGGGGCGTTAAGTGATATCGTAGAGCATGGGTATCGATATTCATGGGCACTAGATTTATTAGAATAGACCTAAATGGAGTTACATGAAGTGATGCAAGTCAGTTGATGGATGATGGGAGTGGGTGTGCTCCTCCAGGTGTGGGTATGGGAGCATGTTATAGTGGAGTGACCTGAGGGGTTACCCTATAGGGCCCATGAGTTGATGGGGATAGATTTTACCTATGACTTGTAGTGGTGGAAAAATATATAGGGTAATTACATAGGCCACATTAGGGGTAGGGTGTACGTTATCAAGAGGTATTTATCTAGTTGAGGTTTGAGGATATCTATTGGTGATCATGGAGAGGGGCAACATATTGAGATGATATGGGATATGAGTTGTATCCAGTGAGGCATAGCTAATGGGTGATTGGATGGGAGGCCACCCAGGTAGAGTGGTTCCTATTTAGTCATGTTCTATGATAGTTTGGATTGCAAGAGGAGGTACTTGAGGCATCCATCATGATTTGGTCGGTTAAGGTAGATCCTGGATGGAGACCAGTGGTGTCATCTCTACATCTAGTATTAGATGTAGATATATTTATCTTGTATATGGAGGATACAGGTACTACACTAGGATAATGTATGGTGGGAAATGCATATCTGGGAGCCAAGAGTAGGGGTGATAGGTATGTATAGGCTATAGCAATGAGGGAAAGTGGAATATTGGGATATATTAGAGGAGATGTTGAGGATATAGGAGGTAGCCCTAGGGGATATCCTTTGGTAGTGATGAGTTGTCCATAATAGGTAGGTATGGGGTTAGGTGGTGTAGGAGGTGCAGGGCCTAGTAGTCCACATCAACCAATGATGGAACTTGATGATGGATGGGATGGGGATAGTGAGGAGGAGTCTAATTTTGAAATTCTATTATGAGTGAAATAGTAAATGGAGAGAGGTGATGTCCCCATAAGTGGATAGAAGGAGTCGATAGTTACTCTAGAGGGGTGTGGTGAACTTACCCCAGGTGGTATAGAATTTCCAATATATTTACACAACATGATACATGCTTATGAGGACATTACCATGTTGTGGGATATAGTGTGATAGGTGGAGGGGAATTGACCCATAAAGAGATGGCTTGGATGCAGGAGTGGGCCACTCTAATTGTAAATAGGTATGGAGTTGTAATGGGGTGGATAGTAGTTAAGAAAGAGGTGGCCCACGTGAGGGGATAAATGGATATTGTTGAGGCTAGCATACTATAAGTGTAGCAGGATATCATACAGGAGCGAGCATAAAGAGAATTCCTAGTGGCTAAGGAGGATCAACTATGGGAGGAGGCCATGTAGAATGAGGCTCTAGAAGTGGATCTAGAGTGACTATGAGAGGAGGTGACTCAGGATAGGGCTCAACAAGTGGCCTTGGTAGCTCGACTATAATAGTATGCCACCTAGGAGAGGATCTAGAGGGAGGCTATGAAGTCAAAGATAACGTGGCTTTGTGTGGAGGTGACCAAGAAAAGGACTTGAATGGAGGTTATGGTGGTAGAGGTGGATGAAATACATCGAGTGAAGGATCACTTAGAGGGTTTATCCTTTTATAGGGAAAGAAGGTACACCAACTAGAGGTACACTTGGTGATTCATGGTATTAGCATCCTAGGGCCCTTATAATCAGGATCTCAATCCCATGAAATTTGAATTAAGTGATCAGAGAGGCAATTTTAGGTGAGTGAGGTCGGTCCTAGACATAGTAGCCAAGGTGGATCAAGGAAATTCGTGGAGATTCCTACACCACAAGAGGGGAACATGAAGAAACATGATGAGACACAAAGCTAAGATTACATTCATTGTATGAGCACTTTGTTTTGTTTTGTATTTTGTTGATGTGGTGAGAGTGCCACCAATTTTGTATGGTGTGTTTATGTGTGATGTTTTGAATATATGTGATTCGATTGATATACATGATATGAATGTTATATATGTCTAGTGTGAAACATAAATGATCATGTAGGTATGATGTGATGTGATACATGGTGAATGTTAGGTAAGATGAACCTAACTAGTTATGAATATGCATTGATGGATAGGTACAACTATAATATGGAGAAACATGTCTAGATGTGAACTACAAAAATATGGTGATATGATTAGCCCCTCGTGATGTATTGAAACTATATCATTCAGGATGATGAACCTAAAAATATATGACTAACGACATGATCTAATGACTAAAATATGCAACAAGTAATCATGGAGTGCATGAACTGACATGCATGTATAAGATATGCATGGATTGGATATTTATGAAAAGGATGTAAAACTATAATTAGGGGATGCTTGTTGTAAGCAGAGGTAGCACTAAAGCTGTTCATCCCTATTCCTAAATCATGATGAATTTGTAAAATAATTTCTAGACACTCAAATAACATAGTGTGAACAATCAAACTCATCTAGTAGTCATGCAATATCACGTAGATATCTAGAGTAGCCTAACTAAATCTAAGTCTATCATAAACTTGTGTGTGTACATATAATCATTTATCCATTTTGAGGTAGGTTGGA
Source organism: Wollemia nobilis (assembly GCA_028583015.1). Classification (NCBI taxonomy): domain Eukaryota; kingdom Viridiplantae; phylum Streptophyta; class Pinopsida; order Araucariales; family Araucariaceae; genus Wollemia; species Wollemia nobilis. The sequence goes on from JAQPPZ010000015.1 coordinate 408,185, forward strand.
CTAATCCATTGCAAACCTAGCCAAAGTAGATAGCTCATCCATAAGCATGCAGTGATCTATACAAAATGATATTACTAAAGTGACAAATGTATCACCACTTGTAATACTACTCCACTACCAGGCAGGCTCTTGGACTCTATTGTTGGTAATGAAAATTATCACATTATTTTATTTTGGACCAAAGGACCAAAGGGATTCAATCATTTTGATAGTACTCTTAGAGGTTTTTCTTTTTGTTTTTTTCCATTATTTCTTTTTTATTCTCTTCTTGTTATTCTCTTCTTTTTGTGGGTGTTGGATTTTGTTTTCTGCTCATTTTTTGTTTTTGCTTATGCTTGTCCCTTTATTTATCCTTAGATTTATTTTGATCATGCAAATGATAAGATGAGCAAGGGAAACAATTAACTAAATTTTAATTTATATGAAAGTTGTCCTCCGTAGAATCAAAATTTGCTGAAGATGTGAAATATATGAGTGGTCTATGAATGACCTCAATTCAACTAGGATAGCCTTGAAATCCTATACAACTAGATGACATTCAATACAGAGTGATTAGATTAACTATGAATTGTTGAGCAATAGAAAATATTACCATTTCATGCAACTAAGAATAGGATAGGACACCATGATAGTCATACTAACAAATATAATATTAACTCCTCAAAGTTGTACTATATACAAGCAATGGGTGGTCAATGCACAAGGCATATAGGCAGATGATGACAAACAATGATGATACTATGATATGTACAAGAGGATGTAACATAAAAAGACACTTAAAATACATGGTGGTAGGTGACCAACATATATGTGAGAGACCAAAAACAAGTGAAATAAGTTAGTGCAATGACAATGTATCCCCATATGATGTACAATGTATTGGACCAAAAAAATTAGATTGGGAAGAATGTATAAGCAAAGTAAATTGAATAGCAATGTAAGGTAGTAGAAGTCATGTGTGGATGCATATGAAAGTGTAATGTGATGATGAGTAAATAAAATAAAATATGTGAATACGGGACTCTAATTATCGGTATAGTGAAAGAAAAATAATAATAAAAATAAGTAGAGGAAGGAAAAAGAAATATAATAAGGTGAAAAATAAGAGAGGAGAAGGAAGAGAAGAAGATCAAACTAAGTTAAAAGTATGCAGTCACTCATAGTGTGACCATATAATAATGATATAGGGTGATAAAAGAGGAAGAAAATAGAAGGGGAGAGAAGCAAAATGAATCGAAGGTATGTAGATGCTCGTAGTGTGACCATACAACATTGACAAGGTTCTAGTGGAAAGGATAAGAACAAGGGAAATAGGTAGAGGAAAATAGAAAGGAAAGAATACTAAAAATGATATGTACAATGTGGAAGGTAAGGGGTGGATTGAATGTAAAATGCACATATATGGATAGTATTGATAGGATTAGTCTTGGTTACACCTTCAAGAGTAGCTAAAGAGTAGGCATTGGAACCGAATTTGTGAGTGATGATATAAGGTCCTAACAAGTTTGGTGTAAATTTATCTCACATGTGAAGTGTTTGGCTGCTGTTTTGTTGTTTTTATTTAAGGAGCAAGTCCTAAATTTAAAACTATCATGGGTGAACCTTATTGTTATAGGCCTATCAAAGGTTATATTCATAAACACGTGTGTTTTCAATGGCATGAATACAATTTTTCAAGCAGATTATTTGATCAAATCATGCTTGGAAAGCTATGTTATCATCGATAAATTCTTGTAAAGATATTTGTAAATAAGGTATTTCAATATTGAGAGGCATGATGGCTTTGACACCATAAATAAATAAGAATGGTGTCACCTTGATTGAGGTTTTTATGCTTGTTTTGTAATCCCATAGGGTGAGGGGCATTTGGTTATGCCAATAATGATGTGATTCTATAACAATATTACAAATAATAGTGCATGTTGTTTTATTTGTAGCCTCAAATTATCCATTACCCTAAGGGTAGTATGGCATAGAGAAGTTATGTTGGATGTGGTATTTAGAACATAATGCACACACATTCTTATTTTTGAATAGCATACCATTTTCAAAAGGGAGCTTTGCAGGAATACCAAAGCAACAGATGATATGTTGGATAATGAACTCAATAATTTTTGGTCTAGTGTTTTGGACCAAAGAGATCACCTCAACCCACTTTTTTAAATACTTAGTGGCGGTGATTATGAATTTATTATTACTTGAGGAAGTGGGATAAATTTCCCAATGATATACAAACTCCATTGAGAGAATGGTCAAGCATATTGGATGGGTTGTAGGGATTGTGATGAAATGTGAGTGATGTTAGTGTGTTGTTGAAACTTCAAATATTTTTTCATGTATGCACAACAATCATGTGAAGGATGTGCTTGGTAATAGTTATACCACTAAAGTGTCCATTGTATGTACCATTGTGGGTAGCCATAATGATATTATGTGCTTCTTTTATTTCAAGGTATCGTAAGAGGATGCCATCATAGACACATTTATATAAGATATCTCCCAATAAAGTAAAGTGTATAGATATTTTTTTGAAAGAACATTTAGCTATTTAAGATAAATCTAGAGAAGTAATCCTAAATTTATGTAATCCTTAACCTAAAAAAAACCAAGGAAATAAAGGTTTCGTTTCAATAAAATTGATGGTGTTAGTAAAAGAGGGTGTTTGCGGTGTAATAGATGGTTGATAAAGAATTTGGACAAGTACCATAGTGGATTTTGTGTGTGGATATTTGGGTATCAAACACTTAAGTGAGTCCCTGGTATTGGAAAAGTGATTGGTAGAGCATGGGTTTGCCTCAATATCATACCACTCAAACCGATTGAGTAGTTGAATGACCATGTCCTTATATTGCTTGACAATAGGGCATTGAAACTGAAATATACCTTTGAATTAGTTCCCAATAAGCAAGAAGTCTCCCTAGATTTGAATTTTTTTAACACATATGGTGAGTGCCATTTTGAGACTAATAATGAGTGTATCGTATTCAACATTATTATTGATACATAGAAAGTTTAATTTGAAAGATAAGAGAAGCAGTAACCCTTGTGATGTAATAAAAACAACTCCTACACCAACCCCTCGTTCAAAGTAGGATCCATAAAAAAAGAGTAACATAGCTATGATAGACTAAGGTTCAACCTATTGTTCAACTTTAGAAGTGTGAAATACAACATCATCTAGAAGGTTTATAGCAAGTGGGTTGGTAGTTGGTAAAGGGGCTTCAACAAGATGGTCAATGATGACCTACCCTTTGATGGATTTTTGACTAAAAAATTTGACATCATATTTAGTTAGGAGCATGATCCTTTAAGCCATTCGACTATTGTTATAGCTTCTACCCTTCATATACTTGAGAGGGTTATCATGCATAACCACACAAGTCATATGATTGAGCATGTAGTAGCATAATTTTCTAGTGGTGAAGACTAAGGTGAGGTAAATCTTCTCCATATAAGCATACCATATTTCATAATTGATGACTGTGTGACTAATGTAGTAAATTACTTGTTCCTTGGATGCCTCATTTTTTTGATCCAATAGTGTGCCTAATGCAAAATCCATGGTGGATATATGCAAATGAAAGGGAATGTCAAGATGAGGTGGTGATAAAATAGGTGGTGAAGGTAGGTCTTGATGTCATCGAAGGCTCACTAACATTCACTATCCCAATGGAATGGTACTCCTTTTTTAGGAGATTATTGAAAGGATTATATTTATCTGAGAGTTGTGCAATAAATCAAAAAATAGATTGAATTTGCCTTGCAAGCTACATAGATATTTAATATTGGTAGGAGATGGCATGTCAATGATAGCCTGAATATTTTTAGGTTTGACTTCAATGCCATACAGAGAGATGATGAATCCAAGGATCTTTCCTAAGATGACACCAAAGAAACACTTATTGGAATTAAATCAAGCATTGTTCTCAATGAGGTGATAAAAAATCTTGCACAAGTAATGAATATCATCTTGATGCTTCTTAGACTTGGCTAACAAGTCATCTATGTAGTCCCCCATAATTTTATACATGTATTCATGGAATATTGGTAAGTCTCACTAGTTTTCTTAAGGCCAAAGGGCATGACCTTGTAGCAGAAAGTCCCCCACGATGTAGTGAAAGATGCTTTATGTTGGTCTTCTAGATTAATCAAGATCTTATTATATCCTAAGAACCCATCCATGAAAGATAATATTTCATGACCCACTATGGATTCCACCAATGTGTCGATGTTTGGGAGAGGGAAGCTGTCCTTAAGACATGCTTCGTTGAGATTTATAAATTCAATGCATATCTAAACCTCTCCTTTGGGTTTTGCTATAGGGACCATGTTAGACACCCAATAAGGGTAATCAATTGGTTGTATGAACCTCACATCAAGGATATTTTGTAACTCCTATTTTACCATTAGTGAAATCATGGGATTCATATTTCATAGTATTTATTTTATTGTCTTAGCGCTATCATCGAGCATAAGGTTATGAACAACCAAATATGGGTTTAATCCTAGAATATATTTGTAGGACCATTCAAAGATGTGCTTATATTATTTGAGAAATTTTGTAAAACTAGCATGCTCCTCGAGAAAGAGATATTTGACAAGTTTAATGATATGGGGACTCGATATGTTATCCCCAATGTCAACATCGATAGTATCTTCGATGAGCATGTGCAACCCATCCTCGAGTTGAGTAGGAATGGTAATAATATGCAAATAATCTACAACAATAGAGATAAGCATATCATCCTCATGATCACTCTTAGTGTGTTATAGATACCCTAAGCCTAAATAGGGGTGAAATGATAAGGGGAATTAGTTGAATATAACGGATTCTTGGAGAGAAGGAACTCCTATGGGGATGCCTCAGAAAGAATTTGCTAAAAGTCAATGTAATCCAGATTGGTACAAGGAATTTGATTGAGGTGAGCATCATGATAAACAGGGAAAAAAATATCAACAAATATCATATTCACTAACATGATGAAGGTAGGATATTATGGTGTTGCATAAATTGTTATGTGGACAAAAGAGGAAGGAATAGATTGATTGAGGCTAGGTTGAATTACTATCAAGACAGAGTGTAGTATGCATAGAGAGGATAAAATATAGCATTTATTATGTAACTGAATGAATGGAGGAAGTGAGGAAGACCATAATGAGATGGATATGACATCAAAGGGAAGCGATGTAAGGGATAATGTGGTAAATTTCTTGATAAGGCCCTTGATATCATAAGTAGGAGAAATGACAAAGGGTAATAAATCAATAAATAAATGGTTGGGATATAAGTGGAAGAGTGAGAAGATGAAGATTTGTTCTGAATATCATATTTGAGATCCTGAGTATGTCCTTCATTGAGTGCATCCCAAGAGTATTATGAAAGGTTGTTATCTGGCATGGTAATATCTGAGTGTTGGTAACCCAAATTGAACCTATATCCATGTAATTAATAGTGTAGGTGGAGGAAATTTATAGATCCTTGTTCATAATGATCTAGACCAAACCCTTGCCAATGGAAGTATTTGAGAAAATGCTTTGCAAAATCTATATGCAACAAGTAGTCAAGATTATAGCAAAACTTCTTGAAAGGTGGATTTAGTTTAGAAATAGAAGTTGACATATTCAATCCACCATAAATAAAGTTAATGGAGTTCAAGGGTGAACCAAGAGGGATGATGGATCCAATGGTGAGGAGGAAATTATGGGAACGACCAAATTTATAGATAGAATAAATGTTGGGAGGAGATATATGAGTATTATGTATGTTGTATTCTCTCATACCTAGAGTGGTCATGAGTATAGAGACATGAGGTATCCCACAAAATTTTTAGTTGGGAAATAATTTTTGATATGGTGAAGAAAGAGATGATGGGTGTTATTCAAGAGAAGCTAGAATGTAATAAAATGATGAAGGGGATAATGAGGTTTGATTTGTTTGGACTACAATACCAGTGGCTCATTTCTCCCATGAAATATACTCTAATGAAGTGTCTATAATGGTATGAGTATCCTAGGGGGATTGTGATGAATACAAGGATATTATACTACGTAGGTTTTAATAAGTGTGAGGTAGATCCAAAATTTCTAGAGTATGAATGGATGAAATGATTAGGTTAATAAATATGGGAGTGTTTGGTGTATCGGTGCCATCCACGAGAGGTTGTAACCCGAGGGAAGTGGAATAGGAATATGGTATGGAATGTTGTCGTAAAGGTGGAAAAGTAGGTGGGTTTTATGGTTGACTAGAGGTAGTCAAAGAGGATGACAAAATTGGAGAAAAAAGGTTTGGAAATGTGTGGTACAAATAAGGGATGAAATATGGGATAGGTAAAATGTTAGCGTACTTGTATTTTGTTAGTTGTTATTTATGTTTAGCAACTTGTTGCAGTTGTTGCAGCGGCATCCTGTTGAGATGCGCCCTCTTCGGGCTAATCCAGGAATGCAATGTATTATTTAAACGCCTGTTGAATAATACAATCTAGTTCCGTATTTTACATGGCATCAGAGCCACTCGGAAATTCTGGGCGAGAAGATTGCAGGGAGCGGTGAAAGGTGGCTGTGTTGCGACGGGATTAAATTTTTTTTTCTTCACGCCATTGCGTGATATATTAAAAAAAAAAAAAAAAACCCGCGAACGCGCAGGCCGCTGGAAGCTCCTAGGCTACTTAGGACTTATTGTTGAAATATTTTACGATGACATGATATTTGGTTAAATATTTCTCCTTTAGTCCAAAATTTTAGAAATAATTATTAGTGCATATATTGAGAGAGGAACCATTCTCCACCAAGATCCTCTTGATTAATTTCTTTCCAGTATATCTAATAATGTAAATGGTAGAATCCTCTTTTAACTTTAAGGAAAGAAGATTGTCATCATTTAGAGATATGTGATTTTTCCTAAGAGTGTAGGACAAACTATTGACTTAGAAGGTTTATCAAGGCTTCCCTATGAATAAGGGAAGTTTGTAAAATCTCTAAGAGATATATTTGTAGGTATGTTACTTAACTATTTTTGGAGGTCAAAGGAGACTTTTGGTTTTGGTTTCAACACTAAGGTTAATTTTTATACACTTATTCTCCTTTCTTGGGTACTCTTAAGAACTAAGGGTGGCCTAGAGGGTTGGTTGGAGGTAAAAATTGTCTACTTTTGATTTTCTTGAGTTGGTTGACCTTGATATTATTGTCTTGTGGTATCTAATATCATACCAACCATGTTGTTGTAGGGAGATGGCACATTAAAATTACGATACTTGATTGGTTATCTATTGCACATGATTGGGTAGGTTATTTTTGAAAATACCTATATCTTGATTAGTTGTCAGTGTTTGTTGATTTGGAGGTTGATCACATGGATGATTTTGGTTAGGAGTGGGTTGAGAGTCATCCACAATAAGGCAATAGTCATCTATTAGTTTCTAAACCTTGTGTTTCAACCTCTTGCATTGACTCATCATGTGCCCATCCATCCTATGATATTTATAGTTTTGATTGGGTTTATACCAAAGTATCATGGTGTCAAGTTGTTTGATGGGAGGTATTTCTATAATATTAGTTTCAAATTTTTTCTTAAGGAATGAAGAAAAGGGGTTGTTTGAGTCTAGTAAAATTTATTGGTGGGGTCCTTGGGGTTTTCTAATTAGCAACTTCTATAAGCTACTAGCGATATTGACATTTTTGGTTGATATGTTATTGTTACCCCATTACCAACTACATGCTTGTTCTTATATAGGCTCTTCATCAGTATTTTCTTTTCTTTCCTTAACTTGAGTTGGGCTTTCTTATAAGGGCCTTCTCTAATATTCTTTCTAGATCTATTGATTTTTCAAAAGAGGTAATGGTTTTTATTTCTAAATCATATGAGATATGCTCTTATAAGTTACTAATAAAGACCTCTAACATGTCTTAAGGAGGTAGCATGTATCTCCATAAAGACAAGAAATATGAAAAACTTTTATCTTTAACTTGTTTCAATAGGTATCAATCTTGGAGGGTTACTCCTTTATTCACATAAGCTCCAAATTGTTGGACAAATAAATTGGTTATTTACTCAAATTTTCTCAATAAATGGTAGGGTAATTGATAATACCATTCCAAATCCATACCTCCAGTGATCTTAGAAAACATTTTTAGTAACAACATAACATCGTATATGATATCATGACATGTTTTTCTAAACATATTTAAATGTTTGATAGGGTCCTTTGTCCCCTTATACGTGGGTAAAATTTATATGGAAAAATGTTTAGGGTAAGTCCTAGTGAGTACAATAGGATCCAAAGGTTTATTGCACATTTTTTTATAAGAGTAAGTGAAACTTAGAGCTTGAAATGTATTCATTCTTAATGCCAACTATTTCTTATACTTGTCAAAGTTTGAATGTTTAGATTATTTTTGTGAAATGCAACATGGAATGTTGTTGACATATTTATCCCAAGTTTCCCTAATGGTGGATTATAATTATTATAGGTAGGTTGTTGAAAGGGAACTTGGTTAACGTTGGAAGTATTAACATTGTTGTGGTATGGATTATGGAATGAGATGTTTTGTGTAACATCTTGCTATGAGATGAAATTTGCATTTTATGGAATAGAGGAAGGTATGTTAAGAGGAGAAACTTTATTTACATTGGAAGAAGAAAATTGAATATTATTTTTGGATGCATTACTAGTTGGAGGAGGCTGTGAAATTTCCCTAATGTTGGTGGTTGTTGTAGTAGCATATGTTGGTTTATGAAATGGATTAGTATTATGAGAATATTGAAATAAAGTATTGATGCAAATATTTTGAGGAGAATTAATTGGATGATGAGACGTTCTAGGTTATTTTAAGTGGATGTATCTATCTAGGGCTTTATTCAGGACTTGCCTATTTTTCTTAAATAAATTCTTGAACTGATTATGTGATTTGAAGGTGAGTTGACCGTAAGGTCCTTCAAGAGGATCAAAGTCATCACCAATATCTATGTCCTACTTTTCCTCTAGATTGGAATTCTACCTATAAACCTGACCATCCTCATGGCATAGAGGATTCTATTCTAGATCTATCATCTTTCACTTACTCCTAAGTTTTTTTTGTTTTTTTTTGTTTTTCTAATCTATGTAAAAAATTTAAATGGCCTTTTTTATATTTTAAAAATAAGAACAAAAGGGTAAAATAAATAGGCTTCTTATATTACCACTAAGGACATGTTTCATTTCAGGTTCACCAAATATGTAGAGGTGCAAAATAATCCCTATGAACTATTCTTGATGGGTCCACTAGAAGCTAAGGTGATCGTGAGGCTTACCGTTTCTCTACACTTTAGGGGTTGGGGATTGAAGGGTTCACCGGGATTATTTTAAGGATTTAATCCATGTAAGAAATGGAAATTTTGATGTGTTTATTGAGATAAAACTTAAGTTTGGTCTTTGATTATGAACTAAACTATAAATAACTAAAGAACAATTTAGGGCAAATAGTGATGCAAGCAAACAAAATGCTATTCCTAAAATGATTCTTTATTTCAATGAAGACTATCCCAAAAATTGCAAGAAACAAAATTTTCTTTCTAAGCAAGGGTCCAAGAGAATGCACAAACAAGACTAGCCTAAATGCAAACTATATGATTTTCTTATTTTATGCCTAGAAATAAAACACTTTCTTTTTCTTATAACCCAAAACAAGATTTAATCTATTAGATATGTTTATTTATTTATTATTCTCTCAGCTATAGAAAACAAAAAGGATACACAAACACATAAGAAATAGCCTAAAATATATATCAAAACACTTACTTAATTTGGTGGTTGATCCTAGCCAAATTCATGCTCTAAAATCCCTGGCCATGAATTTGGGTAGACCTATAAATCATCAATAGAAATTTTGAAAATTTAATTAGTGTTTGGGGGCCTAATTAAGTTGCTATGAGACTAAGATTTGAGGTATAGCATTTAAGCCCCCTTGTTCCTTTTAGTTAACAATTCAAAATTAAAAGTACTTTCTGACCTTTGAAGACAAGAAAATAAAATGTAGTGAAATATAAAGTATAAAGAAGAGGTTTTAACAAAAAAGCAAACATGCAATGAGCGAAACAAGGATTTTGGGAGTAGATACTTGCCCTCAAATATTTTAAACCAAATTCATGCCCTATAAATGGCAACCATGAATTTAAAAACAAAAGAAAATTGATGAAATCAAAGGTTTTCCCAAATTTCTACCTCATATGGATGGAGTGTGAATTCACAAAAAAGGTTTAAACTAGTATATAAATGCAAAAATGTGATAAAAATAGAAACTCAATGAACTAAGAAAGCTAATAATGCACAATCTAACCTAATGATCTTATGCTGGAAGAAAAAGAATAATGAAAGAGTGAAAGCAACAACCAAAGTGGTAGACCTCTTCTACTCTAGCATACAAGTCATCAAGGCTCCTATAGTTACTCACACAAAGCAGTTGATCAAAAGAAGAAAAAAAAGCAAAGTAGAAATAAAGCATTCCAAAGAGCATTAATCATTGAGAGCATAAAAAGGAACTTATAATTTTTATGAGGTGGTGGTCTTATGATGATCATCATTATGAAAAAGAGAATACAACCCTTCTATTTATAGGAGGTTTGGAAGGTGAGAAAACAATCTACAAAATTGGTTAAGAGCCAATACAAGACTAGGGATTTAAGAGTAAAAACCCAAAAAATTTGAATTTGCACCCCATTTTGGATGATCACAAATTCAAAAAGGTTAGGGAAAAAATACTAAAATAAGGGGAAAAAGGAGCTCAAACTTGCACTTAGAAATTTTGTGTGACTTATAAGGGATATAAGGGAAAAGTGACTCATTTAGATGGGTCAATGTTTTGTATAAAAGACCCAAAAGTGAATCCCTTGAACTAGAGACAAAAAGTGTTTGCTCCTCTGTCTATCTGAAGAAGTTGGCTCAATAAATGGCATCCCTGATCATTGACTCAAAGGACGATGAAAAGGATACCCTAGACCAGTGTATGCAGTAGTTCATGATAAATTTCATCTCTAATTGTATATCTCAAATGGCAGACCTGTGCAATGAACTTAATTTATTTTTCTATAGGAAGTATTTCTCTGAGGATGGTGTTAAAGCCCCTGTTGAAGATGTCAACATTGTTGTTGCCCTGATGGAAGACAAATAGGAGGACAAGGATGTTGTTATGGACACATTGAACAAAGAGCTCCAGGAGGCTGGAGCAAAACCAGATGAAGAATCTTAAGGGTATCCTTCCCTGTATAGTTTGGTTATGGGCTTTATTTCTTTTGCTTAATGCATCTTTTCTTTGTTGTCTTCTTTTTCTATTCAAGGGTATCCTTTGGTTTTCCTATGTTTTGTTGGCTACTTCTCATGGAAAACATTAATGGTAATCCATTTTTTAAAGATTGCCTTTGTTTTGTTCTACTTTAGTTTCTTGGCTTCTCTAGCTTTCCATACTTTTTTTAATCAGGTTTTGGGTCCCTACTAAAACCCATGCTTAATCTAAATTTTTACCCGATCAAAAAAATTATATCTACATTTTATCCCCTTTTTAATGCATTTATGGCCTAATAAATGCATCAAATAAATTTGTAGACACCTAGGGGCAAAAAATGACAAACACAAAAATAAACCAAAGGGATGGGGAATAAATTTAGGTAGAGGGAGCATGCAAAAATGATATTATTTTGAACGATTTGAAGTTTTGTAGGATTTATGGGGCATTGATGATATTAATGCCCCTAAAGCTAGGGTGCCCCTTGATTTTTAGAAGGAATGCAACATTTTAGAAGAAACATCAAATGGCATATGCAAAAGAATGAAGAACCAAAAGAAAGAGAAAAAAAATGAGAGAGAAAGGAAAGGATAAAAGGGGAGGGAAGGGTGAAAATGAATTCATTTTCATTGCGTGAGAGGAAGAAAATGAGCTTTAGAGAAAAGGGATAATGGATTTGTTGATGCACAATGCAACTATTTTGAGGGGTGAAGACAACATTGCAATAGACCGAACATGGGTATGCTTCGAAATGTAACCTTTAGACTAGGTTAGATTATATTAGCACATTTAAAAAAAAAAAAAAATTAAGAATTCATTGCACGAACCCCCAATTAAAATTTTGGCATTGATCACAAATTTGTTCTGGAATTTTGCATCAAACGAATTTGTTCCCTATGATTATAGGGTACAAATTTGTACCCTGTGAGAGCAAGGTATGAATTTGCAAAATAAAAGAGAGAGTGAGAGAGAATAAAGAAAAGAGAAGAGAGAGAAGAAGCTTGCTTGATGTGCATTATTTTGTTTTATGATGATGGAACTAATTAAATTTTGTTAATGTTGTTTTTGTAGCAAGATGTGCTTGAGAGCAAGGAGTGGTGATCAAACACTCTAGAGGATATGGTAGGATAACTCACATTTGTAGATAAAGATATCCTATGGGTAGTGGGGCTATTGCATCTAGTAGAGATGCCCTAGATGGAGATAAATAGAATGTTACTAACAATATTGAGTGAGGGGTTGTATATGGATTTATACAACTTATGACTACCAATGAGGGATATGACCATCACATTGGAGGACATGTGGCATATCTTGAGGATTCCCATCAGGGGGAGTATCATTTAAGAGCATAGGTACCTTATGTAGCACTTTAGATACTATTATAAGATCCAACATATGAGATTTACTAGAGTAGACTTCATGTTAATGAGATATCACAATGATATGGGGTTAGAGCACTTGTGAGTCATGACTATACTCTATGTGGTGGTGGTAGGGATCTTGGTGTGCCACACTAGTAGATGAAACTTACCATGAGTATTGATAGGGGTAGTGGTGGATATGTGATACCAATAGTTGAGCTTTGTAATGGGTCCATACGTACTAGCATGTTTATACAATATATTGTACAAAATTATGTACAAGCATCATATATGGATTATATATACGACATTGCTCTAGGTATAGTGCTAGGAGCACATAGCAATAAAGAGACCACATTCACTACTAGGAACATTGCCTAAGCTAGAGTGACCATCAACATTTAAATGAGGTTGATACTTAGAGCATGTGTAGAGGACACACACTAGTATACTGTCACTAGGGAAGTAGGTGATAGATGATCTATGTAGCACATGATCATCTAATGACCATGGAATTGACACCCTAGGTGGAAATAGGATGGGGAGGAGTTGGCTCAGGTACAAAGGGTTAGGTGGGTGATGAAGGAGAGGGGTGAGTTTGCACTCTACAGGTTTGACCAGGTCTAGTGATAGTTTGGAATACTATAGGACGTGTCAAATTTGCTAGAATATTGGTATAGACATGTATAGAGGGACCGATCAAGGATTAGAGAGGATATTGATGTAGCAATATTCATAGAGTAGGATCTAGATGATACCCTATATATCGATCCAAGGATAAATTATGTCAAGGTAGCCTTTGGGTACAAGATATGGTATAGGACCATTTTACCCCTAAGCATATTCCCATTAGTACCAGTGTAGAGGTGCTAGATCATGGGTTGGGGTATATAGTTGGCACTACAAGAGGCCATCCAACATACCATCAAGTGATAATAGAGGGTAGCAGGACAACCTAAATATATGTAGTTTTAGGTCAAGATGGAGATGGTGAGGTTCAACAGGATTTTCATCAATATCTTAGGGCTGATAGGGGTAAGGATAACAAGAGTTGCCACCATGATGGTACTGAATTAGGGAAAACTAGTGCACCTAATTACGAGAAACAATATGTGTATCTATCCTATCTTGCTTATGAGCATCAAACGGAAGCATGCATATGAAAATGAAGTAAAACCAAACAATAAGGAATGAAATGAAAGAGTCTCTTCTTTATTAATTTGGTGGATCATATCCAAGGTTACACAGCAGTCCCCTTGAGGGAACAAAGGTGATACAATTTTTACAAAGTATGGGGTGCCCAAGGATCAAATCCTCCAAAAAATTTGGGTGCACATCCAGTGCCTTTCCTCATACCCACAATCAAGGTGGGTAGGCCAATGCCACCTCTACTTGTATCTTCAATCTCTTATGTCTGATATTCCTTCCCAATGCCTCTTAAGAACCTTCACCTACACACAAGGAATCAAAAGGGGTCAAGTAGCAAGGGTGTGTGGAGGGAAACATGTAATCCCCATAGGCACAAAATGGCACATATATTAAAACTAAATCAAATCATCTCATAATGCTTTGAAACTTTATGGGGATGTTGAATAAGAGGTTTGGAGGGGATATCACCAAAAACATATCATAAATTGCATACGTGGACCCCTCTATTTTGCACCGTCGACCTACAACCTACGAAGACCAAGATAAGCAAATTCCCAAACTAGACATGTCCAAAACATATAAAATTTAGAAATAATGCATAAATAAACATTTTAAGACAACCCATATGATTATATTTCCAAAATGAGGTGCATATCCACTTGCATGCAACTGAGGTGCCCAGATGGGCTCTACGAACCTACAAAAATTTAAAAATACAATATCTCAGCCAATTTAACCCCAAATTACATGAAATTTAAGCAACATAATATGATAGTATAGAATAATATAATTATAAAAAAGTAATAAAATTGTACAAGGATTTGTCCTCGTATCGGGGGGACGGTGACGACTGCAACTAATTAGAGGGCACCCTAGGAGGGGATACCCACAAATTATGCATATTTTTTGCTACCAATCCCACTAGGGAATTATCCTAAATAGTTTAATGGATTTTTTCATCGAATTTGGTGAATAAATTCATCTAAATGGAAAAGTTATGCTCAAAAGACCCTCTTGAAGTCACCCGGTAACCTCCTTTGCTAAGAAGAGATCATGAGGGAAATAGAGCACAATAAGTTGAGGGGAAATCTCAGAAAAAATCCATTGCATATCCTAGAACTACTTTCCCTATGTTTTTATGTGGACCTTGTATCCATTTTATAGCCCAAAGGGGCTCATGTGTAGAAAGGCATGCAAGGGCATGCATGGTTGGAGGTGCCATTTGTCAAAAAGGAGGTATGCATTGGGTGTGGAAGAGAATCTCCATTTTGGGCCTCCATTATGAAGCATATCATAAGGATGTAGTTCCCTCTAACCTGCATGCTCCAATTGGCGGGTTAAATGGCAGTTTCTAGGCGCTAAGTGTCCCAAATTTGATTTTTTTTGGGTCAAACTTGCTCACCGTCCCACCATGGGATGATGGCTAACCACCATCCTAGGGTGGGATGATGGTAATTTGCCACTATCCCATGGTGGGACGATGGTGAATTTTGGGCCAAAACCCCCCAAAATTAGGCCAAAAGCCTTCAAAACCTCTTTCAAAGTGGCTAAAACCATTGTGAGCCTTCTGAGGGCTGCCCAAGGGGCCATATGATGTCAATTTAATCATTGTTTGTGGGTGCTTAATCAGGTTAACCATATTTTAGTGTCTACAGATGCCCCTTTTTGAGATGCATTGTTTGCAGCACAACGTTGAGCAAAAATAGATGACCAAAATATTAAATGATTAAGGTTAATCGATAACCTAACCAACTTTTGATGCCCCAATCATGGAAAGGGTGTGCATTCTTGAGTTCTTGTTTCTGACTCACTAAATGAGCTTGCCTAAGCTTAATCATTATCCATCATGAAGGGATAGTGCCCATGACTTCATGATGCCAGTAATGTCAAGTGTTATGATGTGATATTGTGTGCTTGTTTGTTGCCCCAAGCAGGGGCATGATTGTATTTCTCAAAGATTCGTTGAGTGACCGTAATTTGTATAATTGAGTGTTTATTTTTTTATTTTGATTATGAATTTGTTAAGTATGACTACCCCCTAAAGTTATGAGTTGTTGAGGGAATGACCTAGTGAGAAATTTGACGAGTCGGTTGACCCAGATTTGACTTAATTTTGGTGGGTTTTGGATCTTTTCTTTAGCTTTTTATGTTGTTTTGTTGTGTTTTAATTGTTTTAATTGTTTTTGAATTTGTGAGTTTTCATGAGATTTCATAGAATAATACCTCATCAACATTGGATGCCCCAACCATGGAAAGGGTATGCCTCTGGAAATTAATCCCTTCAATAAGTTGAGGAACTTGATTTTGGTGTTCTTTGGCATATTGGAAAACAAGCTTAAGTCTAATCCTAGCCTTGGTGGCAGTTGAAATATGAGCTCATGTCTACGCTTTAGCCTAGCCTTGATGGCAATTAGGAGATAAGCTTAAATCAAATCCTAGCCTTGATGGTGATTTGGAGATAAGCTTAAATTAAATCCTAGCCTTAATGGCAATATGAGATAAGCTTAAATCAAATCCTAGCCTTGATGGAAATAGGAGATAAGATTAAATCAAATCCTAGCCTTGATGGTAATAGGATATAAGCTTAAATTAAATCCTAGACTTGATGGCAATAGGAGATAAGCTTACTAGTTTACTTGAATTTGTTTTTGATCTTTTACTTATTTTTCCCAAGCAAAGGGGGTGCATGACTGTCTTTGGCAATGATTCGCAAGACGAACATGATTAACTTGATTAAGTTATCCATTGTTGATTTGGATTAAACATGTTGTTATTATGACCAATGAACTTAGTGGATGCCATTGGGGCATTTGGGATGACCAAAGGATTTATGGATACCTTTGGAGCTTTTGGGTGACCAAAGGGTTTATGGATACCTTTGGGGCTTTTTGAGGTTTATTGCTTAACTGTTTGATTTCTTATTAGGCGAGGTATGATACCAATAATTCCCCAGTTGATGTTACAAAAATATTTGATTGATTTACAATTATGATAATTTGGAGCATTAGATGCATTATGTGTTATGATCTATGGATGAATTGATGGATGCATGTGTTGTACTATGATGTTATTTGAGGATATGTAATGTGTGTATGCATAATAAAATGGATGATCTATTGATGTGTATTGATGGAATATGAACACTATATGACATACTATGTTAGCACCATAGACTGTATAGAATTCATCAATTCATGTGGAATATTGTTGTGAGACTATATAATGGATTTGTGAATAATTTAACTAAAATGGATGTGGTGAAGTTATATGATGTTTGTAGGATGTTCATGAGATTTTCACGAGACTCAAACATTCTAGTCAATTACCCAAAAGCTGTATACTAAACATGCATGATTTTTTGACAAGGTATGAATATGTTAGGATGACCAAGATACTCAATATCCCTATGTGTGCAAGTGAGTTCATTCCTATTAGATGCATAAGGATACCACCAGTGCCAAGTAGGCTCTCAACCAAACCTGTACTGAGGATCACCTAATGAATGCCACCATCCTAGGTTTTGTACTAAGTATGACTAGACCACTAGGCAATCTAGGTTACCAAAGCTAACTCATCCACATGCAAACATTGGTCTACACATATGCCCAAAAGCTAATATGGCAGACATATCGTCATGCGGGAGGTTACCGCCATTTATGGATAGGCTATCCACCAAACCCGTAATGAGGATCACCTGATGGTTTTCCAAATGCTGAGAGTTCCAAGGATTCAAGTTTGACTCTCTAATTTCTTCAATTTTATTGGGATACTTGCTCTCATATAGAGTGATAAGAATCACTGTTTATTTTTAGTTTTTCTTTTTCTCTTGAGCAAGGTATTCAAGTTTTGAGTGATGTGGATCACTATTTCTTGTGCTTTTTGATGTGTGCACTTTTGGATTTTGTACTTTGGTATTTGTATTTTGAATTTTTTCTTTGTGGGGATTTACAAATTTAGACTGCTGAAAATATGTGACAATGTGGGATTTTGATGACAAAAAAGGGGGAAAACCACTTATTGTTGTGGGGGGAATTGGGTAGGGGAAAACTTATCCTTTTGCCAACTCTCAGCATTCTTGAACCATTCACATAGGGGGATGAGCAAGATGACCTTTTTGCGTAAGGTAACCTAGACCACTTCATGGGTTTCATCTATATTTGTGCAAAACTTGGATTGTTAATGATTAATTGTGTTTGGGATATGATGTACACAAGGCATAATCAATGCAAGACTCTACCTCCTAAAAATCAAGCTAGACTTCTATAAAATTTGAGTAGAAACTAGATATGGCTGAGTTGTCGAAACCATACTGACATTCTAAAACAAATGTCTAAGTGAAGGGAATGGACACGACTATGGAAATTTATGAAATGTAGATGGAAATTATAACTATGGAATGAGGTGAATGATGACCTTGACAACATTGATTGCGAATTGTGACTAGTGTAAAATCTTAGTGCTAGACATGTATGAGCCACTCTAAAATGTAAATTACAAATGATGATTATGCCTAATCTAAGCGATTATGCAATGGTATGCAGTTTGATGAGAATGCAATATTTTTGTATTTTTGTGCTTTAATGATGTTTTTGAGTTTTTGATTGATATGTATATACATGTTACCAACGGTATTATTTTGGGGCCATTAGGGCATTTGGGGGGTGACCAAGGGGATTACAAATGCCTTTGGGGCCTTCAGGGTTGACCTAGATGATTTTATATGGTCTAGGGGCATTTTAGTTTGACCAAGTGAGTTGTGGACACCCTTGGAGAATTTTTGTTTGACCTAGATGATGAAAACCCGCTAGGAGCCTTTTGGGTGACCTAGATGGTCAGAAGTACTTAGAAAGTGTCTACGACTACCTAGGAATATTTGGTTGTGACCAAAGGGCTTATGGATGCCTTTGGGGATTTTAGGGTTGACCTAGATGATCGTAGATAGTATAGGGGCATTATGGGTTGACCAAGCAGTATGTAGATACCCTTGGAGCCTTTTTGGTCCCCTATACAGTTATAGACCACCTAGGGGTGTTATGAGTTGACCAAGAAGTATGTAGATACCCTTGGAGCATTTTGTAACTTTACTTACTTTATGTTCGTAGGAGTAAGGTGCAATACCTAGTATACCCCCAACATTTGTGGTGATCAAAGAAAGCGAGGAAGGTGTGATACCTTTAGAATCCCCAATTTTTACTGTGATTGATGCGATGTTAAACAAGACCTATCCTAATGCAAGTATAATGGCTAAAAAGTACCTAATGCAATGCAATTAAAGTATGCAAGGGTACATGCCAAATGTTTTTGTGTTTTAATATTTTGCAATATTTTTGAAATTATAATTATTTTGAATGTTTGTGGATTTTGACATTTTATGATTTGTTTGGATTTTTGGTGTTTTAAATTGTTTTTTAATTTTAAGTGTTTTGTGAAGAGGAAGGCATGATACCTTAGGCACCCCTAGTGTGTGCGCTACTCAATAAATGTGAGAGAGGTGTGATATCATTAGAGTTCTCACTATGATTCATTGGTTGTGATGTGGATTGTGGGGAAGGTATGCTACCTTTGGGTTGCTCAAAGTGGTTGGCAGATGTTGTGTTTACTTCATGTATGGGCCATAGGTCTTGGAAGTATCCTATCAGTTGGTTGTTAGGAGCAAGAGGATTTCCCACCATAAGCTCTTACCTCTCGATCATATCCTGAACTAAATCTCTAAAGGGATAACATGTCTAGATGTCATGACCTCTTTGTCTATGGTAAACACAGTAAATATCTTTCATGTGTTCCTTTGATCTATGTTTGTTAGGTTTTAATGGATGGATATCGAGAAGCGTGATTGCTCGTGTTGTTGGAAATATTGTAATTGAAGGGAAATTCCTTGATAATGTCCTATATGTGCCTAACCTTAGGAAAAATTTAATTTCAGTTTTGCAAGTTGCTAGAAGTGGTCACACTATTGAGTTCAATGCAACTTCATGGAGCATTAGGAAAGGCATGCTACCAATCATTATAGGTTATGTGAAGAATAATATTTATGTGTTAGGTGATGCTCCTCCTAAAGTGTGTTTAGCAACTAATGTTTCTCCTAGTAGCAAGATTTAGCACTTAAGGTTAGGCCATACAAACTATAAAAATATTCAAATAATGAAGTCCAAAAATTTGGTTGAAGGCTTGCTTAACATTTCACCTATTCATGGTTTGTGTGAAACATGCATCTTAGGCAAGATGAGCAAACAAAAGTTTGCAAAGGAAAAGTCAACAAGGGCCACACAAATTCTTCAACTCATTCATATAGATATTATGGGTCCATTACATGTTCTATCACTTGGTGGTGCATCCTATATTCACACATTTGTAAATGATTATTCAAGAATGATCTTTGGGTATCTACTTAAGAATAAATCAGATTGTTTTGATACATTCATGGAGTTCAAATATTTGGTAGAAAATTAAAATGGAGCAAAGATTAAAATTATTAGAAGTGACAATGGAGGGGAGTACAATAGCAATGATTTCAATGAGTTTTTTTCTTCTCATGGGATCAAAAGGTAGTTTACTTATCCATACACTCCTCAACAAAATGGTGTTGTAGAGAGGAAAAATAGGACAATCATGGAGATGGTAATATGTATTCTTGGTGACCACTTACCTTAATTTATTTGGGGTGAAGCAGCCAATACAACAATCTACATTATTAATATGTGTCCTTAAAAATTAGTTGATGGGAATACTCCTTATGAGGTTTGGGATGGTAAGAACCCGAATTTGTCACACTTAAGAGTGTTTGGATGTGATGCATTTTCATATATTCCTCAGAAAAGAGGAAGAAATTGGACAAAAAGTCTCAAAAATGCATCTTTGTTGGCTATGATGCAAAACATAGGGGCTACAGGTTATACTCACCTTCTTCACACATTGTATTTGTCTCAAGAGATGTCAAATTCAATGAATACCTTCTTGAGTTAGAAAAGGGTTACCTTGTTTCAAAAGGACCAAGTGGTTGGATCATTCTAGGGGTCCTAAAGAGCAAAATTTAGTTAGCCAAAGGATAACTAGAAGTATGAACCTTAACATGTCTCTTCTAGCTAAGAAAGAGAATGATCATGAGCCTACTTCTTACCATGAAGCTTCACAACACTATTTTTGGGTTGATGCCATGAAGGTTGAGATGGATTCTCTTCTAAAGAATAAAACTTGGGATCTAGTGCCTTATCCTAATAAGAGAAATGTTATTGGGAACAAGTGGGTCTATAGAATTACGTACAATTCTAATGGAGAGATAGAAAAGTATAATGCTAGATCGGTTGCTAAGGGTTATGCTAAAAAACATGGCATTAAATATGATGAAACCTTTGCACCAGTTTCCAAAATGCCCACCATTCGACTTCTCATTGCTATTGTTGTTGCTCAAGGATGGCAGATTTTCTAGCTTGATGTGAAAACTACCTTTCTAAATGGTGATTTGGATGTGGATATCTACATGAGTCAACCACAAGGATATTTTGTACAAGGTAAGGAAACACTTGTGTGTAAACTAAAGAAAACCTTGTATGGTATGAAGCAAGCAGCTAGAGCATGGTACATGAAGATTTTAGGTTACTTCTTGTCTCTTGGTTTTGATAAATGCTATTCAGATACAGATCTCTATGTTCTTAGGAAGGATAACTTGGTCATTTTAATTGCTCTATTTTTTCATGACCTTGTTATGACTGGAAATGATAATGAGGCCATTTTTGATTTCATCTCCAAATTAAAGTTAGAGTATGAAATGACTGACCTTGGTCTTCTACACTACTACCTTGGCATGCAAGTTTATCAACATGAGGATTGTACCTTTTTTAGTCAATCCAAGTATGTTGAAGATATTCTTAAGAGGTTTGTTTTGGAGGATGGCAATCCTACTTCCATTCCTATTTCTACAGGGGTTAAGTTGGAAGTAAGTACAAAATTTAAGTTGGTTGATGCTACATTGTATAGGCAGCTCATTGGTAGTCTTATTTATGTTACCATCACAAGGCCAGATATTGCTTTTTTAGTTGGTATGATGGCTAGGTTTATGCAAAAACCTTATATTGAACACTTACAAGCTACCAAGAATATTCTAAAGTACCTTTTAGGTACTAGAGATTTGACACTCAAGTATTCTAGGCTTCCTTCCTTTGCTCTTTCTAGCTATGCTGATTCTAATTTTGGAGGGGATAGAATAGATAGAAAGTCTACCACAACATATGTTTTTAGTATTGGGTTTGCAGCTATCTCTTGGTCTTCCAAGAAGCAAGATACAATTGCTATTTCTACAACAGAAGTGAAGTATAAGGCTACGACAACAACTGCATAGGAAGCGGTTTGGCTTCGTACCCTCATGAAGGAAATTGGATTTGAGCAATTTGGTCCTTCATGTTTGCTCTCTGATAATCAATCATCTATTGCCTTAGATAAAAATTTTGTAATGCATCAAAGGACAAAGCTGTTGAAATCCAAGCCCACTTTATCAGAGAGAAGGTATTGGATGGGACTATTCAGTTGGAGTATTGCCCATCATCTTCTAATTATGTTGATTTGTTCACCAAACCTCTTCCCAAGGAGAAGTTTTGTAAGCTGAGGGACTCACTTGGTTTGGTGAAGTTATCCTCAAGGGGGAATGAAGTGTAGTTACACTTGTGTGATGACAACTTCATACTTATGAGGTGTTTTGTGCTATATATATGAGTTGATCTTTGGTGGTATAATTGATTTTTGCATCTCTTTTGAACATGGTACTTTCTTGTTTCCCTTGTGCAACTTTTGTACATGTTACTTTGTAGATGGCATTGTACAATTATGGTATATGATGCAATTGATTTATGCGACTCTTTTACATGGTACTTTCTTGTTGCCTTGTGCAACTTTTTTCATGGTACTTTCTTGTTAGCATTTATGCTACTTTTGTACATGATATTTTATGGTTGGCTTTATGCAATAGGTGTGCACACTTTCTTATTTTCATATACCTTATGTAAATCTTGTACATGGTACTTTTTTGTTAGTCTTGTGCTACTTTTGTACATGGTACTTTAGAGTTTGCATTATCATGGTAATCCTTGTTTGCTTTATGCAACTTTGTACATGATATTTTTTGATCAACTATA
Source organism: Wollemia nobilis (assembly GCA_028583015.1). Lineage (NCBI taxonomy): Eukaryota > Viridiplantae > Streptophyta > Pinopsida > Araucariales > Araucariaceae > Wollemia > Wollemia nobilis. The sequence goes on from JAQPPZ010000015.1 coordinate 431,076, forward strand.
TAGCACGTGACTATAAGTATGGCTTGGCATCTTTTTGTGATGACTTATAGTTCACTATTTGTTAGATCAGTTTTGTTATAATATTAGGATATTCATACATGTTGTGGTGAATATAGTATGATGATGTATCTAACTGATCTTATGTTGAGTTGCTTGTAGCTTGCAGGTACTTTCATTTTGGATTTTGCAAGCTTATTGAAGACATCCTTGTGATGTTTTCTTCTTGTCATTTGCAACCACTTGTGGTTGATGGATGGCTTTGTAAGCTGCTTGTATCTGAAGCTGCTCCATTGGGGGCTTGCAGTCTCATTTTGACCCATTTTGTATTGGTGCCTTATTGTAGATCATTCTTGGTCATAAAAGCTCATTGTAACTATATTACTCATGTGATTATCATCCCCATTTGCATCTTTAGGGGGAGAATGTTTCTTTATTTCATAATTCCTTTCCCCAATATTGCATTAAGGGGGAGTGTTGGAATATGTATTGCAACATTGTGTAAATTATTCTTAGACTAAAATATAAAGTCTAAAGAATAATATTTGAATTAGAAAATAATTCTATTTTATGTAAAAATATTCCCACCCAATTAATAAATAAATTAAGGGCACCAGGAATATTTAATTTGTGAGAAAAATTTGTTTCCCTTTTTCTAGCAAATATTAAAAAGTAACCAATCACTTTTTAATATTTGATAGATCCCACTTGTCACACATCTCAAGATAATATTTTGATAAGATTTTTCACACATATCAAGATACGATTGTGATAAGGTTAGGGCAGTTTTAGGGTTGTAGTAGAAAAACTTCTCTTTAAATAGGGGTGTTTTCTACTACATCTTATCATATCATGTTAATGGATATTGTTGCACAACATTGAAGCATTCTTGTATTGTTGAATCATTGAGTAATATAGTGAGCTTCATAGTGGATGTTTCCCTTCTTCATTTGAAGTAGGGTTTTACTACTTAATATTGGTGTTGTGGGTTTTCCTCTTTTGTGTGTGATTGATATTGTGGAGCATTCTTTGATCTTGGAGAGACTTTGCTTGTCTCACATTTGGTATTAGAGTGGTTGAGATATCCATCAAGTGTTTTCAATCCTTTGAGGTGAAAAACCCATTAAGGTATATATATTTTTTGTTTTAATGTATGCATTTGATATTTGGGTATTTTATGCATTTGATATTTGGGTAAATTTATTTTGCAAATCTGCCATTAGGGCTTATAGATTTATTGTGTTTTTATTTTTGATCTAGTTGTTATATCTTTTGCAAATGGTGTTTTCATTTTAAATCTATATTTTTTTTGCATTGAGCTTTTGCTGGAAGGGTTTTGGAGCCAAACGGACCTCATGGTTGCATCTAGAAGGCACAAAAACCCTATTTCCATATATTATTTGCCCTATTTTGGTGAAAAATAAATTTGAGGTAAATTTTTTTTATTTGGCCCCCCCCACCCATTTTGTTGTATAGTCTGAATTTTTTTATTATTCTATTTTTTAATTAAAAAAATAGTCAGTTTTTATTATTCTATTTAAAAAAATATACTATTTTTTTATTAAATGATTGTTTTTTTATTAAAAATGGAATAATAAAAAAATTTAGATTGTACAAAAAAATGGGTGGGGGGCCATTTGGCCCCAAAATAAAAAAAAAAATTACCTAAGATTTATTTTTCACCAAAATAGAGCAAATAAGATATGGAAATATGGTTTTTGGACCTTCTGGACGCAACCATGGGGTCCGTTTGGCTCCAAAACCCTTCCAGCAAAAGCTCAATACCAAAACTTTATAGATTTAAAATGAAAACACCATTTGCAAAAGATCTAAAAACTAGATTAAAAAAACATAATAAATCTATAAACCCTAATGGTAGATTTGCAAAATAAGTTTATCCAAATATCAAATGCATAAAATACCCAAATATCAAATGCATGCATTAAAACAAAAAATATATATACTTTAATGGGGTTTTCACCTCAAAGAATTGAAGACACTTTATAGAGATCCTAACTGCTCTGATACCAAATGTGAGACAAGCAAAGTCTCACACGTGCCTCATATAATTTATTGAATATTGATGCTAAGGGATTTGACAAATGAGTATATTTTCTTTGCTTTTGTTGTAGATGGTTTTTGACCAACGAAGGTTGAGCCTGGTAATTAGGTTACACTGGTAATTGCGATGGGGGAGCTTGGTTTAAGGGTTCAAGGATGCTTAGAACCACTTGATTGATTGGGGCTACATTTTGTTGTGTGTTACCACCTTTAATGTTCTTGTTTGGCTATTCCCTTTTGTGGAGTCGTACATCACCCTCCTAGACCTTGATGTCTTCAATGAATTGGGCTTATGCTAAGACCTCCTCAAATGTTTGATATAATTGTAATTGTAAAAGAAGTGAAATCTACTTTGAACAACTTCTAGTAAACATTCAGATGAGTTTCGTTGTGGGTAGGGTTAAAGGTAGTTTTAACATCACCTTTCTCCATCTATTACCATACTCCATGACTGGCTCATCATCAAGTCGATGTTGGCTAGACAAGTCAATCAAGGTTATCCTTTTCTTAGCGCTAGAGGAAAAACACCCCAAAAATGCATCAGACAATTGCTCAAAGGTGTTTATGCTATGACGTGGTAGATGATTATACCATTCTAATGCATCTCTAAATAATTTTGTAATGAATATTCTCAACATCAAAGGCTTATAATATTGAAGATGAGAGCACTTAAGAATGAAGCTTGTCACGTCCTCTTCTGCATCTTCATCATCTTTGAAATCTTCAAGTTTGGGCATCTGGAAATTTGATGGGTATGTCAATGATGACACTGATGGATGTACAGGCTGATTACTAAGCTTCTTTAGTGTGGGTTTTTGATAACCCAAAATTTGATTTGGCTTTTCTAATGCCTTCAACCGATCAACTAGAAATTTGTATAGCCCTAACGACATAATATGATCATCTTGTTGTTGCTCTTTATTAGACGAAGGATGTCACTTTTTATGTTAATGTGGATGATAAGCATTATCATTATGTACCTCATCATAACCGGGTTTAGGGTAGGCATCTATTTGATCCTGATGTTCCCATTGGGACTCTTCATATGATTCCTCCTCGTATTGATCTTGGTACTGTTGAGGAGTATGAGGCTTTTGATGATAACTATATCATGGCATTTGATGTTGAATACGAGTTTGGCATGGCCAAGGGGGAGTATTTTGATATTGTATTGGGCATCTTACCCATTGTTGCATCCTATAGGTGCTACGTGTAAGCACAACTTTAGGTACTGCATTATGTAATTGCTCTTGTTTTATCTTTTGTTGTTCTTGTATCTTTTGTTGATACAAATCTTGTAGGTGTACTCATTGTGAGTCCACCCATTGTTGATGTACTTGTTGTTTAGCCAACTAGATTTGATCTGTATGTTGTTTCCTATTAATATTTGGCCTAATTTCCTGATGAGTATGATATGGTTGCTCCATTGCATGGGGTTTGTGTATCCTCATATTTGAAATATGGATGGGTTTATCATGTCTTTCCCCCCTAGTAGGATCTAATGCTTGTTTTCCATGCTCCCTAAGGATCACATTACCTTGAGACTCTAATTTATGAACTGGATCTGTATAATCTGATGATGTAGAGTCATCACATGGTTGCACCAAGTACTCTTCACAAGGAGTAGGTAGATGGTTGGGATCTTCTCCTTCACCTATTAGGAAAGACTCATATTTAGTTTTGGATGTAATATCTATATATTCAGGTTGCACATAAGCACAATGTGTGAATTTTGAGCACTCTCTGTGAGGAGTATGAGGGCAACTTGCTCGATCAAATAGGGTGGTTTGCTCACCCAGGCTAGGCCATGGTGTACTCTCATGTTCATATTAAGATTAATATATAAAGTAAGTTGGGGTGTGAATCCGTTATATTGATCTATTAGACCCCTTAGTGGGCATATTATTTTCTATATAGAATTCTATCAAGGTATCCCAATCAGGGAGTTTTCCTAGAGGACCTATGGGTGCTTCCCTAGTAGGGGTATCTCGAAGGTTTGCCCCCCTAGGGATGATATTGTTGTTATGATAGGACCTAGGATGCCATTCAGGTATGGGCATGTCCTTTAGACTTATTTTGAGATATTCACTAGATATGGAGCTTTAATCTATCACTAAATTGGAGGTCTTGTTTTCAACCGCCTTTGAACCAAATTGGTAAAACGAGGGTCCATCGGCCATTTTTAGAAAATTTTGACTTTCCTAAAAATGTTATAAGTGTTATATATCAAAAAAATTAGTGTGACAAGCTTATTATAATGGGCTAGGTCTTAAAATTTTGATTTTTGGATCAAAAAATTGTATTTTTAGAATATTTGGCCAACCGGGACCTGTTGGGAAATGCCCATTTTTGGGATTTTTTGGAAAATTTTGAACCATGAAGAGTTAGGACACAAAATTTCTAGGAGAGGTGCAGAAGGTTCTAACTAGGACAAAAAAAAAAATTGGCAAGTTTTGGAGTTTTCTAGACCATTTTATGACCGTTTTACTACAATGTTTCCCTATTTTTGGCCTCAAAAATAGAGTAATTACAAAACCAAAATAAATTTTTCGTTATAGCTCCATTTTACACTATTATTGAACCGTTGAAATTTTTTTTGAAACCCTATTTTTTAAAAAATTAGGGTTAGGATCTAGTCCCAGATAACAAAGAAACGCACAAAGCAGACAATATGATTATATTTTACTGATTAAATGTGTGTCCTAAACTTGTTTTAGTGTGTTGTTATTTGCTCTTGTTGTGGAATTATAATAAGGTAACTAAACCAAATTGGTGACTAGGGACACTAGTGCCAAACATGAGTTCTCAAAAGAGTCTAGGGTACATCGCTTAAATCCTAGTGGGGGGTTCGCCTAGCTCTTCCACTCTGAAATAATTTTTCCAATAGTGGGAGGTAGTTTGAAAATTAGTGACCTATTCCATCTTGAGAGAGTGCCCTATTCTATTTAAGGAATATATGGGCAAGCTAGTGGAAGGAGGTGAAATCCAATGTCACCAGTCTGAATTGGGGGTTGGTTATGAAATCCAACCTTACCAATGTTATTGTGAAGCGTGCAAGTGTGTGTGGTTCCTTTTAATCCCAAGAAAGTAAGCAAATAAGCATTAAATGATCCTTAACTAAATGTATGTAATAAATGTGTTTTAATTTCAAAAATTTAGGATAAAGAAACCTACAAATGTAACTTATGAATGCAAATGTGGTAAACTCAGCTACAAGAGACCAACAAAATGGACTCCAATCACATAACACAAATTCAATATAATGAAAGAAACTTGAAAATCAACATTATTTTCATTATTGAATTCACACCCCTTCTCCAAAATATTACAATCCATCATATAGCAACCTAAAACCAAAGAAACCCTAAATATGTATTTTTTCTAAAAATTTCTAAAAATATATATTTTTCTAAAAACTACCAAAAATAGAAACGATTTGGATTGCACCCAAATTCGATGCACACATCCCTATTATAATAACAAAACTTACTTTAAAATAATAGGTCTCAAATTAAGGTATAACAAAAGATAATAAAACTCTAACATTAAAAAAAACTCAAAAAACCCGGGAACCTATTCTAAAATCTAATTTTGGGAAACTAGATGGAGGAGTTAGGTACCGAAAACATGTTTTTTAGAGATTTGGTTCAATAGGAGATTCACCTGATACATAACATGCACACAAAACCACCTATTAAATTTCAAGGCCAACTGGCATATGGTTCACAAGTTATGGCTCCGACAAGGTGCATCATTCTCCTCTGGTCAAAAAGAACTCAGCTCCTACGAGTTCATCTGAATTGAAATATTGTAGCTTTTGGTTATGAATTTTATTTAGCTCTGACTCTGAAACCCAAGTTTTATCTGACTATGGTAATCCTTCCCATTGAACCAGGTATATTTTGTAGCTCCCATGTCTGGTGGTGATCACCTTCTTATCGAGAACTTGTGAAACTCTATCTTTTTTCTTCTTAGGCATTTGTCGTGCCCAATTTACTATCTCCTATAATTCACCATCCTCGATAGTACCATTATACTTAAATAAATTAGAAACATTAATAATAGGTGAAATATCAAATTCATCAGGTATCTCCACTTTATAGGCATTATCATTGATCTTCTTCAAAATCCTACATGGCCAAATTTTATTAAGTTTTAGTTTGTTATACGTCCCCTTAGGAAATATTTCCTTCATAAGATGAACCATGACCATATCACCCTCTTCAAACACTTTCACCCTTTTATGTACATTAGCAGACTCTTTGTAGTGAGCATTACTACTCTACAATTTTTCCCTCATTGAATCTTGTACTTTCTGGATATGCTTAACAAATGCTTCTGCATCATCACTAACTTGATCTCCAATTGGTAACTCAAACAAATCTAATACACCTCTAGGATTTCAACCATAAATAATTTGAAAAGGAGATTTACCTATCGACCTGTTCAGTGAACTGTTGTATGCAAATTCAGCTTGTGACAAGGCTAAATCCCATTGTTTTGGTTTTTCTCCAACTATGCACCGTAAGAGGTTTTCCAAGATTTTGTTCACTACCTCTATTTTCCCATCGGTTTGTGGGTGGTAAGCACTACTGAACTGCAGTCTGGTGTTCAAATTTTTCCACAATGTCCTCCAAAAGTGACTCAAGAACTTAGTATCCCGATCAGAAGTAATAGTCTTTGTAACACCATGCAACCGCACAATCTCATCAAAGAATAAGACTACAGTCCTAGTTCCATCATTAGTTTTCTGACAAGCAATGAAATGCACCATTTTTAAAAAAATTTCTACCACAACAAAAATTGAATCCTTACCCCTCTATGTCTTGGGCAACCCCAACATGAAATCCATACTCAGATCAGTCCATGGTCCTGTAGGAACTGCCAGTGGCATATACAACCATGTATTTTGTGCATGGCCCTTAGCCATTTGACATACTCTACATTTAGATACAAACCTAATTATGTCTCTCCTTATTTTTGACCAATAGTACTTCTCCTCTACAAGAGTGGTAATTTTGGCTACTCCAAAATGACTAGCCAAACCCCCACTATGTAATTCCCTTAAGATGTTCTCTCTCATAGAGCCATTCAGAATGCATAATCGATTACCCTTAAACAAGTAACCATTATGTAAAAATACTCTTCAAAAATAGTATAGGATTCACCCTCTATCGCACTTTTACACTGTTGGATAGTATTCTCAAAATCTGCATCAGATTCATACATATATTTAATCCCCTCAAATACTACCACTTCATTCTCCATAGTGGTCAAGAACATGACTCTCCTACTCAATGCATAAACAACCTTATTTTGTTTTCCTAACTTCTGCTTCAGGACAAATGTATACTATTGCAAAAATGAAACCCATCTGGCATGCCTACTATTTAACTTTTTTTAAGATTTGACATACCTCAATGGTTCATGATCAATAAACAACACAAACTCCTTTGAGAGTAAGTAGTGCCTCCAATGTTGCAATGCTTGCACAATTGCATAAAATTCCACATCATATGTAGAATAATTCTTTCTTGCATCATTCAGATTCTCACTAAAAAATGCTACAGGTCAGCCCTCTTGACTTAAGACACCACCAATTCCAACAAATGAGGCATCACAATCAATCTCAATCACCTTACTGAAATCTAGTAACACTAGAATAGGGTCTTCTGACACCTTCTTCTTCAAGAGTTCAAAACTCTTTGTTGCTGCCATAGTCCATACAAACTCTTTCCCCTTCGTGCACTCTGTTATAGGGGCAACTATACTACTGAAGTTCTTGATAATTTTTTCTGTAAAATGTAGCTAGGCCATGAAAGCTCCTTACTTATGTTATAGTTCGTGGAAGAGGCCATTCCAAAATTACCTTCACTTTCTCGTCATCCATCCTCATGCCATCTCTTGAGATTACAAATCCTAAAAACACTAAACTATCCTGAATAAATCTACATTTCTTCAAGTTGACATACAATTTCTCCTTCTTGAGCACGTCTAACACTATTTTTAGGTGTAACAAATGCTCCTCTTCACTTTTACTATAAATCAAGATGTCATCAAAATACACAACCACAAACTTACCATTATATTCCCATAGTACTTTGTTCATCAATCGCATAAATGTACTAGGTGTATTAGACAACCCAAATGGCATCACCATCCACTCGTACAACCCATATTTTGTCTTAAAAGCTATCTTCCATTCATCCCTTTCTATAATTTTGATCTGGTAGGAGCCACTCCATAGATCAATTTTATTGAAGTATTTAGCTCCAGCCAATCTATCCATCATGTCATCCACTCTCTGTATAGGATACCAATATTTTATTGTGATCTTCTTTATGGCTCTACTATCCATAGACATCCACCAATCACCATCTTTCTTTGGTTTTAGAATTTCTAGAGTCACACATGGACTCATACTCTCCCTAACTAATCCCTTCTTTATAAAATTTGTCACTTGCCTACTCAACTCTACATTCTGTGTTGGGTTCAACCGATAAGCTACCTAATTTGGGAGCCCTGATCTTGGAATCAAATCCATGTGATGCTGGATATCCCTCTTTGGTGGTAACCCATCTAGTAACTCCTCTGGTATGACATCTTTATATTCACTTAGAAACTTAGATGCTATTGTAGGCATAGCCACTTCCTCTGTTTCTAGCTTCCTAGCTTTTAAGGCATAACAAAAGCTAGAGTCCTTGATCTCTGTAAGAAAATCCCTCATTATCAACAAGCTCCACTCATCCCATCCTCCTTTAGAGGTACAAGAACTACCTTTCCACCATCCTTCCAAAATGTGTAAGTATTCTTTCATCCATTATGGTTAGTATCCCTGTCGTACTGCCAAGGTCTTCCCAACAGAATGTGACATGCATCCATCGAGATCACATCACACCCCACTTCATCCTTGTAAGTGCTCCCAATTGAAAATTTAATTAAACACCTCTGATATGCTATTACCTCATTCCCATTCTTAACCCATGAGATGCGATATGGATAAGGATACTTTTTGCATTCCAGGTTCATTTTATCAACCATGATATTTGACACCATATTCTTACAGCTACCACCATCAATGACAATGTTACATACCTTCCCTCCTGATGTACACCTTGTTCAAAAGATGTTCGTTTGCATCCAAGAATCATCACCATATATGGTTTGCCCCTTTGCTTTTCTCTGCACCTTCTATTTCTTAGGAATAATCAATGTCCTCCTTATCATAAGTGATTCCCCCATGTCAGCAACAACTTCATCCTCATCCTGCTCTCCCATCTCAATCATATTGACCCTTCCTTGTCCTCCTTGACCCCTTTCTTGGACATCACATTGGGGACATTCAAATGCTCTATTCTCCTCCTCACCACATCTATAATAGGTATACAACCTTCTTGGATAATTCCCATTTTGTCCACCATCGTAACCTCTACCTCGTTGGTATCCTCTTCCTCTCTGATTCTGCCCATCTTCTTCTTGTTTAGAAAGTATTGAGGATTCTACAATGAGAAAATTAGATCCACTTTGACCTTGACCTAAAGAGGGTGTGAATGCATTCTTGCCTCTTCTATTAACCCTTTTTAATTTCTCCTCTGCCTTGAGGTCCATTTGATATGCATCCTCCACTGGAAAAGTGCGATCCTCATCTCATCTTGGACAATAAAACTTAGGCCATTTACATTCCTGGCAGCCCTTTGGTCCTCTATCTCATTGTGCTCCACTCGAATGGATAGTTTGTAGAATTCATTAGTATAGTCCTCAATTTTTTGATCCTTCTGTCGAAGATTCTAAAATCTATGAAATAGGGTTTGGGTGTAGTCAACACGTATAATTTTTTCCTATAACTTCATATTTATCCAATCCCTAATCTTTTCCTTTCCATTCGTCTATCGTGTAGTCTATAAATGATCCCACCAAATAAATGCATGTGCCTTCAACTTTTTCCATGAGAGCTTAACCTTATTCTCTTCAGCAAGGTTACTCCATTCAAAATATTTTTCCAGGTTATTGATCCAATCGATCAACTCCTCTAGTTTCAAAACACCAACATACTCAAGAACCTCGATCTTGATCCCATATCGATTCCCATTAAGACCCTCTAGAGCTTGTATCAAATTATTTTCAAAATTGTGCCCTTCTTCATTTGGGTCCTCTGGTTCTGCATCTATGTGGACCTCAAATCCATGTTCCTCAGGTACATTTTCATCATTAGATCCTTCATCTGCACGTGCCCTAGGATGTCTCTCTCCCATGCGATCAATCACACCAGTCAGTCATGCTATTTTTGCATTCAGATCCTTCATCTACCTATTCATCTGGCCATATCTTCTAGGTGGCGTCTTCCCTTTACTAGCGATATCACACCCGCTCTGATACCAATTGGAGTAAAATTAGCTACAAGAGACCAACAAAATGGACTCCAATCACATAACACAAATGCAATATAATGAAAGAAACCTAAAAATCGATATTCTTCTCATTCCTAAATTCACACCCCTTCTCCAAAATATTACAATCCATCATATAGCAACCGAAAACCAAAGAAACCCTAAAAACATCTTTTTTCTAAAAACTGCTAAAAATAGATATTTTTCTAAAAACTGCCAAAAATAGAAATGAGTCGGATTGTGCCAAAATTCGGTGCACACATTCATCTTATAGTAACGAACCTTAATTTAAAATAATAGGTCTCAACTTAAGGTATAACAAAAGATAATAAAACTCTAACAAGCAAAAAAGCCCAAAAAACCAGGGAACCTATTCTAAAAGCTAATTTTGGGAAACTAGATGGAGTTAGGTACTGAAAACATGTTTTTTGGAGAGTCAGGTCAATCGAAGATTCACCTAATGCAGAACATGCATGCATAAACACATGTTAAATTTCAATGCCAATGGGCGTATGGTTCACAAGTTATGGCTCCAACAAGGTGCATCAAAGCAAATCCTAAATGCTAACTTACCCATTGGATAAGCCACAAGCAATCAAGCCACAAAGATGCATTGCTACTTCAAATTTCTTTTGATTTTTCTTCTTAATTTTGCTATTTTGATGTTGTAAGAAAATTAATAATATGAATTTTAAACTTTCAATGCAAGCAAATGAAGCAAGAAAAACTAATTTTTACAGTATCTAAAAATGCAGTAGAAAAAAAGATGGTTTAGGCACTCACTTCATCAATTTTGAGACCTCCAAATTTTGAATTTTTGAGCAGAAAATTCTCTGGTTCTTCAACGCTCTAGGGTGGGATGATTAGAAGCCTCACCACTATCCTAGGGTGGGACGATGAAGCCACCATTCCAGGGTGAGCCAAATAAAGGCTCTGCCACCGTTCCAGGGTGGGGAGGGGAGCACCTGCAGCACAAAAAGGGTAAAATTGGCAAAAATGGAGTCAAATTTCCACACAAATCATAAGGGACAAGGGTCCCACCATGATATCCACTGAATGTGTATCTATCATATCTCACTTATGAGCATCAAACGGAAGCATGCATATGAAAATGAAGCAGAACCAAACAATAAGGAATGAAATGAAAGTATCTTCTTTATTAATTTGGTGGATAAGATCCAAGGTTACATAGTAGTCCCATTTAGGGATCAAAGGTGATACAATTTTTACAAATTTTGGGGTGCCCAAGGATCAAATCCTCCAAGAAATTAGGGCGCACATCCAGTGCCTTTCCTCGTACCCACAATCGAGGTGGGTGGGCCAATTTCACCGCTACTTGTATCTTCAATATATGATGTTTGATATTACTTCCTAATGCCTCTCAAGAACCTGCACCTAAACACAAGGAAGTAAAAGGGGTCAAATAACAAGGGTGTGTGGAGGGAAACATGCAATCCCCACAGGCACAAAATGGCACATATATTAAAACTAAATCAAATCAGCTCAGAATGCTATGAAACTTTATGGGGATGTTTAATAAGAGGTTTTTAGGGGATATCACCAAAAATAGATCAAAAATTGCATCCATGGACCCCTCGATTTTGCACCCCGCTTGCAACCTATAAATACCAAGACAAGCAAATCTTGCACCTAGACAAGTCCAAAACATATGAAATTTGGATAGAATGTATAAATAAATATTTTAATACAACCCATATAATTATATTTACAAAATGATATGTCGATCCACCAACATGCAACTGGGGTGCTCGGATAGGCCCTATGAACCTGCAAAAGCCTAAAAATGCAATATCTCGGCCAATTTAACTCCAAATTATATGAAATTTAAACCACAATATCATATGATAGTCTAGAATAATATCATTAAAAAAATAGTAATAAAATTATGCAAGTATTTGTCCTCATCCCTGGGGGGACAGTGGTGACTGCAACTAATTGGAGGGCACCCTGGGAGGGGATACCCGCAAATTATGCACACTTTTTGCTACCAATCCCACTGGGGAATTATCCTAAACATTTTAATATGTGTTTTCATCAAATTTGGTAAATAAATTAACCCGGATGGAAAAGTTACTCTCAAAATACCCTCTTGAAGTCACCCAGTAACCTCCTTTGCTAAGAAGAGATTTCGAGGGAAAGAGAGCACAATAAGTTGAGGGGAAATATTAGAAGAACTCCATTGTATATCCTAGAACTCATCTACCTATTTTTTTATATGGACCTTGTATCCATTTTATAGCCCAAAGGGGCTCATGCGTAGAAAGGCATGCAAGGGTATGCATGGCAGGAGACGCCATTTGTCAAAAAGGAGGTATGCCTTGGGTGTGGAAGAGAATCTCCATTTTGGGCCTCCATTATGAAGTATGTCATAAGGATGCAGTTCCCTCTGACCCACATGCTCCAATTGGCAGGTTAAATGGCAGTTTTTGGACGCCAAGTGTCCCAGATTTGATTTTTTTTGGGGTCAAACTTGCTCATCGTCCCACCCTAGGATGATGGCTCACCAACATCCCAGGTTGGGAATGTGGTGAATTGTGGGCCAAAACCCCCATAAATTAGGCCAAAAGCCTTCAAAACCTTTTTTAGAGTGGCTAAAACCACTGTGAGCCTTTTGAGGGTTGTCCAAGGGGCCATATGATGCCAATTTGATCATTGTTTATCGGTGCTTAATTGGGTTAACCATATTTTAGTTTCTATAGGTACAATTTGGATTGAGTGGGAAAAATAACATTTATCCTTTGATAATGAAGGTGGGACCTAGAAAGAATACAGGCTAGGATGACCCAATTGGGGAGATGAAGATAATGTGGGCCAACATGGCTCACATGTAGAGGGAGATAAACCTGCTTTGAGAGGATAATACCAAGAGGATAGAGGTGTGAAAAACTATGTATACCATTATCACATAGCATGAATAGGTGAGGGTAGAGCGAGACATGATGATGATGAAGAAGGATGTAGTGAAGTCTAGGGTGGTATGCCTTAGAGGAGATATGAGATGACTAGAGAAAGAGTGACAACAAGCCCAAACAAAGGGATGGATGTTATCACTAGAAACTAATAGGACTAGGGGATCTCTCTATTATAGGAGGAGTTGTTCACAATCCTATTTGTTGGGTGTTGAATTGCATCAAGTTTTACTCAATATTGTGGTTGTTTATCTTCCTACTTTTTGTCCAAGCTTGCACCCCATAGCTACAGCTCAACACTCAACATTAGATGGACCAAAACAAGGGTTTTAGATCCAACCTCCAGAGTAGGTTGGTTCCTTGTCAACTTAAATAGGGTGTTGATACGATTATGCTCACTTAGGATTTTAGAGATTAGGGTAAGAAAATATTAGGGTTGTAAAATGTGAACAACAATGGAAATATAGGCTAACAGTATTGCACTATAGCAAAAGGCTCCAAAAAACCAATTTGAAGACACATTACTCAGATCAACATTATCTCAAATTAAATGTACTTTCATTCATTAAAGAACAACAGAGAAATATTGTAGACAACAATTTCAATATCTAAACAATGATAATCCAAATAGTAGAATTCACCAATATCTATATTTTATAGAAATACACTCCCTAGCAACAAAGATCTAATTTATAAGCATATTTCAATTACCCTAGCAGTTAGTAATCCATTAATTTGGCACAAACTAACCATTCAAGTATTCACAAAAATGCAACTAAAGAATTTGAACCTCTGATAGTGAATTATGAAGACATAAAATTTGAGACGAAGATCAATGTAATTCTCCTTTCATTAGACCTTGGTAATATTTACAATAGCATAGGAAAACACACTAGATCTGATCCTTAAAAATGAGGGTTTGACCTCTATTTATAGTTTTGCAAAATTAAAATAATAAGAAACATTACAAAGATTAAATTTTAATAGCTCAACATAGATTTCTTGTTGGCGTTTTCTTACTGGTTTAACCTCTATGATATCCGCTGCAAGTGGACCACCATGGCATCTTGAAACGTCTACAACTTACTAGTTATTCAAAGATAATTGGAGTTCTATTAGTTGGAGACTGCATATGCATCATTGATCAATATTGAAAACCTTTTGCCACCATAAATTTGCAATCATTTCTGGTTCTTATCTTCTTAAAATCCTCGATGCTTTGGCTTCCTCTTACAACTGACTATTTTAACTTCAGTGAGAAATTGCTTTTATATGCTTCAGATTTCATGGTAAAATCTCCACCATTGATCTCCCCCATAGTATGGCTACAATTTAATCTAACATAATCTTGATATAATTGTGGGGGAGAACACAATGCCATTCCACTTTTTAAAATTTATGATGTCATATTTCATGCTTTAGAAACTGATCAACGCCAATCCGACACTAGAAATGCATTGAAAGTGAAGTGGGATGAGATCCGCTCTCTATCCTTCATTTTTCTTCTTTGGTGATGAAGCATTCACCAATCCGCAAAAAAAAATTTATGACATCATATCTCCTCCAAAACTCAATGGATTCCATTCTAGACCAAAGCAAGTGCATTGGCCTACAAACACCATTTTGGACCCTTTGCAATGTAAAGTGACTCTTCCTCCATTTTGCACTGGCTTTAGAATAAAACGCTACTTGTCACCTTTTCAAAATAAAGTTAGTCAAAAAATATCCTTCGTCATGAATCCGCATCTTGTATACTTAGCTTTCTGCCTCCTATCACCATTCCAGATAAAAATATTTTGTGTGCTCTCCAGAATCGGGATCTCCAACACTTAGCCGCTAAAAAAGATATCAAATAATATGAAGCGGTCCTCAATCCATACATATTTTACCCTAACATCATCGTTCTTCAAAAACTTTTGTGAATTCAGGATGCATCACCAGTCTAGAGCCAAAGACATAAGAAACTATGCGGAATTGCTCCAAGTACAAAAATTCATCAAGTGTTGGGCGGGTTTGTGGCCTTTGTTGTAGATCTGCTCCAAAATACACTACAAAGTGTGTAGAATGAGATCTTCATGCCTTAGGTAAAATTTTCAAAATTTTCCTAAGTATGTGGCCATTTTGGGCCTACATTTTGGTGCCTCTCAGGTGAATTTACTTGCAAATCCATAGAACTCAAAGTCTTATCCATTGGGCCTTAGGAGTCAAAAAATGCTCATCTTCAAAAATATGCTTTAAAGAATAACTTCCATATAAACACTACCCTCTGAAAAATATAACAATATGTTTAGAGAGTAAAGTTTCATATGGAGATCATGCCAAAAACATCAAAACTTATCCGCTTATATGGAGACTATGCCAAAAATACAGGTTTGCTACAATTTTCTTCAAAAAATAGGCATAGCTCTACTCCTCTTACAAGGCCTTATTGCAAAAATGCCTTCACACAAAATCTATTGCTCTCTGTGCCTCTCTAGGCTTCATGCCTTTATTGCTTATTTCTAATAATTGTCAGAGCAAAAAACAAAAATGCAAAACTTATGCATATGTACAAAAACAAAAATGAACTAAGTGTGGGCCCCTTACAGGCCTGTGACAATTCCATCCTACTCCTCTTCTTGGTGGGCCTCTTCCTCGGTCTCTTCTTCATTCTCTTCTTTTTCTTCTTTTGGAGAAGGTTGTTTTTTATTCCTTCCTCTAGAATCATCACCAAACAACTGAATCATCAATTTCAAAGTGTGCAAAGTCTGTTTCCAGGTTGCTCCATAGGGGTTTGATGTTTCTTTGAGCTACATGTAAATATACTATAATTCTCAAATATCCTCATAATTAGCAGTGTTCCCTCAGTTCACTAGATATTCCATGAGATCTCTTAATCTGGTGAAATCAACAATTAGTTGGGCAGCTTGCTCTTGGTGTAGTGTATCTTCAAGAGAATCAATTCCAAATTCATCCAATAGATTTTCATCAATGCTCTTATGGATCTATTTCATATATATCAAGTTATGATCCTCCATCCACAGACTCTTGAAACCAACTTGAATCATTTCTTTGTTTACATCGACTACATATTTAATCATTTTCTCAATTCTATCAAACAACAACCAGGATTTCTGAAGTACCTTGTGCTTCTTGACCATGGTTCTAGCAATAAATTTGGTGAGATTCCATTCGTTATTAGGAATTGGTTTAGTAGAATTATTGAGTTTGCTATCAACCAACCTATACATTTT
Organism: Wollemia nobilis; assembly: GCA_028583015.1. Classification (NCBI taxonomy): domain Eukaryota; kingdom Viridiplantae; phylum Streptophyta; class Pinopsida; order Araucariales; family Araucariaceae; genus Wollemia; species Wollemia nobilis. The sequence continues at coordinate 447,684 of JAQPPZ010000015.1, forward strand.
TTCTATAGAAATCACCAGCTGCAACACTCCAATGATTTGATCCAAATATTTTTGAACATTTGGGAGTAAGCGAATGGCATCATCTAGGTAGTCAATCATAAGTTGAAGCCCTAAACATTTCTCTTGGACCTTGGAGAGTAATATTCTTTACTCTATATTTAGAAAATCTAGAAGACTTAGCTTTCTCCATTTGAATTTGCTATTTCAAATTCTGAATTTCTTTTGATTATTTTTCAATCAGCTTCTGTTGCTCTCCTAGTTGATATTTGAGCTTATTGGATTCTTGGTACTTTTCCTGCTAGTCCTTGGCCTATTTTTTTAGAGCCTTTTCCACTTCCTTTTGATTGCTTAGAGTCTTATAAATTTTTTCAATATGTTTCTCCTATTTTCCCACCTTCTATATGAATATATCATTCTTCACATAGAAGGTATCCAAGTGGGCTCTGGCTATTATCAGATCATCTTCTTCAAGAAGCTTCTCAATATCTTATGTGACATCTTCCACTCGATAATATTGTAGAGTTATTTTAATTTTAGGTTTACTTACAAGTGGATTCATATATCTAGATATCCTCTGCCTAGAAATTGGATCAACATACATGCTTCTTCTTCTTACAACCATCCTGTTGGAAGTCTTAGAAAGCTTCTATACCTAAAAATCATTTATTTTTTTGTGTGGATGCATGCTCCTTTGGCAAAGATATATGACTTGAAAAAATAGTAGCCATGGCAGATGAAGATACTAGAAATATAAGGGCATACTCAACCGTTAATAATGGTGGTGTGGAAGTAATTACAACAGTCTCTATAACAACAATGGACTCTGTAACTACTATTGTGATTGCTAATGGTAAAATCATAGGAATTGACACAAGACTAACAACTGGATGAATGAGGGTACTTGGAACAATTTATCCCTTCAACGAGGGTGGTGGTAAGAGTGAATATGAAGTGATGAGAAATTATGAAGTGGGAACATTAGATGATGAAAGTGGGATTTAGGGTGACTTTGAGGCAGAAGGGATGACTTGTACTTTAGTTATGACCAGTGAAACATGGGGTGGACTGTGAGAGGAAGAAGGTACCTTTGTCACATTTTCTTGACCAAAAAGGGAGGGACACTTCCTTGGGGATTCAATAGGATGTAGAGGAGAAGATGTATTAGAAATCATACTTTCACCTAAAAATATAGGGATTATTGTTATGTCTTTGTATCCTACTACTACTCATGATGAGTCAATTCTTCTGCAACTGCAACTAAAATATCTACCTCTTTAACAGTATCCTCCATATCCAATATTTGTTTCTTTGCAACCTCTATTTCCCTTATTTTTGGAGCTCTTTTAGCTCTTCTATGAAATAATTGAAAGGAAGCCATCTCACTCTCTGAATCTTTTTCTGATACATCTCCTTGTACTGCTTCGATAAGAAAGACTTGCTAAAAAATAGGACATAATTCTACTAATATTGTAGTGGTGAAAGAAAGGGGTTTGAACCTGAAGCTCTCATCCTTCTATCTCCAATAAATATCTATGTCTAGAGGCTATCCCACCAGAGCTAAGATTTTATGTCTAGACACTACTTCTATGATTGGAGTACTGACAACTTTTTCACTTGAATATTGCATTTTGCTCAGAAGATGTGCTCCCTTAGGAAATTTCTCCACTTGTTCAATGGTAGGATGGAAATTTTTCACAACCTCAGTTGATGTTAAAGGAGATTCACATTCTCCTACTAGATATTCTTGATATGTGGGTGGAGAGAGAGATTCAGAACCAACCTAGGACTTTTTAATTATTAAAACTATGTTTCTGATGTCTTTCTGCTTCCAGGTTCTGATATTTTCATCATATTTTTTAGAAAACTCTTTATCAATCTTCATGCCAAACTTGGACTTAGGTTTTCCAATTTTGATTCCCATTCTCCACCAATATTATATTTTTGCTACATTCTATTGTTCTCCTTCTTCTACCTCTTCAGCAGTGTCCTCATCGAGTTGAGGGTCCCTTTTATTTGCAGTTTTCTCTTCAATATCACACATGGTGTCTTCTATCAGCCAATGACTTTTCTTCTTGTTTGGATCATAATCCACAATCTATTCATATAAATCCAACCATGGAGGCAATTAACCCATTTTTGTGATATTCCACTCCAAAAGAGTGGTCTTATCATTGTTTCTACCTTGTTCAAAATGAGTCATAGGCCTCTTTTCAAATCTGTAAGTTTTTTCTCCATTTAGGGTTACATTTCTTACAGTGAAAATACCATCAGGATCATAACTCCACCTTTGGGGAATGTAAAATAGACCTAACCTGTCAAGGTATTGGTAAATCTGCTCACTCTACCCCTTATTTGTGATAGTAATATCCTCTAGGATGCGATAGGTTAGACGAGATTTTCTTTTCCTTCCTGAACCATAATTTAAATCAATGTACTTTGTCTGCCTTAAATATTCCAAGGCAAAGAGTCTCTCTATAACAAAATGGGGTAGGATAAAATGTTTACCCATGAAACCATATAGTCTAATTATTGTACCCTCAGTAAAAAAATACCAATCTCCTTCTTCGATACCCTCTACTCTTAGAATTTTCTTAGCTAAGGATGACAATCTAGGGCAATCTCCATACATTATTTTCAAAGCAGGTCCAAGTAATTCCAAATTGAATCTATAAAAAGACTCACTACTTATCAAATAACTTGTCCAATAATAAACTGCCAAGGGTTTCCCATCACTGGTTTTATCCTTAACTAGAATCCAAGGCATCTTGTCCTTAATGGCAGCATAAAACATCCATACTAGACTTGAGCAATACCTAAAAATAGGAGCGTCAGAGCCTCTTTTCATTCTTACCAACTGTTCGTGTATCCTTTGAGCAAGAAAGGCTAGCTAGTAAAAATAGATAACCTTAGTCCCTTTTTCCTCTACACCTTCCTCATACATTTTTTCATTCAAAATACAATAGGCTGTGGCAATTTTCCAGCCATGCACCATTCTATCAGAATCTAAACATTCCATACAGGACAACATATAGAACAATACAGGGTTTATAAATTCGTCAATAGGGATTGTGACTTCAAGCAACTTCTTCTTAGGCTTAGCATCAAGTTATTTATAAACTCATATCTTAAATGAATCACCATCATTAGCTCTTTTCTCTAGATAATAATACCCAGTATAGTTAGTCACCCTAAATTATTTCAACCTTACTGATGGTTCTGACCCTAAGGTAAAAATATTATGACAGAAGGAGGTAGTGATACTAAATAGGGTTTTGCCTTTAGATATTTTCACTGCTTTGGCTATGGGGTCATAGAATTTAACTACTACAACTATTAATTTTTGATAAGGATGAACATAATCACAAATGTAAAAATACAAGTAAGAAAGGACAACACATCTACCTTCCACAGACAAAGCAACTCTCTTCTTGAATCTTTTGTTTACACTTCTTCTGAGTCTTATTCTCTTTGTGAGGACAATTTTTGTATCTACCACAACTTTTGCTATGTCGATGTATGGATCCACTCCTCTTCTCTCTAGGTTTTCGGCTTCTTGGGTATCTTCAAAAGCCATCTTGATAGCAATAATACTATGTTCTCTCTAGAATTTGCAACAAAATCTTCTGAGTATTGTCTCACTCTCTTCTGCTCTATGAACGTGATTTGCCACTAAATGAACATTGCTAGTTCTTTTTTATTCTTTTATTTCCTTGTATGTGTATATCTTCCACCATTAATGTGGTTGCTGCACAATCTACCCACTGGCACACTTTCCAACTCCCACTCATTTCTTTCGGTGGCTCAATAGTGGCATTCTAAATTTTCATTGGTCAAAAATTTAAACTGCACTTCCACCTCACTACATCTCTTTAGCTACTCTTTGGTTCAAGCACGGGTTTGTTAGCATTTAATGTGGGATTTTTCCTTTCTCTCCATGTGGCATGGTCATGAAGTCACTGCTTTGCTCCACCTTATTTATTGAAATCACCGAATTGAAGATGTCTTTGATTCTATTGACACTTAACTTATTTCATGTGCAGATCATCATCTTGGTTCCATTCCACTATGCTTTAGCTTCAAAAATCCTTGGATTGGAGATACCTCCACTTATTTTGACACTTGGATCTTTTCATCATGTAGAAAATAATACTTGCATCATTCCACTAGAACTTTAATGCATTTTGGTGAAAATTTAGAAGCGCTCATCGTTTCACTACACTTTACATGTATTTGAGTGTAGAATGGAACCTCGTTGAATTCTTTATCAACACTTAGCCATTTTTTTGTAATATTTTTCAATGATCTTGTACAAAGTTTAGAAAGAAACTAAATACAAAGTGTAGAAAGAAAGGGAAATATAATACAATGTATATATATGTTACAATGAACTCATATTTTAAACATAGTAGAGTTTGAGATGAAAACTATTTACTGGAATCAACTGTGTGTTCCCCTTTGGATCTTCCAACTGAAACACATTAGACTCCTTGGTCTCTAATATTTTAAAAGGGCCATCCCAAAAAGTGTTAGGAGGTGAAGTCAATATCTAGATCTCCAATGTTCTTCAGTAGAGAGGTGCATGGTGGTGCAGCTTATAAAGAGGAAATAAACAATATTCTATAGTCTTCCTTTGGGAGAGGAAACAAACAATCTTTTGGACTCTTCCTTTGTAAGAGGAAACAAACAGTTTTTTGGACTCTTCCTTCAGAAGAGGAAACAAACAGTTTTTGGACTCTTCCTTTGGAAGAGGAAAGGAACAATATATTTTTTTTCTATAAAAGGGGAATGACTCCTTGCATGTAAATGATGATTGAATGTAATTCTACCTAAATCAATAAAATATCAAGCTACCATTGCCCTATGGTTTTTCCTGTACATTACAGGTTTTCTACGTAAAATATGTGTTACTATTTTTTCTTGTGTTATTGTGTTTTTCTTCTTGCACAAAATTTTTCTATATTTTCTAACATCTGGTATTAGAGGCTAGGGTTTTTTGCAAGTGGGAGTTGTAACAATGAATGGAAGTGTAACCAAGTTTGATATTGAAAAGTTTTATGGTAGGAAATTCGCCCTATGGAAGATGAAGGTGGAGGATTTGTTGGTTCAAAATGACCAAGCCCTAGCCTTGAAAGGGGTCATGAGTAAACCAAGAAGCATGAAATATGAGGAGTGGGAAACACTGGATAGGAAGGTGGTTTCTACAATTTGTCTATGCCTAGCAGACTCCATCTTGTTCAATGTTGTTGAAGAAAAGACCACAAAAGCCCTTTGGAAGAAGCTTGAAAAGTTGTATGAGATGAAATCTGCAACAAATAAGGTTTTTTTGAAAAAATAGCTTTACAACCTAAGGATTAAGGAGGGTTCATCTGTGGCATATCACTTGAATGAGTTTAATACCCTTATCAATAAACTAGTTTTAGTTAATGTGAATATGGAGGATGAGGACAAAGCTATCATCCTACTTTGTTCCCTCCTGGAGACTTGGGATCATTTGGTGATGACCATCAGCAATTCATCATCAGGAGCTCTAACTTTTTATGATGTGGTAGCCACTTTGTTGGTAGAAGAGTTGAGGCAAAAAATATCTTTGGAACCCTCAACCAATGAAGCCCTAGCTATGAGAGGTTGATATTTCAAGAAGAGTCAACAAAGTAGATCACAATCCAGATCTAATTCTAAAGGACACAAGTTGAAAGGGAAGTGCTAGCATTATGGGAAGCCAGGGCACTCAAAGAAGGATTGTTGGCAGTTAAAAAAAGAAAAAAATGGTGAAAAGCAATTTCAGCCTTTAGTTGAGGCTAGTATAATAAATTCTGGAGAGATGGTAACATGTGAGGCTTTCTGTATCAACAACAACAGATCTATTTTATATACCTAGATTTTAGATTCGGGTGTATCTTTCCACATGTCTCCTCACAGAGACTGGTTTGACAAATATCAGCCATATAGTGGTGGGAAGGTCTACTTGGGTGATGATCACCCTTTAGAAATTATGGGAAGAGGGGACATAAGGATCAAACTGGACGATGGTAGAGAAAGGATGTTATGTGATGTGCGACATGTGCCATATTTACAAAAGAATTTTCTCTCAATCAAGATGATGGATAAACTAGGGTATTCTGTCACTTTCGGTAACAACTATTGAAAACTTACCAGAGGTGCTATTATAGTAGCAAAGGGAGAATCTTATGGGACCCTATATCGTTTATGTAGTGATACAATGAAGAACCATGCAATAGTATCAACTTCAGTTCAAGATGCAGTAATGCTATGAAATCAATGCCTAGGCCATATGAGTGAAAAATGTCTAAAAATTTTGCATGACAGAGGTATGCTTTCTGGGATTAAGTCTTGCAATTTAGACTTGTGTGAGCACTGTATTTTTGGTAAACAAAAGAGGGTTCAATTTACTACAAGCCCTTGTAAGAGTTCTAATTTTTTGCAACTTATACATTCGGATATATTTGGACCATTTCCCACTAAGTCGTTAAATGGTGCCATCTATTTTATGACATTTATAGATGATTATTCTAGGAGAGTGTGGGTTTATTTTCTAAAGAATAAGTCAGAAGCTTTGCAAAAATTTAAAGAGTTCAAAACTCGAGTAGAGAAAATTTTGGGCAAGCCTATTTTATGTCTTAGGTCAGATAATGGGGGTGAATATTGCTCCAAGAAATTTGATAAATTTTGTACATAGGAAGGAATTAAGCACCAAAATACTATACCATATACTCCACAATGAAATGGTGTGGCTGAGTGAATGAATTGCACAATCATGGAATGTGCAAGAAGCATGCTTAGCACATCCATGTTGGATAAAAGGTTTTGGGCAGAGACTATTAATACATATATTTACCTCATTAACATATCACCTATAGCTACGTTGGATGGATATATTCAAGAGGAGGTTTGGTGTGGTAATCCATTTGATTACTCTCATTTGTGTACCTTTGGCTATGATGCATTTTCCCATGTGCCTAAAGAAAAAAGGTCCAAACTTGACCTAAAGTCAAGCAAATATATTTTTCTTGACTATGGGGATGTAATAAAGGGATATAGACTGTGGGATCCTACTACCGACAAGGTAATTATTAGTTGAGATGTTATTTTTGATGAAAAATCCATGTAAATGAAGGAGGTACAACAAACACATAATGTTGTACTAGTTGAAGTAGACATGAACGAAGACGAAAATGAAAATCAACATGCTAAAACTTTTTACCAGCATGCTGAATTTTTTGACTAGCATGTAGAACAACATGTAGAACAACAAGTAGAGCAACCACAACAGTCACAAGACCAAGAGCCACAATCAAAAGGTTATTGGGTTAGAATATCTACACGTCCACAAAAGTTTTTGGAAAGGTATTGTCATGTTTATCATTCCTATTTTGCTTTGTTAACTGATGATGGTGAGCCTAGTTCATTTTAGTAAGCTAGAGAGTCTGCGAATGCAAAAAAGTGGAGGAAATCCATGGAGGAGGAAATCAAAGCACTTCACAAGAATAAAACATGGTAACTTGTGGATCTCCCACTTGGAATAAATACTGTTGGAAACAAGTGGATGTACAAAGTGAAGAAGAACAATGATGGGCTGTTGGAACACTATAAAGCTTGCTTGGTGGCAAAAGGCTATGTGCAGAAGTCAGGTATTGACTTTAATAAAATTTTCTCTCTAGTTGGGAAGATGACAACTATTAGAGGTATACTTGCACTTGTAGCTACATAGGATTTAGAACTGGAGCAGCTTGATGTAAAGACTACTTTCTTGCATGGTGATCTTGAGGAGGAGATTTATATGGATCAACCTGAGGGCTATGAGGAAAGAGGCAAAGAGCATCTAGTTTGCAGACTGAAGAAATCTATGTATGGGTTGAAATAGTTTCCAAGGATGTGGTACATGAAATTTGACACCTTCATGAAGATCCAAGGTTTCAGCAGGAGTGAAGATGACCATTGTGGATACTATAAGAGGTTTGACGATGGTAGTTTTATTATTTTGTTGTTGTATGTTGATGTTATGTTGGTTGCAGGTCCCAGCATGAATAAAATCATTGATCTTAAGGCTCAATTGGCTAGGACATTTGAAATTAAGGACTTAGGAGTAGCAAATCAAATTTTAGGGATGAAGATACACAGGGACAAAAAAGGAAGAAAGATCTAGTTAAGTCAAAAATCATATATAGAAAATATTTTGCAGCGCTTCAATATGTAGAATGCAAAACCAGTTAGTACCCCACTTCTTTCACACTTAAAATTGTCTTCCAACCAATGTCCTAGAACAGAAGTAGAGAAGACAAGCATGTCTCGTGTACCGTATTCATCAGTAGTAGGAAGCCTCATGTATGCCATGGTGAGCACCAGACTAGATATTGCCTAAGAAGTGGGAGTAGTTAGCCGGTACATGGAAAATTTTGGTAAGGAGCATTGGAATGCTGTGAAGTGGATATTTAGATATTTAAGAGGCACTTTAGATGCTACTATTTACTAAGGATTGGATAGTTTACAAGTTAAAGGTTTTGTGGATTATGATTATGGTGGAGATAGATATGGGATAAATTCCACTACAAGATATACTTTCACTCTTGTTGGTGGAGTTGTGAGTTGGGCTTCTAAGTTGCAGTATATGGTGGCTTTATCAACCACTAAAGCAGAATATATTGCAGTGACTCATGCTAGCAAAGAGGCAATTTGGCTAGAGCTACTATTGGGTGAATTCAAGGTAATCGCACAAAGTGCTATTTAGCTAGTGAAGAACACAACATTCCATAATCGCACAAAACACATTGATGTCAAGTACCACTTTATAAGAAATGTGGTGGAAGAAGGTAGGATCCTATTGCAGAAAATTGATACTAAAGTGAATCCTGTAGATATGCTTACTAAGCTGATCAATATAAAGAATTTTGAGTGGTGTAGAACTTCTCTGGGCTTGTTGAAAATGTGATAAGGGCAGCATTGGGCAATTGGCACTTGGATGGAAAAACATAGGCAAATAATTCATGTATATCGAATTCAAGCGGGATAATGTTAGGATGTGAATTCAATATCCATATATCCAATGTTCTTCAGTAGAGAGGTGCATGGTGGTGCAACTTATAAAGAGGAAAAAAACAGTATTCTATAGTCTTTTTTTGGGAGAGAAAACAAATAGTCTTTTGGAATCTTCTTTTGGAAGAGGAAACGAACAGTTTTTTGGACTCTTCCTTCAGAAGAGGAAATAAACAGTTTTTGGACTCTTCCTTTGGAAGAGGAAATGAACAGTGTTTTTTTCTATAAAATGGGAATGACCCCTTGCATGTAAATGATGATTGAATGTAATTCTACCTAAATCAATAAAAGATCAAGCTGCCATTGCCCCATGTTTTTTCTTGCACATTGCAGGCTTTCTACGAAAAATATATGTTACTATTTTTTCCTGTGTTATTGAGTTTTTCTGCTTGCACAAAATTTTGCTATTTTCTAACAAAAAGAATTAAACTTTTCATGCTTGCCCAGTTTTGCTCTATCTATATTCCACATGAGAACTGCATCTCCAACTTGGAATTTTTTGAATCTATCCTTCTTATCAAACCATGCCTTAACATATGAGGAATTATTTTGAAAATTTTCATATGATTGAGCTCTATTCTCAAGTTGCAGTAAGTGGGTCAACCTGGTCTTTACTAGATTTTCCTTTAACTCTTTCTCTGTATTGACAAGCTTAAGTGCTAGAATTTCCAAATGGACTAGTAACACTACCTCTTTAACATACACAAGAGCATTAGGAGAATTTTTAATGGAATTTTTGATATTAATCACGTCTACCCACAAAGCTTGGTCTAGCTGTAGGTGCCAGTTTATTTTATTCCTTCAAGTGATCTCCTTAGAATCCTCAACAAGTTTTTATTGGTAGATTCAACAAGTCCATTATCTTGTGGGTAATAATTTGAAGTATTCTTAATATTGATGCCATACTTGCTATTAAAATCAATATACTTGGCTCCTATGAAGGTTGGACCATTATCACTCACCAAGGCTTATAGAACTCCAAACCTTGAAATAAAATTTTCCTTAAATTTGATCACAACTTCCTAATTTGATTTCTTAGTAGGAATAGCCTCTACCCATATGGTAAGATAATATGTGGTAGTTAGGATAAACTTATCCTATGCTAATTAATTAGGGTTGGTGACCCCTATGAAGTCCATCCTCCATTGTTGAAAAGGCTCTTCAACCTGTATCGACCTGAGGAAAAATGAAGCATTCCTTATCCTTCCAACATATCTTTGACATTTATCACAAGCTCTTGTAACCCTGAAAGTATCAACAAATATAGTAGGCCAATAATAGCCTGATATTATGATTTTCAAAGTTGTAACTCTTCCTGAGCTATTCCCACCAACTGGTCCTCCTTGAAACTCATCAATGCCACTATTTTGTTGATAATCTTGTAAGCACTTTAGAAGAACTCCATCAAAATTTCTTTTGTACATGCCTTTTGGTAGTAACACATATTTCAAAGCATGAAGCCTGTATCTCCTTCTTTGAGATGCATTTAGATTGGGAGGACATGCTCAAATTTGGAAATATTTGATCATCTGATCAACCCAATCATAGTCTAAAGTCTATACTCCTTCAACCTGATCTTCTTCTGCTATCTGGTAAGTTATCACCTCTGCTAATGCTTCAACCTTTGTTAGACCTTGGCATAGGGCTCTGCCTATCACCAACTTGGTGGGATGTATCTCTACAACATACTCTTGAATTTTGGTAATCCAACCAACTCTTTTATCTCCAAGTTCACCCTGAAGGATAAAACATTTTACATATAGATGAACAACATATACTAAGGTCTTACTCTGTACCAAGTACTACCTGAACTTCTTCAGTGACTTCATCACATCAAATACTTGTATTTCAATCAATTTATATTTTACTTGGTATTCATGGAGTGTTTGGATCCAAAATAATATAGGATGCTCTTCACCTTGATCATCTTTTTGAGTAAGCACCAAGGCATAACTTTCTTTAGCTCCGTAAGAATAAAGGATAAAATCTTGATTGAAATTCGGATTTACCAGTACTGGGGCTATTGCAATTGACTACTTGATAATCTCAAAATATTTTTTCCTGACTTCAGTTCATTTAAAATCAGCATTCTCTTTGAGTAACTTAGATATAGGCCTTACTTTCTATGCAAAGTCAATGTAACATTGTAAAAGGCTAACACCCAATGTTGTAATGGTTGTAAATCATATGAAAATGAGAATTCATACACAAATTGATGATAAATAACACATAATAAGAAATGTATCTTCCATTTATTTGAATCAATTCATGTTACAAATCCATCCCTCTTAGGGATACCCATTCGATACAACAATTACAGTAGGAAAGTCCCTCGCAAGGGTAGGTGTGTTTCAATACCTTCTACGATGACACAAACTGCTCCAATCTGTAGATGGCCTTCTTCTCCATGATTAAAGGTATTTTTTGCATTGCATTTCAAAACCATGTTAGTATTACGTACAATAAAAATAAGAGGTATATCAGTAATAAAGGAGGCCTTTCTTTGTGAGGCTTTTGGAGGAAGATTGTATAAAATAAGTCATAGCAACATGAAATCAAGAAAGTGCAAGAAACATATTAAACTACATTAAACATGATAATTATACCATTAATATTGTAAAGGAAACATCAATCAATCTATCTAATGCCATAATTATAAATTTGAAAGCACGAAAGCATGGAAAAGACCATTAGTATATTAATTGCAAGAATGAAATAAAAAAGACTAAAACACCTAATTCTATTGGTCAAAGTCTATATTAAATCAAATAAACATGAAAAATGCTTAATCTAATGAAGTTAAAAGATCCTACAACTAGAAAACAAGGAAATCAGAGATAATACCCTAACTGTGGCTTTGTCCCACGATGAGAATTGTTAGCCGTGGTTGATAGCCACGGTTGATCCTGAAATGTATTTTCCCTCCAATTCAAGGGTTGAATCTCTAAATCTCCCTACCAAATTGATGGTCAAGGATCGCCTTTGTGTCCTTTGACTAGTTTAGTGGTTGGATTGCTCAGATTGCATGTGAAGTTAGCGTAATTGAGTTTCTTGGCTCTCCTAGCTTTCTAGGACCTCCATGGCTTGAATTACCATTTTGATCTCTTAATTTAGGCAATAAATCAATATCATAATGCAATTAGGTGAGTGATGAACTCGACAGGGCTTCACCACTTGAATTCTCCTATGCATCACTCTCTCATATCCCATTTAGTATGGGGTTCTTATAGCACCTATGAGGGCTATGTCTTAGCTTCTTAAGGAAGCCAAGATCAATAAGGGACAGCTAGAGTAGTTGGAGAGAAAATTCTAGATCTTTCCACCCCTAAAATTCTCATATATGTAACCAATTGGACGTTGCAACCAATTTTGGATTGGCCAAGGTCCAATTGATTCTGACTATTAGTTGTGTCTCTGAGGCATAGTCAACACTGCTAACCACGGGTGTCAACTACAAAAAAATTGATTAGGACAAACTACCTAAATGAGTGGTTAGAACCATTGCTATACCTTGGTATTTGTCCAAGGTATTCCATATGGTCTTCTAGCATATCCCATATGAGTATTCACCTTGACATGACATAGTTTAGGTGTCTACAGATGCACCTTTTGAGATGCGTTGTGAGATCGAACAATGCTGAGCAAAAATAGACCTCATAAAATGATGCCATAGGTTGGATTATGATCATTAGTCTGATCAACATTAGATGCTAAGGGTCTAGCAAAAGGATGTGCATCCTAGAATCATTGCTTCCAATTGGATGAAAGACTTAAATTTGTAAAGCTTTGGCAAGCTCCAGCGGCGATCAAGTAGCTTCAGTGCTACTATAGGCTTCTGCGCCATATAGATCTGAAAGGAGGAGAGCTACTAACTAAACTATCATACTTGCTTTTTACCCCAGCTAAGGGTAAGCTTATGATAGTAGTTGATAATGATTCGTAAGATGAACATAATTTTGACATGATCAAGGGATCTTATGTTTACTTTGATTATGATTATGATATTATGACTACCCCCTCAAGTGATGAGTCGATGACAGTATGACAATTGAACAAAACAATAAGTCACTTTACCACTATGAATGACTTTGAATAAAATAAGATTTAGCATTTGATAATTGATTAGGCCTAATCGGCTATGATTGCAACTGTTAAGAGTAATTGTACATCTCTATCCCATGGAGTGATCCAACCTCAATGGCCTTCTTTGGAAATCAAGATGATAGAAATTATAATTAGGCATGTGTTGAGTCATATTGTTTGATGATCTACTTAAAGTGTCATAGAATAAAGGATATGATTTCTTCATTCTCGTGGAGCAGTCTAGTATTCAAGGCCTTCTTTGAGATTGAAATGAAGCATAACAATTCAGCGATGACTAATTTACCCCAAATTTCCTTATTGTAATTTACTCATCCTTCCAGATTGCATGGATCCCAAGTCACTACAACCACCCAGTGTATAGGATAAATGACTAGATACAAGGCACATTTGGATTTTTAATTTATCTGATTTTTTTGTTATTTTTTATGTTTTTGGTAATTCGGGTCAGATGGGTATTTTTAATTTGACATTTTACAACTTTTCACGATGGGATTTTGGAGCATTTATTGTTGTTTGCTAGCCGCATTTGTCAATAGTAGCTAGGTTTTCAAAATTTTCTAGCCGCAACTGACATCCATAGTTGGCAAACCTTAGTTCTGTGCCTGCGAGTGTCAACCACAGTCAGACAAAAAATAGGAAATATTTAAAAAAAAATTCTATCATTTTCAACTTGATAGCTTGCAAATATTGAGTGCTCTGAGAGGTGTTTGAAAAATTCTAATGCAAAGCACTACTATAAACTTGACCTCACTACCACCTGGACCAATGGCAGCCCAACCTGGAGGAGCCAATGCTAATAAAGTAGAAGCACACAAAATACTTGACCATCATTTTTTTTACCGGTTTAAAATTAACCTCACTAATTAAAGGGTCAAATGAACATCATTAAACCATCAATAATGAACCTCACCCTAGTTAGGTTTAGCTTAGGTTAGATTAAGGGAAGGAATTTAATTTTTTGAAAAAAAATTGTTTTTGTTTTCTTTTTTGTGTTATTATTTTATTTTATTATTTTTTAAAATTTTTAGGGGGGTCTTGGGATGAGTAAGGACCCTGAAAAGGTCTTCCCTGCTGACCGTGACTGGTAGGCGTGGTCCCCAATTGGCAAATTGGGGGCCGCAGCTAGTAGGCGAGGTCCCAAATTGGTAAATTGGGAGCAGTGGATGTTAGCCACGACGGGATTTAAATCCCAATGGTCATAAAATTGTCTACCATCCCAACCGTTGGTCTGAGCCACGGTTCAATGACCTTAGGAAAATTTTTAATTAATTTTTCAATTTTTTGAATTTTTAAGGCATTAATAGATTTTTTTCGATTTTTAAAATACTTTATCCATTTTTTTGAATTTTTTGGGTACATTTTTTTATTTTTATATGCATTTATGATTTTGTGTTTTTGTTTGTTGTTTTAAAGTCACTTTTATGTATTTTTGGTTGATTGTTTTCTTTGGTTTATTTTTAATTTTTTTCCCTTATTATGCTGCTTTTGACTAGACCTTAACTACAAGGGCAAGGGAATCAAAGATCCTTCGTAACCTACATAGTGCTTTGACCCAGGTAGAGCTAGATTGGTTTGGGGCTATGGAATTTGGCTACGTCTTGCACCTCCCCATCATTAGGGCTGATCAGGCCTACATGACTGCATTGGCCTGATGTTGGGATGCATGGACCAATACCTTTCACCTACCAATAGGTGAGATGATAGTTACTCTAGAGGATGTCTACCACATATTTTGACTCCCTCTGGATGGTGAGGCCATCACATATTCACCTACAAACGTGAAGGATGTAGTATTCATGATGATATTCAGTGGTCACACTAAGGTAGCACAACGATGCTTGGACCATGGAGGGGTTCACATTGAGCACTGATACACCCAATGGGTCTTCTCCCAGTGAGCAGTCATTTTCATGCACCTGATCGTGAAGATTGTCCTGCCCGACTCTTCTGGAGTGAGGTTCCCTTGAAAATCCTGGCTAGGATGTAGGATGTCCTAGTGAGAAACATTGATCAACCCTTGATCTTATCCTAGGGGAGCTCCATACTAGCACAACTCTATAATGAGTTGTATCATATTACATAAAGGAGAAGAGTAGGCATTGGTTGTAGCTTACTACTTTAGATCTAGTGGTGGTAGAAAATTAACATTGAGCACCTCACTGGTTTACCATTCATGATCAACACCATTGATGAGGTACACCAATGTTATGCAGTATGTTGGTCTTGTGATCAGGAGGACTTCTAGAGCAGGTCTCACGTAGGGGACCTGGCTCACTACATTGGATAGTTCTCATGACTACAGGTAGACCAGATTCACTGGCACTCATACCTAGACTACCCTCCATGGATGGAGGTCGATGACCGACTACATTGGGCACACAAATACAAATGGCTCCTCGAATTCAAGTCCAAGGTACGAGAGTTATTTTACTTCTCTCGTGTTACCAAATATTTCAGGATTAGGTAGGACATTCTAGAGCTACCTACCATCTACCGTCATCTCGCTCTAGAGAGGGACTTAGTATGGCATAGGGTGACTCCACTAGGTGATGAGGATGACAAATTTTAGGATTCATGGCTGACAGATGTAGAAACTAATCCTGATTACAACACCTGGTGAACAATCAGGGTATAGTGAGGCTTCGATGACTCCTTGGGTAGGATCACAAATGATGCAATTGAGGGCATGGAGGGAGTCAAGGTCGATCCTCATGATCATTGAGTCCATCATAGGACTTGTTGTGACTAATCCACAACACACCCCAAAATTGGGGGCCCACCTTTTTGCATGCTTTCAAAGAAGAATACAGTGACCCAGATGCTAAGAAAATCAAAGAAAAAGGCAAAAATTTCACTAAGGAAAAAATTTGTCGTGATATCGCGACATGTCACTCCGTTGCAGCCGAAAGTCATCGTGATATCGCGACATGTCTCTCCATCACTACGAAAAATGAAAAAGTGTAGCGAAATCACGACATGTTGCTCCGTCACTACGGAAAACGAAAAAGTGTAGTGAAATCATGACATGTTGCTCCGTCACGGCCTAGAGAGGAGAGAGAAAGGTAGAATGGAAAATTGTAGTGAAATTGTGATGTGTCGCAAAATTGTAGTCAAGACAGTAAAACGGGGCACGAAGCAGAAAAGCATAGCGAAATCACAACATGTCACAAAATTACGGTCAATGCATTCAACGGTAGCAGGTGGGTGGAACTATCACGAAATCATGTGTTTTATTTTCATGGCTTGAAAACAGGCAGAAGGCACAAAGTATAAAATGGTCGCAAAATCACGACAAAACTGAGCCAAAGGAGTCTAAGGCCCAGCAGTGTAGCGAAATCGCGACGAAAACTGAGACAAAGCACATAAGGCGAAAGGCATTGCGAAATCACGATGCGTCGCATTTTCACGGTGCGGGTGAAAGAAAAGAGTCTAAGGCCCAGCAGTGTAGCGAAATCATGACGAAAACTGAGAAAAGCACATAAGTCTAAGGTCAAAGCATCAAATAAGCGAGAAAATGAAACGAAGCATTATGGGAAATGAAACGAAGCATCGCAGAGGGAAACCAAGAGCCGCAGTAGAAAGTTTAAAAGTAGAAGTGAATGTAGATACAGGGGCTAGAAATTATAAACAGAAATAATTATTTTTATTGAATAAAGGAGTTTATTTGGCAAGAGTAATTTTTGTGTGTGAAACCAAAAGGAGATTGAAGGCTAAGACTACTGTTATTTCTGTATATCTTTTCTTTGCATTATTTTGTTTTCTATCTATTCGTTTACACCATAATGTGGGTTGCGATAGGTGAATGATAGAATGATGCAAATTATTTATTTCCTAAGAGTCTAGCATCTGATTTGATTTGACTATGTTTTATTATAGGTCTGTTAGATCAGGTTGTTTTAGAGCTTCATCTCATAACTTGGGGTTTTGCAGGGAGGAGATTGCTAACCAGATTAACGTCCTTCTGTAGTTTTTCTAGCTGATTCTCAAAAAGAACATTTATGTTTCAATTTCTGATATATTTTTTTAATCTTATTTGAAAATCTAAGTTTCGGATTCTGGTATATTCCAAAATACTTGGCGAAATTTCATCAACACCAAAGGCTAACGTAGAAATAGCAGAACACTTAAACAAAGATAAAATGAACCAATTAACTGTAAAATGAACCTCATGCTAAAGGTACGAAGCTTAAAGTGAAGTGGCCTATACCACGCATTTTCTCATTTAAAATCTTTCTTTAAGCCAAAAGATAAAAGAGGTTGCTAATTTATTTTCGGGAGGGTTTCATTAATTTCAAGAGCATAAAAGAAGAAAGGGATTTTTTGTTCTTTCTTTTGCTTTACGCGGTTGGTTATTTTAACAGATTAGGGTTACAAAGTTTGTTGTGAATCATCAAATGCCCCTTGTTAACAGTTACTTGTAGGATTTAAGTTATTCTAGATTACATTCATTTATTTGCATTAGGTCTTAATTGGTTATATGCATATGAATGTTTGTTCACAAGAAACTTGGAGAAATTAAAATAACAAATTTTCTTTGCAAGAAAGAGTTTCCTGTCGGAGACTCTAGTTGTGTGTTCATTTTGTAAAAGGACAAAATATTCACTCAAAATTTTGGCACTAGAAGGAGGGCCTTCTTTATTGCTTTGTGATTATGATTTGTTCTAACAATTAACGTGGGTAGTTTTGTTTCCACCTATTGTGCTTGCAGGTATAACATTTTGATACTGTATTTTGCAAGTAAGTTGAGAGAAGTCTTTTGAGTTCTAGAGTTTCCAAGCTGGCCCAACCTGAGTACATAGCTACTAGGTCCAAAACCACAGGGGAAACTATTTTCCAAAGCCTTTCTCCCACTTCTAGGAAGCCAAAAAACAAAACATTAGAGATCGAAATACCACCCAGTATACTTGAGTTAGGGATTTCTTTAGACTCAATTACATCTAGTGGGCCTGAGCCCTTAATTTCAAGTGTGACAGTAACACCAGGTGTATTTGTCTCCATAGTTCCAAGCGTTTCCATTGTTCCCATAGGGTTAACACCTTTGAACAACATGGCCCAACAACAACAACAATAGCCACCTACCCTTTGGTATGGTGCGCAAAGTTCCCCTTTAGATATTCCTGGGGCAGTCCATGACTTGCCTAGAAACATTGAAAGGGGATTACCCAAATTATTGCATGATGGTCCCACAACAACAGAAGATCATGTCCAAATCTACAAGGATTATATGTTTAGACAAGGGGTTACTCACGAGGATGTTGCTTGCCGAGTTTTCCCTATTAGTCTAGACCCCACGGCCAATGAATGGTATCAAAATCTTCCAGCAAGATCCATCACTTCATGGGCCCAATTAGAAACCACCTTCATAAGCCAATTTAGAATGTTATTGGATCCCTCCATAATCTACAATTTTTTCATATCATGCAAAAGATTACCTAATGAGCCCATACGAACATTCAACCAGAGATTCCAAAAGCTATACATGAATCTGACTCGTCACTTTGCGATAGATCCTACGGTCACCTTGCAATTATATTTTAGAGCCTTAGATCCTTTAACGTCTTTGTTGAATAGAAGGAATCCTTAGGTTACAATGCTTCCTTTAGCCTATGCAGAGACAATGACTCTCAAACAACAAATGAACCTGCCAGGAGCAGGATTGTCTCAATTGACTGGGATGGGACAATATGGTCCATACAGTCAATTTGCCATGATGAACTAGTTAATGGCACCACAGGTTCCTATGATGAACAATTTCCAAACACCCACCCAAGTGGTGTCATTTCCAAGTTATCCTAATGCCTCTGTTCAAACGTAGGGATTAATTCAAAATAGCCCAATGGGTTTGCCTGGGTTTGGCATGGGCAGTAATTTGTTGACCATGCCTGGGTTTGCTCTGGTTAGCATGCCAAGCCCAACGACTTACCCAACAATCACTCCGATTCAAAGTGTGAATCTAGGATGGAATCCGCCTGCCCAGACCCAAGCCATTGTACCTATTCCAGAGGTGGCTAATGCAGCAAACACAACTGGACCCAAAATTACAGTGCCTCAACCACAAGGGTCCAAATCTGCCATAGAAAACATGAAGGAAACCTTGGCCAAAGTTTTGGTTATGGTGGGTAATGTCAATAAAAATGTGAACCAAGCCATGGGTCATAACCGGCCTCATAACCATAGAGGAAAAGGAACATACAACACGCAGTCGAATAATGGGCGAGTACCCAATCTCGTAGCCAATCAGGCAGATGTCTCGGAAGATTTTGGAGAATCGGGACCTTGTGACAACGATTGTATGCACTGTGGCCACGGGAAGCATGAGTCTATATTGACTGAGGTTATACATTCCCAAGAAAGTGAAGAAGAGGAGGATGTGGAATTTTTTGGAAACGAAGATGAAGAAACATTGGAAGTTCATGCCAACAAACGTTTTGGGAAATGAAATCACAAGTATTACACTAGGAGTTCTAAGGAGCCCAAAACTTCCTCTACTCCTCCAAACAACCAATTACTCCCTCCTGATTTCAAAGGAGATGTCAATCCCTCTCCTCCATTCATGGTGGAAAAGTCTAAGTTGGTGCAAAACATGTTAAATTCAAAAAAACCCACTTATGACTTGGTGGAAGACATGAAGAAAACTAAGACCAATGTCTCAATGTATGATATGTCCCGATTATTAGGCCAAGAAGTAAGTCCACCAAAGAGTTTAGATCCACCTGCCCAAGTTCATGAAGCTAAAAGTGCTGAGTCCCGATTGGTTTTAAAAAAGCAAAAATGAGATATACCTCCTTTTCTGATAACCATTAGAATTGCAGGTAAAAACCTGCACAATTGCTTAATAGATTCGGGGGCCTCGACTACCATTATACCTCTAGAAATCTGTAAAAAATTGGGACTCACACCAAAACCTTCTAGAAGTAGGGTGGTGCAACTGGATAGATCAACCATGGAGGCAGTGGGAGAATTGGGTGATGTTCTTATTCAAGTCAATTCAGAACCTAGGGTTCAACATCACATAGACATATTGGTACTTGACATTCCTATCAAATATGGCATGGTTTTGGGAAGATATTGGAGTAAAAACCTAAATGGTTACATTATGATAGATTCTTCACATATGTGGTTGCGTTGGAGGGGAGTGGCCAACCAAATTTGGATTGATAGTGAACCTAGGCTCAAGGAGATGATCACAGAATACAACAAACCGAATGAGATCCAATACATTGAAGCGAAATTGGGAGCATATTGTTTGGACATAGAAACACCTAAAAATTCCCAAAATTAAGGGATTGGATGCAACGTTACTGAAGGACAGCAAGACATTTGGAATTTAAGATTTGATGGATCCAAGTCCAGACAAGGGGTAGGAGCTGGTGTTGAATTGTCATGTTCAGACAGAGAGCCTATGTTCACTGCATACAGACTACAGTTCTCTGCCACCAACAATATGGCAGAATATGAGGCCTTGATTCTCGAACTTCAATTGGCCCTTCGAAAGAAAGTTAAGTGTATCAAGGTCCTTGGTGATTCAGAACTGGTGGTAAAACAAGTGAAGGGAAAATACGTATACAAGGAAAATCGGCTCAAAATTTACAGAACTAGGGTTAGAGATTTAATAGATGAGTTTGATACCTTTAACATATCTTTGATCTCTAGAAAAGGCAATCATCTGGTAGACTCTCTAGCCATAGCTGCGAGTATGTTGAAACTAGTGGACCATAAGAAATGCAAGAAATTATCCATAGAACCGGTCCCTTGTCCCTCGATACCAGATAATGTCACGAATTTCCAAGTATTTGATAGTGACAGGCACATATTCCATTTTGTCACTAATTATGGTATATTTGAAAAGCAGGTTATAGATGAAGATGAGAGGGATCTAGAGGAGGCATATTTGGAAGAAAATATTTTTGGAAAATGTAATAAGATGCCAAATGAGATGGCTTCATTAGAAAAAACTTTCGATATCGGATGCCAACCAAGAGAAGGTAAAAAGGTTCCACCTCCCAGAGAGGCCTGTGACTTGGTTAACATTGGAAGTGCAGAAAACCCTCGAGAAGTATTCATAGCAAAAGCATGTACCAAGCAGGAGAAATATTCCATTGCCAATACATTAAAGGAATACATAGAATGCATAGCTTGGAGTTATAAGGAGCTGAAAACCTATGATCAGAATGTCATAATGCATACGATTTCATTGAAACCAGACTCCAAACCCTTCAGGCAAATACAAAGGTGAGTCAATCCATTATTAGAACCCTTGATAGAGAAAGAGGTAAAGTTACTGTTAGAAGCTAAGATCATCTTTCCTGTTAGACATTCCACATGGGTTGCTACCCTGGTCCCCGTGAGGAAAAAGAGTGGAGAAATAAGGTTATGTATCTATTTTAGAAATCTTAATAAAGCCTCACAAAAGGACAACTACCCGTTACCCACCATTGATGAAATACTCCAAAAGGTAAATGGGTTGGAGATGATGTCATTCCTGGATGGTTATTCGGGATATAATCAGGTCCTTATCCATCCTAGTGATAGGATGAAAACTGCTTTCACCATAAGGTGGGGCATCTTTGCATACAAGAGAATGCCTTTCGGACTATTGAACGCAGGTGCCACATTCCAACGAGCTATGGAATTTGCTTTTAAGGGGCTCATAGGTAAGTGCATCATCGTCTATGTAGATGACATTCCTGTATTTTCTAAGAATAGGAAAAACCACGCCAGGGATCTAAATAAAGTCTTTCAAAGATGCAGGGAACATGGCATTTCTCTCAACCCAAAGAAGTGCATTTTTGGGGTGACGGAAGGAAAGTTATTGGGACATGTAATATCTAAGGATGGAATTTCCATTGACCCTGAAATAATAGAGGCCATACAATAGATTCCTTGTCCCAACAACAAAAAGGGGTTGAGATCATTTTTTGGGAAGATCAATTTCGTCAAAAAATTTATTACAGATTTTGCAGAAATAGCAAAGCCTTTGAACGACATGTTAAAGAAAGAGGTCCAGATCAAGTGGATAGATGAAAATAGAGATGCTTTCAAAAATATCAAGGACGCAATTTCTAAAGCTTCAGTTTTAGTGAGTCTCGATTATACGAAGCCTTTCTATATTTACACATTTGCTTCAGATCACTCCTTTGCGAGTGTTTTAACTCAAAAAAGTGAAGGCAACATTGAAAATCCTATTGCCTTCCTGAGTAGTCCTCTCAAAGATGTGAAGCTGAGATACTCCATCTTGGACAAGCAAATGTATGCTCTAGTTAAGACCATAAAAAAATTTAGGCATTACATTGTCCACAGTAGGGTTTTTGCTATAGTCCCGGATCCTACAGTCAAAGCCATGTTTATCCAGAATGAATTAGGTGAAAGATGAGGGAAGTGGATTTCAACTTTGCAAGAATTTTATCTTGAGATTCAATCCATGAAGATAGTGCGGGGACAAGGGTTGGTTAAGGCCATCACAGAAAAGGACCTCGCAATTGCTTGTCAACATTATGAAGTCGCAGATATAACCAAAGATGAGTGGTATGCAGATGTGGTGTATTTTCTACTAAATAGTAAATGTCCACCGCATTTGAATTCTACTCAATGAAGAGCCTTGCGCTTGAAGTCTGCTAATTTCCTAGTTAGATCCGACACATTATATAGGAAAAACCATGAAGGTATTTACCTTCGTTGTGTTGATCAAAAAGAGGCAGTGCAAATACTCGAGGAATTTCATGGTAAACATGGGACAGGACACGGGTCCGATAATGCCACAACCCATCAAATCCTTAGAGCCGGTTATTATTGGCCTCAACTGTTCAAATATGCCCATACTCATGTGAGGTCATGTCATACATGTCAAACTGCAGCCAATAGAGACAGGGGTGCTTCCATGCCTTTACAATCCGTAATTGAGTCTAGACCTTTTACGCAATGGAGCCTAGATTTTGTTGGGATTATTAGTCCCAATTCATTTGATTCCCACAAATACATTCTGACAGCTACGGATTATTGCACAAGGTGGACTGAAGCTATCCCCACAAAGAATGCTACTTCAGAGGTTGTTATTAAATTCTTAGAGGATAATATTGTCACTCGAATTGGGATGCCTAATTCCATTGTAAGTGATAATGGTTCATATTTTTCCTCTTTGGAGTTTGCTAATTGGGCATTTGACAACGGTGTGAGTTTAAAATTCTCTTCCAATTATTATCCGTAAGGCAATGGATTGGCTGAATCTTCTAACAAGAATTTGTTATGCGTCATAAAAAAATTATTAGAAAGAAATCCTAGAGATTGGCATAACAAACTTAAGTTGGCTCTTTGGTTTGACAGAATCAGAGTCAAAGGATCAATAGGAACATCTCCTTATCATCTGGTTTATGGACAAGATCCCATTTTTTCCTACAAATCTCAAGTTACAAACACTGCATTTCATGAAAGATTATTTCAGAACTGATGATAAACTTGAGTCTAGACTAACACAATTAATGCATCTGGATGAAAAAAGGGATGAGGCTATGCTTCATTTTAGTAAACACCAGGATGTAGTAAAATATGGTTTGACAAAAATTCTAGAGCCAAGGCTTTTAAAATATCAGATCTAGTGCTGTTATGGGATAAAAGACATGAGAAGAAAGGGGATCATGATAAGTTTGACTACTTATGGTTGGGTCCGTACCAGATTTCAAAAGTCCTAGGGGAAAATAGTTTTAGACTAAGAACCTTGGATGGAAAGGATTTGGCATTACCTGTCAATGGGTTGCACTTGAAACACTATTTCCAGGATTGAAGCGGCTGAGGTTTTGTATTATATGTAATTATGCCATGCTTTGTTTCTTTTGTGTGTGCAGATTTGATATTTAAGTTGTTTTTTTTTTGACATGTTTAGGTTTTGTATTAATGCCATGCTTTGTTTTTGTTGTGTGTGTAGGTTGGACGTTTAGGTGGTGTATTTATTTGACATGTTTTATTTTCTTATAAAAAATAAAAAATAATAATAATAATAATAAAAGTTTGAAATGTTAACACATGCCTAAGATCAGGAAAATATGAAACATTGGAATTATGTTGTAAAAGCTCCACATGTAACACAAACAGTTAAATAATATCGTTTGAGGCTTGTGATGCATGAAGTAGTTAGTTTTACAAATTATGGCAACACTTCATCTGCAATTCAAAGGGCAATGCATTCATATTACATCTCACTTTGCACATACAAGCCATCTTAGTTGCATATGCATTTCAGATACAAATCATTAAAGTGTGTCAAATCCTCTTAGGGTTATGCTACAACATAAATAAAAAATCCTAAGGTTGGAAACTGAGCCCCGAGATATCTAGAACCAAGCACATTTTATACACATTAAAAAGGATCTTGAGCAAAATGATCAAAACCTTGCTTGGAAGAAAAGGTCAAGTGAAAGAAATATTTCATGTCTATCCTATTATGCAACATGATCCTTAAAATAGTGGTTTTTACCACTTCCATTAAGCTTAAAGCCTAAAATCAGAGTAGTAAGGATAGGGTTAAGTCCTCATCGAACTTAGGTTGAGGATCCAACTCCCCAAAACTTTGATTTGACCTACATGGAGTAGTAAGGATAGGGCATAATTCTCATCTCGCCTAGGTTGAGAATCTGATTCCCCAAAGCTCCTATGTCTCATTTCATGATAAAGCTTGGATTGGAAGGATCTTACTACTTGTCCTCTACAAAGGATGGGTAGTCATCCCCAAGGTCCAAAGAAATGAAGTTAAGTCATGGATTATGGGGTTAGGTATGCCCATGCATGACAACATGTCTTGTCTAAAAAACAAGACCACTGACTATTCAAAGGGTTAGACTAGCATGACCATTTCTTCCATAATTGGTTAAATTATTTTGCTCAAAGTGAGGTAATGAATTCCAAATCAGAGTAGTAAGAATAGGGTTAAACTCTCATCTCAATTAGGTTGGGAGTCTGATTTCCCAAAGCTCTGATTTCACTTTCACTTACACATGGGTCCAATATAGTAGTGACTCATAACCAACTTTGGGATATAATAAAACAATTCATTATACACATGGTTGATCCTAAGAGGGTTTGATAATCTTGAATATTTGTGTATGATATTAGAAGGTCTATGCATTTGTAAAAGGAAAATCTCTAAGCATATTTGTTAGGTTACACATTTCATTCACAGTCTCACATATGCATGCATGTAAAACTGACAATGAAATGTTGATCAAGTTCAAGCGATATGGAATGAAAGCAAATAGCACACACCGAGCTAATACTAATGATTTTGATGTTTCATGTACTTTTGATCTATTGGTATTTGTTTATCTTTTATGTGCTGACGCCTATATCTAAGCTTGTATATTTCAGGTTGGGTTCTCACCAAAATGCTCTGGAGCATTTGACAGTAGAGTCGCCATTTGTTGTGACTAATCCACAACACACCCCAAAATTAGGGTCCCATATTTTTGCATGCTTTCAAAGAAGAAAACAGTGACCCAGATGCTAAGAAAATCAAAGAAAAAGGCAAAAATTTCACTAAGGAAAAAATTTGTCGTGATATCGTGACATGTTGCTCTGTCACTGCCGAAAGTCGTCGCGATATCGTGACATGTCACTCCGTTGCTATGAAAAATGAAAAAGTGTAGTGAAATCGTGACATGTTGCTCCATCGCTGCGAAAAATGAAAAAGTGTAGCAAAATCGCGACATGTTGCTCCGTCGCTGCAAAAAATAAAAAAGTGTAGCGAAATCGTGACATGTTGCTCCGTCGTGGCCTAGAGAGGAGAGAGAAAGGCAGAATGGAAAACTATAGCGAAATCGTGACGTGTCGTAAAATCACGATCAAGACAGTCAAACGGGGCACGAAGCAAAAAAGCATAGCGAAATCGTGACATGTCACAAAATCGTGATCAACGTAGTCAACGACAGTAGGTGGGCGAAACCGTCATGAAATCACGACATGTTTGATTTTCGTAGCTTGAAAACGGGTAGAAGGCACAAAGTATAAAATGGTCATGAAATCGCGAAAAAACTGAGCCAAAAGAGTCTAAGGCCCAGCTATGTAGCAAAATCATGATGAAAACTGAGACAAAGCACATAAGGCAAAAGGCGTCACGAAATCACGACACGTTGCATTTTCACGGTGCGGGTGAAAGAAAAGAGTCTAAGGCCCAACAGTGTAGCGAAATCGCGACGAAAACTGAGACAAAGCACATAAGTCGAAAGGCGTCACGAAATCGTGACGTGTCATGTTTTCGCGACGTGGGTGAATGAAAAGAGTCTAAGGCACAAAGGCATAGCAATTTCACACAACTTTTGGCAAAACGTTCCAGCCAGACAAAGACGTCGCGAAATCGCGACAAAAAGTGAAGATCATGCAGAGAACAAAAAATGGTAGCGATTTCACGACAAGTTGCGGCCAAAGCGTACAGAGATGAAAAACATCATGATTTCGTGATAGGTTGCATTGGCAAGGCTGTTGGCAAGAAAATGTCGCGATATCGTGACATGTCACATTTTTGCGATGAAAGCAAGGAAGTAAAGCAGCATGCATAAAAATGTCGCGATTCACATGGAGCCATTATAGAACATACCAAAAAGTTTTGAACATGTGGAAGAAAGACATGAGGGTCATGGTAAAGATTCAAATTGACAGTTGCATTTAGCAGAAAGGACCAAACGTTTTAGGTTCAAACGAAAGGTCAAAGCATCAAAGAAGCGGGAAAATGAAACGAAGTGTTATGGGAAATGAAACGAAGCGTTGCAGAGGGAAACCAAGAGCCGCAACAGAAAGTTTAAAAGCAAAAGCGAATGTAGATACAGGGGCTGGAAATTATAAATAGAAAGCATTATTTTTATTGAATAAAGGAGTTTATTTGGCAAGAGTAACTTTTGTGTGTGAAACCAAAAGGAGATTGAAGGCTAAGACTACTGTTATTTCTGTATATCTTTCCTTTGCATTATTTTGTTTTGTATCTATTCATTTACACCATAATGTGGGTTGCGATAGGTGAATGATAGAATGATGCAAATTATTTATTTCCTTAGAGTCTAGCATCTGATTTGATTTGACTATGTTTTATTACAGGTTTGTTAGATCAGGTTTTTTTTTTAGCTTCATCTCATAACTTGGGGTTTTGCAAGGAGGAGATTGCTAACCAGATTAACGTCCTTCTGTAGTTTTTCCAGCTGATTCTCAGAAAGAACATTTTTGTTTCAATTTTTGATATATTTTTTTAATCTTATTTGAAAATCTGAGTTTTGGATTCTGGTATATTCCAGAATACTTGGCAAAATTTCATCAACACCAAAGGCTAACGTAGAAATAGCAGAACACTTAAACAAAGATAAAATGAACCAATTAACTATAAAATGAACCTCATGCTAAAGGTACGGAGCTTAAAGTGAAGTGGCATATACCATGCATTTTCTCATTTAAAATCTTTCTTTAAGCCAAAAGATAAAATAGGTTGCTAATTTATTTTTGGGAGGGTTTCATTAATTTCAACAGCATAAAAGAAGAAAGGGATTTTTTGTTCTTTCTTTTGCTTTACGCGGTTGGTTATTTTAACAGATTAGGGTTACAAAGTTTGCTATGAATCATCAAAGGCCCCTTGTTAACAGTTACTTGCAGGATTTAAGTTATTCTAGATTACATTCATTTATTTGCATTAGATCTTAATTGGTTATATGCATATGAATGTTTGTTCACAAGAAACTTGGAGAAATTAAAATAACAAATTTTCTTTGCAAGAAAGAGTTTCCTATCAAAGACTCTAGTTGTGTGTTCATTTTGTAAAAGGACAAAATATTCACTCAATAGGACTGAGGGCAAATGGGGTGAGGGAGCTGTATAGGAGGCACCTCAAATTTAGGAGGAGGGTAATGCTCTTAATGAGGGTGAGGTCACACCTGATAGGAAGGTCAGATAGCTTAGGGGCCTAGGTTGTCAGCCTATAGGATTAGGTGGGCTCTTTGTAGACATAGCTCTTACATCGAGATACCACCATCACTACCTTACAACCATAGGTTGGGGATCTATAGTCTTGGCTCATATCATGGTAGTCTTAGTGGTGTGGATACAAGGAGGAGAAGACCAATCTATAAACTAGGATTGCCTCGACAGAGATAGAGATACAATAGGTTACAAGATAGTGCATCCTCCTATATTCTCATCTAGATGCTCTTAGGGCACAACATGATGCGCTCAGGGCTAAGAGGGATCTCCCTCTACTTCACAGGTTGCTCTAGCACCACCAACTGCACTAGTAGCTCAGGCAATATAGGGTTTAGTAGGGCTATATCAGAGGGCAGAGATTAGGAGACTCCAAGATTTAGTACAATAGCACATTGATGATAGAGCATGAGATTATGGTTACATCACTACCTTGAGAGAATCAATTCAGCTACTTGGGGGTGAGGCTCCAAAGATACGCATGGCTTTAGGTTATCAGAGGACTCACACTCAGAAGACAAGCTAGTATTTGTCTCATTCCAATCATAAGAGTCACATATCAAAGAGGATCTCTGGTTCCAGTTCCAGATACATGGATGGTGGAGGCAAGGGTGGAGCCTCACAGACTGGAGGTGCAGGCCCTACTTAGTACATATATATGCTAGATGTTTGTACCATTTTTATGTGTAAGGTTGAGGACCTACATAGTTGTAGCCTATGGGCATTTTTGACATATACCGATGTACTACTTATTATATATTTTTTGATACACATATATATATATATATATGATCAGACCTTTATATGTGCAGTTTATTATTTTTATCATTTTATGTTTATGAGATGCATACGAATGCAATGTTGATAATCTGCTTTACTTTATGCTATATGATGTGAAGTATGAATTACATATACTAGCTAGATAATGGATGTATTATTTTAAATGCAATGATATATATGTGTAGATGGACTACTTATGATGAATATATATGAATGCAATATTTTTTGTTAAATGCATGTGTAATTTTTTGTACTTGTATGCATTTAATTTATGTTGTTATGACATAGTTTATGCCATGTATGTATTGCACAACTTTTTCTATGATGAATGCTATGTAAATGAACATGTATGTTTTAATCACTTAAAACATAATGTATGAATGCAATATGGGTTTAACAATCTAATGTATGACACCACAAAATGTATAACAATCATGAAATGTAATTGTTATATCTTTTTATAAAAATTGATAAATTGTGCACCCATATGTGAGATGCAATTACGTATTGTTTCTGTTCATAAGTTTTTGTAAATTAGAATAGTATGTATAATATAGTAAGTGGTTGTGTAAATATCACTACAAATAATTATAATAAACAAAATCTTATAAAAGAAAAATATTTTTGATGATTGCATTGAAAATTGGTCGTTGCTATTTGGGAATTTTTGAGGCTTTCCATGAGACTCAAACACCTTATTTGACTTTTCAAAAGTTGTATACTAACCATACTGGACTTCTAAAATATAAGGCTTTCATTAGGATAGACCCTAGCTATTCATTATCCCTATGTGTGCAAATGAGTATATTTAGATAAGGTGATGCAGGAGCATCCAGGGCAGCACAACAATCTTGCATCATCGAAAAAAATACAAACAAAAGAAACAAGAAAAAAATTCTAAGTTTGAAAGAAAGTTCTAAGTGTTACAATGTGTCGCGATATCGCGACACAAAAGTCGTCGCGATATCGCGACGTATTTAGAACCATGGCGAGCGCAAAATAAATGGTCGCGATATCGCGACATAAAAGTTGTCGCGATATCGCGACACCAACAACAGAATAGCGGGCGCAAAATAAGTTGTCGCGATATCGCGACACTTTGGCAAACAAAGCCAAAAGCCAAAGAAGTGTCGCGATATCGCGACACTTTGGCAAACAAAGCCAAAAGCCAAAGAAGTGTCACGATATCGCGACACTTTGGCAAACAAAGCCAAAAGCCAAAGAAGTGTCGCGATATCGCGACACTTTGGCAAACAAAGCCAAAAGCCGAAGAAGTGTCGCGATATCGCGACACTTTGGCAAGCAAAGCCAAAAGCCGAAGAAGTGTCGCGATATCGCGACACTTTGGCGAAAGAGAGCCCAAAAGTCAAAGAAGTGTCGCGATATCGCGACACATTGGCGAAAGAGAGCCAGAAAGTCACTTTGGCGAAAGAGAGCAGAAACGATATCGTGACACATTGGCGAGAGAGAGCCAAAAGTAGAAAAGTGTCGCGATATCGCGACACATTGGAGAAAGAGAGCCAAAGGCAAAAAAGTGTCGCGATATCGCGACACATTGGCGAAAGAGAGCCAAGGGTAGAAAAGTGTCGCGAAATCGTGACATGTCGCGTTTTCATGACCTGGCTAAGAAAGAGAAGACGAGTTTTTTCGTGGACTATTACAGAACGATAGTTGGTGATTCTAGAAGCCATTAAGGTAGTTCCAAGTGGCAGTTCCATTTGGTAGTTCCAGAAGCCGTTAAGATGGTTACGAACGACGGTTGCAGCAAGAAGTCGTGATGATAAAAGGGGATTTTTTGAAGGATTCGAGAGGCTGGAAAGACGTAGATTGAGACTGCAACTGTATTTTCTTCTGTACTTTGTAATCTTTCCATGTTCTCTGAATAAAAATTGAGTTTTCTCTTATTGTAAAATTTGGCTCTCCATCAAGTGGTATCAGAGCAGCAAGATTCTGAGTGTGTGAGCAGAGCGCCGAACGTGAGGCAGCTTGCACCAGGATCTGGGGTTACGGGTTCTGAGAAACAGTGAAGCAGAATGCCGCCACGAAGAAATCATGGTGCCGGAAGGAACGTGGTTCCTGAAGGAGACTTTCGAGCATTGCAGAGGCAAGTGCAGGCCTTGTAGGAAGAATTGCGTAGAGGAGTAGAGCCAAGAGGAGAAGACCACAGCGATGATGACGGAGTTGAAGACCCGTCTGAAGAAGAAGAAGAAGCAATGAGTGCCGCAGAATCTCGGATGATTAAAGCTATTTCTCAAATTGGGAAAAGGCCAAAGATTGACGTCTCCACATATTCTAGAAATTTAAATCCAGAAGAATTGATAGACTGGATTAATGACATGGAGGAATATTTCGAATATGAGGAAGTTGAAGATCCAAATCGAATTAAATTTGCCAAAACAAAGTTGAAAGGCCATGCTGGCATATGGTGGAAAGGAGTGCAACTGGAAAGAAACCGTAGAGGAAAAGAAAAGATCACCAGGTGGGATCGAATGGTTGAAAAACTGAAACGGTAGTTTATTCCAGCAGATTACGAATTAGATCTGCTGAGAAAAATGCAGAGTTTGCGCCAGTCCAACAAGTCTGTTAAAGAATATACAGAAGAATTTTTTAAAATTTCTATTAGAACCGGCCATACAAAAGCAAATAAAGAGAGAGTAGCCCGTTACATTAATGGGTTGAGAACCAGCGTGCAAGAAGAATTGAGTCTGGTTCGAATGAACAACATTGAAGATGCTTACCAGTTTGCTCTAAAAGTGGAAGAGAAACTGAACCGCAGATTTGACAAAGAAACAAAGAGGAAGAGGTCGTGGTGGAAGAACTGGTGGAAGAACCAATGGAGGTAAATATGATGACCAAAAGTAGATTGGTGAAACCAGTAATCACCAGGAACAGAAGGAGGAGAATGCTTACCGACCCCGTAATCATAACAATGATTATCAAAGGGGACGAGGTAGAGGTGGACGTGGATATGGCAGAGGCAGATTTCGTGGAACCTATTTCAATTGCGGAGAAGAGGGGCATCGATCATATGAGTGTCCCAAACACCAAGAAACACCGAACAGAAGGCCTGAAGGTAATGCCAGAGCTGCAGTTGTTGAGGATGGTGTTGAATCTGAGCACTCTGAAGAAGCAGAGCGCGGAGAAGTGATGATCACAAGGAGAACCTTGTTGAATGAAGAGAAGGAACCAGATCAACGAAAAGCCTGTTTCGCACGAGGTGCAAATGTTCGGTAAAATCTGTAATATTATTATTGATAATGGTAGTACAGATAATTTGGTTTCTGAGGAAATGGTAGCTAAGTTAAAGCTAGAAAGAAGACAAGCACCCGCATCCATACCGGATTGCGTGGTTGCAGAAGGATCATAGAGCATTGGTCGGTGAACAATGCTTGGTCAAGTTTCAAATTGGAAGATACCAGGATGAGGTCCTGTGTGATATTTTGTCGATGGATGCTTGCCATTTGTTGCTTGGAAGACCATGGCAATTTGATAGACGTGCAACGCATGATGGACATGCAAATACCTATTCCCTGACAAAAGATGGAGTACGCCACAAACTGAAGCCATTGAAGGAGGTTGAGGAAAAGGTATGCAATAATGCTAGAATTTGTTTAGTAGATGGCAAAAATTTTTTGGATGGTATAAAGAGGGATTCAATGTGTTATGCATTAATTCCTACCGTAAAAAGAGAAGATACTACCGACATTCCAGCAGAAGTTGAACATCTATTAGCAGAATTTCTTGATATTATATCAGACAATGTGCCTGAGGGTTTGCCGCCAATGAGGAAGATTAGTCATCAGATTGACTTAATGCCAGGATCTAGCTTACCCAACAAGGCAGCCCATAGAATGTCTCCTGTAGAGAATGAAGAGTTGAACCGCCAAGTTCAGGAATTGTTGAGGAAGGGTTTGATTCGAGCAAGTTTGAGCCCTTGTGCAATGCCAATAGTACTTGCACCAAAGAAGAATGGCGAATGGCGAATGTGCACAGATTCCCGAGCCATTAATAAAATTACCATTAAATATCGCTTTCCATTACCCATAATGGACGATATAATGGATTGCTTGAGTGGAGCTAAATACTTCACTAAGATTGATTTGAAGAGCGGATATCATCAGATACGTGTTAGAGAGGGTGATGAATGGAAGACAACCTTTAAAACCAGAGAGGGTTTGTTTGAGTGGTTAGTTATGCCATTTGGATTGACTAATGCACCCAAGTACATTTATGAGGCCGATGAATGAGGTATTGCGTGACTTCCTGGAAAAGTTCATGATAGTTTATCTGGATGATATTCTAATTTTTAGTAAAACATTGGATGAGCATTTGTTGCATGTTCAGATAGTTTTTGAAAAACTGCGTGAGGAGCAGTTATTGATAAATATACATAAGTGCAGTTTTGTACATAAAGAGTTGATATACCTGGGATTTGTCATCTCAGAGGAGGGTCTAAAAATGGATCCCGAGAAAGTGAAGGCTATCCTTGAATGGCCTGCCCCAAGGAATGTAACAGAGGTAAGATCATTTCACGGTCTTGCAAGTTTCTATAGAAAGTTTATTAGAGACTTTAGCAAGATTTGTGCACCCCTAACAGAAACTATGAGAGGGGATAAGAGAGAATTTAAGTGGACTCGCCAAGGCAGATACCAAGGATGAACATATTGAAGAAGAAAGTGACAGAACAGCCCATTCTGGCACTTCCAAGTGGCAGTGCCATTGGAGCTGTGTTGAGCCAAGAAGGTAAACCTGTTGCATACTTTAGTGAAAAATTGAATGATGCTAGAAAGAAATACTCTGTTTATGATCAAGAATTCTATGCTATAATTCAGGCTCTTAAGAAATGGAGACATTATTTGCTAACCAAAGAGTTTGTTTTATATACTCGACCATCAAGCTTTGCAGTATATAAATAGTCAAGGTAAACTTAACCAACGGCATTTGAAGTGGGTTGAATTCTTGTAGAGTTATACCTTTGTACTAAAGCATAGAAGTGGCAAATCTAATAGAGTTGCAGATGCCTTGAGTAGAAGGCATAATTTGTTGATAGAAATGAGAGTGCAAGGTTGTTGGGTTTGATGAACTCAAGAGTTTATACCCAGCAGATCCAGATTTTGCAGAGGCATGGACAACATGTGTGTCTCCTACTACTGTGGATCGCACTAAGTGGTTGGATTTCATGATCCAAGATGGGATGCTATTTCGGAAGAACCAATTGTGCATTCCACGAAGTTCCATGAGGGAAAATTTGATCAAAGAGAAACATAGCGGAGGACTAGCAGGGCATTTTGGTCGAGATAAGACCATTGCTCTCGTTAGTGAGAATTACCATTGGCCGCAGTTGCAGCAGGATGTGACCAGATTTGTGCAGGGTTGCAGAGTGTGCCAGATGGCAAAAGGGGTCAGCCAAAATACAGGAATGTACCAGCCATTGCCTGTACCAGAGAGACCATGGGAGGACATCAGCATGGATTTTGTTCTTGGTCTGCCAAGAACACAACGTGGAAATGACGCCATTTTTGTTGTTGTTGACAGGTTTTCAAAAATGGCCCATTTTATTCCATGTCAGAAGACAAGTGATGCGGTTCACATTGTCGGCTTGTTCTTCAAGGAGGTAGTACGACTTCATGGTCTACCCCAAAGCATTGTCTCGGACAGAGATACCAAATTTGTGGGTTATTTCTGGAGAACCCTGTGGAAGAAGCTAAAAATAGACTTGAAATTCAGTTCTGCGTACCACCCGCAGACTGATGGACAGACCGAAGTAGTCAACAAAAGTTTGGGTAATCTTCTACGATGTCTGGTAGGAGATAAACCCAAGGGATGGGATCTGATTTTACCACAGGCAGAGTTTGCTTACAACAATTCTGTCAATCGCAGTACTGGTAAATCACCATTCTAGATTGTGCATGGGTACAACCCGAGAAACGCTTTTGAGTTAAGACCGATGGATAAAGCAGACAAGTGCAAGCTGAAGTCGAAGACTTTGCAAGCACACATGAAGACTTTACATGAAGAGGTACAAAAGCATATCACCAAATGAATGCTACGTACAAAGCCAGAGCAGATCGAAGCACGTTTCAAAGAATTCCGGGTAGGGGATGAAGTCATGGTTCATTTGCGTAAGGAACGTTTTCCTCGAAAAACATACAATAAGTTGAAGATGAAGAAGTTTGGACCATGCCGGATCATAGGTAAACGAGATTCGAGGCAATGCCTATGAAGTTGATCTACCAAGTGAGCTGAATATTTCACCTATCTTCAATATTTCAGACTTGGTTGAATATCATGCAGAAGTTGTAGTGAACCACCCACCTGGAACTGTGGAACATTCCCGCATCCACTCAGACAAAGAAGAAATTGAAGACATACTCGACACTCGTGAAGGCATAAGTACCCGAAACAGGCAATATTCGGAGTATTTGGTCAAGTGGAAGAACCGACCTGTCGAAGATGCCACATGGTTGTCCAAATCAGAGGTTGATCATCTGGGTTTTCCTCTGACCACCTAGAAGTGAGGATCACTTCTAAAAATCTACCCCGGTGTCTGATGCAGGAGCATCCAGGGCAGCACAACAATCTTGCATCATCGAAAAAAAAAAAAGAAACAAGAAAAAATTCTAAGTTTGAAAGAAAGTTCTAAGTGTTACAATGTGTCGTGATATCGCGACACAAAAGTCGTCGCGATATCGCGACGTATTTAGAACCGTGGCGAGCGCAAATAAATGGTCGTGATATCGCGACATAAAAGTTGTCAGCGATATCGCGACACCAATAAGAACGTCAAATAAGTTGTCGCGATATAGCGACACTTTGGCAAACAAAGCAAAGCCAAAGAAGTGTCGCGATATCGCGACACATTGGCAGACAAAGCCAAAGAACAAAGAAGTGTCGCGATATCGCGACACTTTGGCAAACAAAGCCAAAGTCGAAGAAGTGTCGCGATATCGCGACACTTTGGCAAGCAAAGCCACAAGTCGAAGAAGTGTCGCGATATCGCGACACTTTGGCAAACAAAGCCAAAAGTCGAAGAAGTGTCGCGATATCGTGACACTTTGGCGAAAGAGAGCCAAAAGCAGAAAAGTGTCGCGATATCGCGACACATTGGCGAAAGAGAGCCAAAAGCAGAAAAGTGTCGCGATATCGCGACACATTGGCGAGAGAGAGCCAAAGGCAGAAAAGTGTCGCGATATCGCGACACATTGGAGAAAGAGAGCCAAAGGCAGAAAAGTGTCGCGATATCGCGACACATTGGCGAAAGAGAGCCAAGGGCAGAAAAGTGTCACGAAATCGTGACATGTCGCGTTTTCGCGACCTGGCTAAGAAAGAGAAGGCGGGTTTTTCGCGGACTGTTACAGAACGATAGTTGGCGATTCCAGAAGCCGTTAAGGTAGTTCTAGAAGTCGTTAAGGCCGTTCCATGTGGCAGTTCCAGAAGCCGTTAAGACGGTTACGAACGACGGTTGCAGCAAGAAGCCGTGATGATAAAAGGGGATTTTTTGAAGGATTCGAGAGGCTGGAAAGACGTAGATTGAGACTGCAACTGTATTTTCTTCTGTACTTTGTAATCTTTCCATGTTCTCTGAATAAAAATTGAGTTTTCTCTTATTGTAAAATTTGGCTCTCCATCATAAGGCATAAGCATACCCTAATGTCATATAGGATTCTTTCAGCCCATTGCTAATATTGGGGATCCTCAAATGTCTATCCAATCCTAGGTTTAGATTTTAGTTGTACTAGACCACTATGCGATGCATGACACCTGAAGCTAGCTCTTCCAAATTCAAATGTTGGTCTACATAAAAGCAAAATGCTAATTTATCAGACATATTGTCATTCGTAAGGTATGATAGTGTAGATAATTCCAAGGATTCAAGCTCACCCCCTTCTTTTCTTTAATTTATCAGGATACTTGCTCATGTAAAGTGATAAGAATCACTGTTTATTTTGTATAGTGATAAAAATTACTATTTATTTTTTACTTTTCTTTTCTTTTCTCTTGAGCAAGGGATTTGATACTGATTTGATTTCACTTTGAATTTGATCTTGATTTGAATTTATTTCTAGGAATTCTTTCTAGGATTTTACTCCTTCATTTGTAAGCAAGGGATTTATTCGAGAAGGGGACAAGCTTGTCCTTTTGCCAATTACCAACATTTACCACACCGTTCGCACAAGGGAATAGGCAAAATAAAATTTTCACCTCAGGATACCTAGTCCTGATTTGTAGTGTTCATCTATCCCTCATCTTGATTAGGATTGTTTAGTTTGGATATTAGTGATAGGATTTTGATATGCTAAAGGCTATAAAAACTAGACCTCATCTACAAAAGTAAAGTAAGCTTTCTACCAAACTCTTGAGAAGACCACTAGGTATGGCTGAGTGACCGAAAAACCCTAGTATATCCTTCATAGCAAAAAGAAATGTTGTGTTGAAAAACACAATTACTCACACGAGTGATGAATGATTATGATAGTGCAAAGATGAATGATTGAAATATAAACATGGTGTTATTTGTAAGACTACCAATACAAAGTATACTAATATAGGTGTGACACACGGATATACCTAATGCAATGCAACATGAAATTCATGCGATAACTAGAATACGATGATGCAAATGAAATGCAATGTGCAATTATTTTTGAAAATTTGAAATTTTGATATTTTCTATTTTTTTTATAACTTTTTGATTTGACCAAAGGGCTTACAAACACCTTTGGATCCTTTTACTAAATGACCAAAGGGCTTACAGATGCCTTTGGGGCCTTTTGATGGTTTTAGGCATAAAATTCTTTAAGGTGAAGGATGTTGAGAGGTGCAGACTCTACAACCCCTTCCAACGATGTCAAGCAGTATGTCCTAGGTCCAATCTTCTTAGATATGATTTAAGGATCTAATCAGTTAGCCATAAATTTTTCTTGCATTTTTGGTGGCATATTTGAGTTATGTTGGTTATCTTTCAGCACAAGATCACCAACCTCAAAGTCTCTCATATGGACTTTGTCATTGTAAGCTCATTTTAAGCGCTCCTAATAAATGAAGAGATGCTCAAGTGCATTCACGTGACATTCATCAAGTAGCATCAATTAATCTAGGTGAGCTTACCATGTAGTGTCATCATTGATGAACTCTTTCAATGTGATGCACAACATTGGAATTTCCAACTCTAAGGGCATAATGGCCTCAGTGCCATATACTAGTGAAAATGGAGTTGCCCTAGGGGGTGTCCGAATACTAGTCCTATAAGCCCATAATGCAAGGGGTAGATATATGTGCCAACATTTATGATGCTCTTGTACCATATTTTTAGATGGATACCACTGTATTATTTGAAGCTTCAGCCTACCCATTTACCTGTAGATAATATGGAGTCGTAAATTTGTGTTTGATATTGTACTTGAACATCAAATCTCTCATAGTTTTGTTTTTGAATGGCATGCCATTATCCAAAAATATCTTGGATGGTATCCCAAAATTACTTATGATATTTGTGCGTATGAACTCAAAAATATGTACTCTAGTTATTATTATTAACGGGACTGCTTCCACCCACTTAGTAAAGTACTTAGTAGCTATAATAATGAATGTATGCTAGATCGATGATGGAGGAGAGATATTATCGATGAGATCAAAACCCCACTGAGGAAATGGCCAAGTCGCTTGAATGGGTTGTAAGTCCTATGATGGTAGGTGTGCAAGATTAGCATGATGCTAGCATTTAACATATTTCTTGATATACACATTGCAATCCTTATCCATAGTGGGCCAATAATATCCTCTGCAAAGGATGCGCTTGATGATAGCCATGTCGTTAAAATGACCACCACATGTATCGTCATGAGCTTGCAAAATTGTCCAAGATGATTTTTAGGGCTCAAGAAAATGAAGGAGAACTCCATCGTAGCTTTGACGATACAAAATATCTCCTAATAAGATATACTTTTTCACTTTTTGTTTAAATTTGTACTTTACAGCACGCTATAATCCCTGAGGGATTACACCAAGGTTAAGGAAGTCACATATCTATGACATCTAGTTTTGATATTTCTTGGTCTCAACTGACAAGACATCATGTTCCCCCTACAATTTAATATTCACAAATGCAAATTGGGAAACAACCTTATGGTTGATGGTAGTACCACTCCCAATAGAATCCTATGAGATCAAAGACCCCCAATATGACCCCTTGATAAAATATCTAGCTCTATAGAATCACTCTTGATTTGGTTCTACCTGAATCATGTTGATTGAGTCTTTGTTATCTAAAGCTTCGCATTGCACAGTAGAGTGCAACAACAATTTTACATGGATGGTAGTAAAATCAGTAGACACATTCAGAGGGATTAAGTATCCTAAATATGCCATAGTGTTTGTCAATATATTTGATGAATGAGGGATTACCTCGATGTCATACCATTCCAAATAAGCTAAATATGTGTCAAAAAGATCTTTGTAAGACTTTAGTATGGGACATTGACACTAAAAAAGTCCCTTCACTTGGTTAATAATGAGAAGGAAATCACCAAAGATATTTAACCTTTTAATCTTCATGGTGATAGTTTTTTGGAGGCCCAAAATTAGGGCTTTGTATTCAATGTTATTGTTAGTGCAAGGAAAGTCCAACTTAAATGACAAGGGCATAGGAGCACCTTGTAGCATGAACAACACTATTCCTGCATCACCCCCTTGCTCACACTTCGAACCATCAAAGAACAAGGTCATATCAAATTTGTTATCTAGTTATTTAGGTTTAAGTGCTTCTTTTAAGGCAAAAATTGCATCAATAGGAAGCTCAATGGTGAGGGGCCTACTATTCTTGAGAGGTGCTTCAACCAGTTTATCAAATATGAATTATCCCTTAATGGAATTTTGGCTAATGAATCCCAGATCGAAGTTTGTCAATAGCATGATTCAATTTGCAGTACGTGTATTATGATATGTCTTGCTCATCATATATTGTAAAGGATTTTATTTTGATATGACATACATCGTATGACTTAACATATAATGTCACAATTTATTTGTAGTGAACACTATTGCTAACATATTTTTTCCACGTATGTATATCCTAGCTCGTAACTCACCAAGGTTCGACTAATGTAATATATGGCTTGCTCTTTGTCTTGTCTATTCTTCTAGGTTAACATGGTCCCTAATGCAAAGTTAGTCATTGATATATATAGGACGGCTCATCTGTCTTGGTGGAGCTAGTACTGATGGTGTTGCTAGACATTGCTTAATCTCGAAAAAGACTGCTTGATAGTCCTTGTCCCAATTGAATGGGACTCCCTTGTGTAGCAGTCTATTCATGGGTCAACATTTATTTGATAACTATGTGATAAATCACTTTATGGATGCTACTTTGCCTTGTAGGCTTCTTAATTCCTTGATATTTATGGGAGGACATATTTCTAAAATTGCCTTGACCTTTACTGGATCAACTTCAATGCCTTGCTTTGAAACGATGAATCCCAAGAGTTTTCCTAAAGTTATTCCAAATACGCACTTCTTAGAATTCAACCTAATATTATGCTCTATAAATCGAAGACCTTTCTCAGGACCTCAGCATGCTCTGAATGAAACAATGACTTCACCAATAATTCATCGATGTAATATTCCAAGATCTTATGCATATAGTCATGAAAAGTATGTCATAGCCCATTGATACGTGGCACCAACATTTTTAAGATGGAATTGTATAACCTTATAGTAAAATTTCCCCCATGGCATTATGAACATGGTTTTATATTGGTCTTCCGGCTTAATCCAAATTTGGTTGTACCCAGAAAAAAACATCCATTAGGGAGAGTATTTCATGACCCGTAGTTGCAACTATGAGAGCATCTATGTTTGGTAATGGTAATTTTGGACATTTTGAGTCCCTAAGCTAAAATGTTGTCATTGATGTCAAAAGGTTATTTGATGTCAAAAGGATCTATGATGGCATGCACTATGTTTTGTGAAAAGTGCAAGGAAAGTCTTTTTGTGAAAACCAAGGTAGGCAAAATAAAATGTTTTATTTAAAACCATGGATGGTAGATTTGAAATGGATTTTTCTTAAAACCCAAGTTGGCTTTTCATTTCATCAAAAAATGTGCCCCGATGATGGAGATATTTAATTTTAAATATTTAGTTTAAATTTTAAATTATTTAAAATTTAAATTTTAATTTTAAAATTAAAATAAAAGTAATCCGTCGATGTCATCGAATATGAGGGAGAAGACTATAAAAGGATGACTAAGGTTTATTATTCCTCATCCTTGCTCTTGTGGTTAATGCAATTATTAGAAAGCGAAAAGAGCTCATGTGAAAAATGTTTAAAGGTAGAGGTAGTGAATAAGTTGAGGTGTGGTCGAATCCAAAGACATCATGGGCAGTGTGGCATGTTGGCAACTCGAGCAATGAAAAGGTGTTGGGAGGCAAGTGGTTGAGTCTTCTAATCACGTGCACTTTGTTTTGCTTGATAAATGAGGAATCTATTTTGTGTTGGTTGTTGTGTGGAGGATAAAGGAGAGTGAGTCATTTTTGGTCTTTTATGGAGCACTAGCTCACATGGTGTGCAAGTATCTATTACGACACAAAAGCCACAAGACTTAGGTTCGAATCCTGCAAACTCTCTTTTGCTGTGTCAAATGGAAATAGTGCGATGGTTGTGGTTTTTTGTGCGCATGCTGCCAAGGTTTATATGATTTGTTTGATATTCTGAAATTCATGCCAAGTTATGCATTAAAGTTGTAAAAGAAAATTAAAACAAATTTTTGTTTTATTGGGAATGTGGTTTTTGGAGAGATACGTAAGTAGGCATATATTTTAATTTCTTTTAGGGTATAAGTGGTTTGAGGAGTGATAAGTATTACTACTTGTTTAGCACATTGTTGATATGTTATTTGGAGAGTGTTTTTGATTATTGAAACATTCTTGAGAAAAATATTTTGCTTAAGGGTTATTGAATATATATTTTGTGGATGTGATTATTAAGTTGGAGTAAAAAGGTGTAAATTGAGTTATGCTTTATTTTGTGATTATTATTTGAAGTCCACTAACCCTCATTGATATTGGAAAGGAATGTTGTGTTGAGTGTGGCAGATTTTGTGGACAACTTATTGGCATCAATAAGGTATGGGCACATTCTCCTATTGATTGTTTATGGTGGTTGATTTCTGAAATATCATTTGAGAGAAAAGGATTGATTGTGGTTTCATTTTTGAAAGTGGTTGGTTGAATGCTTCAAGGTTTTCTGGTTTGAGAGTTATGATTAAACCTTGTTTTGTTGTTGAAGCCCATTGATTGTGAAATGAACTTGAAATTGAGTTAGAGAAGAACATGAGTATCATTGTTATGTGAGACTTGTGATTGAGCATTGTTGGAAACATTTTGAGTTGGTTGATTCATGTTTGGACTAGGGTTTGTGAGAAAGAGTTTCTCCTTGTCGTGATTGGTTGAGTAGAGTTGTGTGAAGTGGTTGTTCAAGTTCCATAAAATAAACTATTCTATATTCTGATTTGAGTTGAGTTGATATTGGAATTTGAGTATAGAACATATCGAGTCTCTA
This sequence comes from Wollemia nobilis, assembly GCA_028583015.1. Taxonomy (NCBI): domain Eukaryota; kingdom Viridiplantae; phylum Streptophyta; class Pinopsida; order Araucariales; family Araucariaceae; genus Wollemia; species Wollemia nobilis. The sequence continues at coordinate 490,114 of JAQPPZ010000015.1, forward strand.
ATAATTCTCTTTATGCTTCTATGAGATTGCTGAGTTGAGATTTATTTGAGTTGAGATTGGGATTTGAGTATAGAACATATTGATTCTCTAAAAATTCTGAGATTGATTTGAGTTGAGATTGGCATTTGAGTATAGAACATACTGAGTCTCTAATAATTATCTTTATGCTTCTATGAGATTGAGTTGAGATTTTGTTGAGTTGATTTGAGGCAAGTATTTGAGAAGGCTTGTGGAATGATTTAGAGTAAGCTTTTGTGAAAGCTTGCTATGCAGATTTGAGCAAGTCCTAGAGAGGACTTATTTAGCATATTTGAACAAGTTATGAGTGAGCTTGTTGAGCAGATTTAGACAAGTTTTGAGTGAGATTATTGAGAATATTTGGACATGTAGTGAGCTTGTTGAGCAAGCTTGTTGAGAAGATTTAAGTAGGTTATGAGTGAGCCTATTGAGCAGATTTGAGTAGGTTATGAGTGAGCCTATTGAGCAGATTTGAGTAGGTTCTGAGTGAGCCTACTGAGAAGATTTGAGCAGGTTATGAGTGAGCCTACTAAGCAGATTTGAGTAGGTTCTGAGTGAACCTATTGAGCATATTTGAGAAGGTTCTGAGTGAGCCTATTAATAGATATTTTGAGGTGACATAGTATAGAGGAAATAGTCTCAATGGATAGAGATCTAGTAGCTAGGAGAATTGAAGACAAATCTAAGTGAGGAGTCTTCAAGTGGAGATAGATCCACAAGTCAGTGCATCAGAGAGATAGAGTCTTCTAGAAGATCACTAGAGAGCAAAAGGGGAAATATTTCTCGTCTAGAAGAGATCCACAGACTTGAGATTTAGGGGATCAACATCTCCTTTGGATAGAGGTCCATAAACATTGTAATTGGAAAGGATTCCCAATAAATTATTTGAGAAATATTTAGAAGAAATATTTTCTATGGAGGTAGCCCACATTGGGTGAACCACATTAAAAATAATGTCTCTCATGTGTGTGATGTTTTGTGTGATGTTTACTACTTTATTAATGTTGATGCTACTATTTGGGGAAAATTTTTATATTATACTATTCACCCCTCCTCTCAGTATAAGCACATGTTCTTTAGGGAATGAATCCTTTGGTGTTGTCTTATTGAGGTCTCTGAAATCTATACAAATATGAATCCTTCCATTAGCTTTTCCTACAGGCACCATGTTTGATACCCATTCTAGATAGTCGATGAAGATGATAAAATATACATCCAATAGCTTATGAAATTCATATTTAACCATTAGGGCTATCTTCAAATGCATATTATTAAGTTTCTGATTGACTGGATTCTTTGAAAGATCTAGCAAAAGGTTATGAGTAACCAATTTTGGATCTAGACCTAGCATGTCCTTATAATTCCAATCAAAGAGATCAGGTCTCTCTCTTAGCAGAAGGATGAGATTGGCACGCTCATTAGGAGATAAAATTTCTCTTAATTTAACCTTCCTTTGATTGGTGGGATCATTATTGATATCCACTTCAAAGGTTTCCTCTATTGACATGTGGGATACCTCCTCAAGCTAATGAGGCATAGGAATCAAGTGGATGTCATTTGCTGGATTTTTGGGTTCTACATTGGAAACATCCTTAGCATGATAAACATCATGTGCATAGCCTGGCACAAAATGAAAATGTTACAACATTTATTTTTTTTGGAAGAAATATTTAGGCTCTAGTGGTGAGTCAGTGTAATCCCAATTGATAGCATCTACATCTAGGTGCAATGGTTTGGACAGATCGGCTATATTGTGAAGTGGAGTGGTCAAATCAATGGAGATCATATTAATGGAATGGATTATGTCTCCAAGACCATCTATGTGTGACTCTACATTTGTATAACTTCCATCCCCGATATGTGGTTCTTGGGATATGGGGATCTCTAGATCTGGTCTATAGATAGACTAGAGAACATGATCGCTAGGCTCAAGGAGCTCTTTAAATGTTGATGGATCAGGGAAGACCTTATGATAAATCCTATCCAAACTAGGTGGTCTTCCTCTGAGGTGAGGATGAATATTGATATCCATGTACATATCCTCTATAGTGTATGGTGAATTACAATGATGAAAGTAAGGAGGTCCTAAATAGGCTTCCTTTATTTCATATTTGTCATTGCTATCATAATGAAAGCCTTCATCGCTACCTATTGGAACTAGGGGATTAGGGATATGGGGCCCCATGTGAGCCCACACTCGATACTCATCATCGTTGATAGAGGATTGCTCATCCTCGATGATTGTCTTCAAGGAAATAAGATGGTACAAGTTAAGAGGTCCCAAATAAGCTAGCCTAGTGTCGTCATCAGATCGCTCATTGTTTAAGTACTCACCATCATCATAAATATCATACATACAACTAGGTCCCCCTATCTTAGAGATGGACTCTACTATATCCTCATCATAATGATATTTTGACTATGCTAGAGTTGTGAAATTGCAGGCCTATGTCATCAACTACTACACAAATTTTTCATCCAAGTTGTCTCTTAGGATATATGCTTTGGACCAATCTCCTTGAAAATATCTTCATGATATGTCTCAGGTGGTTCTATAGTGAGATAAGACACTATTTGGTTGTCCCAACGAAAAGTGTAAAGATTGGGGTGAGAAGGATTAATATCGAATTCCTCCCCCAGACTGAGATACAAGCGGTTCAAATATACTATGAGGAGTTCATCTTGTCCTCTAACATGATATCCTAACCTAAACCTATCTCTGGGTAATTGATATTGCGGTTCATAAGGACTTCTACGCTCCTGCTCAGATAATTTGAGACCGTAACCATGCCAATAGTAGCATTCAAAATATCATAAGGTGTACTATGGTTTAGAGAGATAATGAAAATTCATAGTGAATGGCTCATCATTGTCTTCATCCATAGGGATACGAGATGCAATTTGGTCGAGCCCTCCATAGATGAAATTGGTTTGGTTAGGGGGTACCACCAATGGTACCATCCTCCCTATGGGAAGGTGATGGGATCGCAATTGGTCCATATCCTATGCAGTCTTGACTATGAGTGTAAACATCACATTTTGCATGATATACTCCCCCAATCTAGGATTAACCAAATGAACTATCACCTACGATGCATATGACCCTTCTGAAGATGCAAGCGAAGTAGGATAAGGTGCCTATTCAACTTCTACTTGACCATCCTCTACTTCCATGGGAGTAGGGACCTCAATAAACACTAATTTAGGCACTCAATTTGTCTCTTTTTGATCCATTTTCGGTTTTAGCTTCCCATCATCTTGATGCATTATAGATGCAGATGGTTTGGTAGAAGCAAATATCATGTGCTCTAATCATTGAGATGTGGATGTTGTAGGTTTGGCACATACTTATTTTATTTTACCTCCTAGATATTTGATCGGTGATTTTGGCCATATGTCCAGGTGCATTGAGGGGAGCATGAAATCCCCTAGCAAATTTGCTAGATTCATGCATTTGAATGGCTCTTCATCAGAATGTACCATGTGAACCTGTCCCTCATGCATGTATTTGATACATTAATGGAGAATATAGGGGAAACAACACATTTCTCTTATCCAAGGTCATCCTAGAAGTATATTATATTGCATAGCACCTTCAATCACATGACACATCATGGGGATGGTCTTTAGCCCCACCTAAATAGGTAAGACTATCGTGCCGACAGTTGAGCATAATGCATTGTTAAAATCTCTCAATGTGAAGGCAGAAGGTATGATATGCATCTTTGGTAACTTCAGGTATGTTAATGCCTTGGTCATGATAATATTGATTTATGATCCCATATCAATCAAAACCTATTTGAAGGGTATGTGATTCACACACGTAATGATGTGAAGTGGCAGGTCCGTCGTGACAATGGAAACTATCTTGATTTCATGATCATAAAATTGTATGACCAACTCCTAACACTACTACACGTGTCCCATAAAGTGTGTGAATGCTTCAAGATATTGGGACTACACTTCTATGGACCTTAGAATGTTTATAAGTGTCTCCCTATGCCTGGGAGACTGCTGAATCGGCTCATAAATTGACATCTTTGCTAGAGTTATCTGTAGTTTTTGGACTAACCTACTCCTTATTGTCACCACTAGTCTAGTTGGTGGGCCTGGTCCATGTTGGGCTGGCCTTGGAGGAGGTGCAACATGGACTCTAGTAGGAGATGGAGGCTAATTTTGTCTCTCATATCTCACATGTCTTGTGATGAAATTGACCATTACGATGAACCCATGGGTTGATGGTTTGATTCATACTTATTGACTTGGACAACATTTTTCCTTGGTGTATTATGGTTGGGTAGAGGATTCTTGTAAATCCCCATATTTTGATTGTCTAGTGCTTGTGGATTTTCCACAAGAAGCGTACCTCTCTCAATCATGTTCTACACTAAATGTTTGAAATACCAACATACCTCTATGTTGTGACCTTTCATTAAATGAAATATGCAATATTGATCATCTTTATATCCCTTAGATTTGGGTTGACTAGGGTCCACCATTTTGACTTCTAGTAAGTTTATTGCCTTTGCCTCGCATAACTAACGAAAAATCACTATTAAATTTTTTGATAATTGTGTGAATATGTGAGGAGGATTTCTTTCATTGTCCTTACCCCTCTAGTTTTTGTGCTGCTCATATTGCACAGGGGGAGGTTGGGATTGATAATTTCATTGTTTATGCCCCTTATCTCCTTTTTGAAGGTTTAGAACCACCTGATTAACATGGGTCGGCTTTGCCTATTGTTTCTCACTGTTTTTCTTATTCCATTCCTTCTTGTTTCTGAGATTTGAGTTACCCTCCTATAACTTGATATCCTCAATCACTTTGGATTGCACCAAAGCTTATTAGAAAATTTGATATTGTTACAACTGTAACAATAATGAAATGTGCTTTGCACAACTTTTTGTAATCATCCGAGTTAATTCAATAGTAGGGATGGAAAACGATAGCTTTACCATCATCTTTCTCCATTTTTTCTAATAATTCATAACTATCTCGTCATCTCGTTGCATTAAATTAGCCATATTAGATAAGTTCACCTTCTTCTTTATGCCAAATGAGAAACATTCAAGAAATGCATTAGCTAGTTGCTCAAAACTAGTGATGGTGTACCTCTTGAGTTGATTAAACCACTCTCAGGCTAGGCTTGAGAGGGTCATGATGAAAGTACATAGGATAAGGGTATCATTTCTTACAATATGAAAGCACATGTCTAAAAAACTTATGATGTGCTCCTGAGCATATTCCTCTCCTTTAAAATTTTCTAGCTTGGGCATTTCAAAATACTTAGGATAAGATGGAATATGCATTGACGGACATAAAGGTTCATTATGAATTTTATTGAAGGTTGTCCTTGATTTTCTATAGCTTTGACCTTTTCTACCAAGACTTTATAATCCTGTGAAGATAAGAACTCCTCTTCTATGTATTGCCTTGGAGGCACCTTTGGAGGCATATTCCTCTTCGATCAAGGTGAAGGAATAGGCGCGTCCTCCTCCTTGACTTGGGATATTTTGGGATAATCTTGATCTAATTCATCTCCCGCTTATCCTTCATACTACCTATGCCCATGATGATCAGGCAAAGGGCACCCATATCTATGTTGGGTCGCATAGCAAGTACGAGTATCTATATACTCAGGGTGCAAATCGGGTTACAAAATAACTTGTTTGTCAATGCGCTCTCTATGCTCACTACGAGGATGTAAAATAACATTGGAAAGTCAATCATCCCTCTCAACATGCTCCTTTTGATCAAGGATACATTACTCATGCATTCATTTTTCATATAAGCATTGTCTTATGAACCTTTGCCTCTGATTGTTCTCATTTTTGAGGCATTCTTGTTCTGCGTAAACATCCTCCAATTTGTCTTGGAGGATCTAGAATATCTACTCTGAAACCAGCTTATGATATTTATCTGTGTGATCAGACGTATGAGGCCTCTTGTGTGTGCACTCCATTCAAGAAGCTTTGTGGGTGTGCCCCTCAATAGACTGATCTGCTACGCTCTTGCCCTTATCTATGAAGATGACATTCATGTCCAATTGTTGCCTACACTTTGTGCCTGCATGATATGCAAGAGCATACATATATCGAGAACACTTGGAGAACTCTCCAAGTTATCTAACAGTCCTAATGGTACTACCGCTATGCACGCTCATATAATGAGAAGGCGTAGGAGTAGGCTTGTAATATAGTATCCCTAGAACTTTCTATCTACTACGCCATGGATCATGATGTGGTGTACTAGTAAATCCCACTTTAGACATGTCTATTGTGATCCTACAAGGCTCACCTTTGTTGGGAGTTTTAATGGGCCGACACTCAAAAGCGGTCCTCTCAGTTTGCCCTTGGATGGGTAGATCATGAACTCATCTATACTCAAATTTTGGGGGCCTAAAGCATACCTTAGCTACAGGATTAAGGGGTATCAATCTAGATCTCTCATTGATAAACTCTTCAGTATATCCTATGGATGAACATGGAATGTAGTCATGGTAAATTCTAACATGTTCAGAACCCCCATGCTGGGAAGCTCCATGCTCTAATTTATGTCTTGAGGAGTTTCTATTGGCTCCTCGTATAGGGGTATTCTCAACAAGATCCCCATGCATATAATTATCCCCTCTAATACTCGTTGAATGATGCTCAGGAGGATTCTATTATTGAAGGCACTACACATCTTGTTGTGCATTGGGCGAAGCTTCTACCTCGACCTTAGATCTACATCTAGGTTGGCCCCTTCGTGTAACCACCATAGTGTGTATCCTATGTCTAGATTCAAATTTTATTAGCACACAAAGAATACAATGGTGATTATCTCTTTTAAATATTTAATGTGAATCTTAAACTATTTGATGTGTTTTACAATTTGTTGTATCAATAAGTAACTCTCATCGTGTTTTCAATATGTTGATGATATACTCAGTTTTTAAAGGGCTTTCACCTGTATACTCGTAGCTTGACAACCTGGCAATGAACTCTAGACTATGTAATCCAACCTATAATGTGTGGTAGTAAAGTCCACACACGATCAGGGAGCAAAAGTACTTTTAGACCCTCACCCAATCTCACCCGATCAATGTCATACCCTTCGAAGAGAAGTACTTGCAAATTTTCTAGGCTACAGATGGCTATTGGGTCTAGTATTGGTCTAGTAACAAAAGGATCAAAGGAGTTGGACCAACATATGGAAATCACTACCATCGTCATTGAACCCTACTAGTGGTTGGATGTGATTTCCAACTCAGTAGAATTTACAATATGTTGTGGTGTGTGGGGTTCCTTTTATTTTGCATGAAAATTAAATGCATAAAATAGCACTCAAATGATTCTTCTACATGCTATGTAAAAAGTAACGTTTAATTTTAGAAAGTATGTATGACTAAACTACATGAATTTCAAATAAAATGTACACTAACGATGATGGCAAAATAGCCACTGGATTGGGCCTCACACAAGCAAACCAACACACAAAAAGAGCCTAGACCACTAGAGACTAGGGCGAACAACACTAGAGGTCTGTTGTTTGTAGCAGTGACTAGTGGAACCTAAGAAAAAGGACCTAGGTACTCAATGCATTTTATCGTTTTCTTTGCATTCCCTAATTATGCTAACATTTTACACAATCCAAAAAACACACAGACAGATTACATAGGAAAACCAGGGAGATATGGGTCCTACCTCAGATCCACATTCTATTAAGCTTTATTTCCCTATTGTACGACCTATCTGCTATTGACCAAAACTTTGTGCCATAGCTGCAACTGTTACCCATGGGTGTTAGCCATGACTATAGCTATTTACTATGGTTTTCAATAGCGGCTAGCACCTGACATCACAAAACATAAAAATAAGTGATATGTGGCATTTAATGTGGATTTCCTACTATGATTGCCTTCTATAACATTGTAAAAGGGTAACACCTAATGTTGTAATGGTTGTAAATCATATGAAAATGAGCATTCATACACAAATTGATGACAAATAATACATAACACAAAATGTATCTTCCATTAATTTTAATCAATCAGTGTTACAAATCCATCCCTTTTAGGGATACCCATTCAATACAAAAATTACAATAGGAAAGTACCTCACAAGGGTAGGTGTCTTTAAATACCTTCTACGATGATACAAACTACTCCAAGGTGTAGATGACCTTCTTTTCAATGATTAGAGGTATTTTTTTCCATGCATTTCAAAACCCTGTTAGCCCTACATGCAATAAAAAACAAGAGGCATATCAGTAATAAAGGAGGCCTCTCTTGATGAGGCTTTTGGAGGAATATTGTACAAAAGTTGTCATAGCAACATGAAATCAAGAAAGTGCAAGAACCATATTAAACTATATTAAACATGATAATTATACCATTAAGACTATAAAGGAAACATCAATCAATCTATCTAATGCCCTAATTATGAATTTTAAAGCACGAAAGCATGGAAAATACCATTAGTATATTGATTACAAGAATGAAATAAAAGTGACTAAAACCCCTAATTCTATTGGTAAAAGTATCTATTAAAGAAAACAAACATGAAATATGCTTAATATAATGAAGTTAAAATATCCTACGACTAGAAAACAAGGAAGTCAAAGATAAGACCATGACCGCAGTTTTGTCCTGTGGTGAGCACTGTTAGCCACGGCTGATAGTCGTGACTGAGCCTGAAATGTATTTGCCCTCCAATTAAAGGGTTGAATCTTTGAATCTCCCTACCAAATTTATGGTCAAGGGCCACCTCTATGTCCTCTTACTATTTTGGTGGTTGGATTCCTTAGATTGCATGTGAAGTTGACGTAATTGAGTTTCTTGGCTCTCCTAGATTCCTAGGACCTCTATAGCTTGAATTGCTATTTTGATCTCTTAATTTGGGGTAAGAAATCAATATAACAATACAATTAGGTGAGTGATTAACTTGATAGGGCTTCAATACTCAAATTATCCTATGCATCACTCTCTCATCTCCCATTTTGGGTGGGGTTCTTATAGCACCTAGGAGGGCTATGTCTTAGATTTTTGAGGAAGCCAAGATCATGAAGGGACAACTAGAGCAATTGGATGAAAAATTCTGGATCTTTCCAACCCAAAATCTCTTGGATCTACAACCAATTGGCCATTTCAACTGATTTTAAATCGGCCAAGGTCCAACTAATTTTAACTGCTAGTCATGGCTCCGAGGCGCGATCAGAACTACTAACCGTAGGTGTCAACTATGGCTAACATTGATTAGGCTAAATTTCTTAAATGAGTGGTTAGAACCATTTCTATACCTTGGTATTTGTCCAAGTTCTTCCATATGGTCTTATAGTATGTCCCATATGAGTAGTCACCTCGATATGACACGTTTTAGGTGTCTACAGTTAGAAATAAATTTCTTGCCAAAATTGATTTGACCCAAAAAATACTACAAAGTCTTCTTATTTGTAGGCAATGGGAGAGCAAGAATGGACCTGATTCTATCTGTATCTATGACCATACCTTCTTTTGAGACCACATTACCTATAAAATTTCCTTCGTGAACTATAAAGAATGATTTCTTGGGATTGAGTGAAATACCAAATTATCTGCACTTCTGAAAACTTTCTCCAAGTGTGATAGGTGGTCATGCTTATCATGGGAAAACATAGTCATGTCATCTAAATAAATCAGAATGACTTTTTTGATCAGTGCCCCAAAGGCATAATCCATGTCTCTCTAAAATGTGGCTCCCGCATTGGATAGCCCAAAATGCATTCTTTGGTAGGAAAATTTGCCCCATTTTTTGGTGAATGCTATTTTATACTCTTCTTCATATTTCACCTAAATTTGATTGTATCCAGAGTAACCATCCAGTAATGAGAACCTCTCTACCCCTACCACTATCTGTAAGATCTTATCAATCTGTGGGAGGGGGTAGTGATCCTTATGGGATGCTTGGTTAAGATTTTTGAAATATACACACAAACGAATATCCCCATTATTTTTTCTCATGGATACCAAGTTAGCTACCCAATTTGAATGTTTTATTGGGTATATGATCTTAGCCTTTAATAAATTTAAGAGATCCTCTCTCATAATGGCTTCGATCCTTGGATTTATAGGCCTTTGCTTCTACCTAAAAGGCTTTGCATCAGGCTCTAGCTCAATAGTATGTATGATAATTTTTTTCATATACCTTGAGGTCTTCATATGACCAAGCCACAATATCTTGGTATTTTAGGCATATGGATTTGAAATATTTAGATTCCTCTGGTGAACATCAAACTCCTTGAGCTTATTTTTAGTACCTACCTCAGCTTCTTTATAGATTTTTTCATTGACTTTCATGGCTTTGGTATTTTTTTCAGTCCTCATTGTCAAACAAGCTTTCTAGGGTGACCAATCCTCTAGGAATGTGATTATTTCTCAATTGAATAACATATTGTTGATCAATATATTTTGGATTCCCTTCTTGGATAGTGGAGAGACATGATTCTCTTACCATAAAGTCAATTATATGTTCATCACTTTCAAAAAAATACCAAAAAATTTGCTTTTCTGGTAATGCAAGTCTAAAAATAATTTTGATTCCCTTGGTTTTATTGATTCCAAAGTCTACAAAAGGGTTGTAGTTAGCTACCTCTATTGTTAAGGAATATGCCCCAGTATTCTTTTCTCTAGAAATAAAATTTTAATTTAGAGCATCAAAGGATTCCATCAGATTCCATACCCTATTTCTGTAAGCTTTTAGGTAATGATGCTTACTGCTACACCTATTTCTTACCTGGTGGACTATTAAATCAGAATCACCATATATGTTCAAAATCTTAATGCCCATGCTTTATTCTTGTATCAGTACAAGGTATAAAGCCTCATATTCTACAACATTATTTGTGCATGACCATGTTAGTCTATAAGAAAAATTCTTTGTCCCCTCTGATTGGGACTGTAAAATCACACCAGCTCCTACACCATTTTTGCATTTACCACTGTCAAAGTGCATGGTCCATGTTTATTTTTCTCTCAGAGACTAATTGGATATGACAAAGATTTTCTTCTCTAATTCAGTTGAGATACTATATGTCCCCATACCAATTCCAAACTGACTATAATCCTCTCTGAAGGGCAACTCATCCTCAATATCTAACTCCTCAAAATTTTCAACTAGCTTAAATTCTTCCAAGGGAGTAATATTGCACATGTCTTCCTCAATATTTTCAATATGATAAGCCACTGGATTTTTAGGTGTTATTCTTATTCTCTTTCCTTTTAAAGGAATTACCATACTAGAATAATCCATGTACATGCATCCACCCATTTTTGCAATAAATTCCCTTGAAAGGCATAATACAAAATAGGGTTCTAGGTCAACCACCACTATTTATTATACTATTATCACTTTAGGGGCTCTATGCAGCCTCATTAAAACATCCTTTATGACCCCAACTATCTTAACAGGCATCCCATCTAATTGTAATACTCCAAGATAAGATCAGATATACTCCATACCCATTTCTTCACATACTGCTTTAAGCATAACTATAGTTGATTCTACTGAATCTATCATACAATTTTGGACTATCCAGCCTTCCATCCTTAGGGATATATAGAAAGGAGGAGGTTTATTATTTAAAACTGTAGGGGACATTTATTTATTTTATGATGGTATACTAAGGATTATAGTGGACTACTTATCTTGTGGATACTTGTTGAGGGAAGCCTTAAGCAGATCTATATGACCAGTATTGAACAAAGTGTCATATAGGCTAGCTTTTGATGGAATATTTTTTATCTCATCAACAATATTATACTCATACTTAGCCAAGGGATGTCTTTCAGACCTTCTTTCTAGCTTACTATATTTTCTTTTATACTACTAATTGGCTTATATCCTTTACCTTTTTGTCATAGAAGGGAATATAAGCCTTTCCTAAGCCTCATATTTAGATCTCATCTGGTCTCCTTCAGTTTCATTTTCCAATATATTAGGAAGACTATCTATCTTCTCCTTCACTTTAGCTTGAGGAATGGGGAAAGTATCACTACTTTGAGGAAGGTAATCAATTCTTTTTTGAGAAGGGAATTGGAATTTCCCCATATTTTGGGGATCTACTTGCAAGGTTTTCTTTCCAGACCTTGTCATAACAATAATTGGGTTGTCTTCATCCAGATATTTCCCAACCTTGATTTGATCATACTGCCATAACATATTTAGTCTCCTTTTTTTATTCTTTTTAGCTTGATTCATAGCTTATTGTACATGGCATTGGTACATAACACAATAGTGTGAGTCATCAGGGTCATTACATACCAAACACTAGATGTTTGCAAGAGTAGTATCTGAAGAATACTCAGGCTCCTCATATGTTGCATTCACTCTAACCCCAATACTGTTACTAGGACCAGGTATCTGATCTTTGTTCACATATGGAAATATCCTTTGCTATGACCTTTCTTGGTCTCTCTTTTCTATTGAATTCATTTTTTTTCTCAGATTTTTTAGAGTATTTTGTATATCGATAATAGCAAAAAACTCTTGAGATGGTTGAGAAGAAATGGGAGGGAAAGATGCTATAGAGGATAATGGTTTTGGTTGAGGAATGATATTCATTTACAAAGATGAAGATGATAAATAAAGGGGATCCATGTAAGAAAGGTTTTCAGCTTGGCCTTGGTCATTAGTAGTTTATGAGTTATAAGGTAGCACAGTTTTGGGGGGTAGTCTCCCCACATTAATTAGGATATTCTTAGTATGGAATGTTGCATTATAAACTTGGGGGAAGGTTTCTACTCCATATTGATGTGTTTACAAGCCTAAATATGATCCAAGAGCTCTGATATAATACATATAGTCCAAACATGCAGTTGGTCTAGCTGTAGGAGGTATTCTCTTCCATGTTCTGCTAAACCTCAAATTGAATCTAAGATAGTTTCTTGCTAGGATTTCTGCATGGATGTAAACTGATTGAGCAGGGAGAAAGGGTTAGTAGATTCATTAAAATCTTCCACAAATGGCTCAGCTAATGTTTACCATTAAGATATGGTGTTATCTTACAGAGTTCTAAACCAATGTAAACTATTTCCTCTGAAATATTGGGCTAGAATTCTTACAATAATATTCTCCTCTTTTATGTTGTGAATTACTGCCAGATATAAATATCCTGACAGTGCTTATAATTTGTCTTCCCCAATCCATCATAATTGGGGATAAATTTGGATATAGCCTGGGGGATGGCATTCATTTGGGCTAATCTTAGGGGACTAGTGGTATTCCATCTAGGGTACTTTTATAATGGCTAATTAGGAGCCACATTTTGTGCCATATTTTTAGGTGTAGGTATTGCTAGAGGGACTGTTGGATCAACTATAGAATTTTACTTAGGAAGATCTTCTTCTGAGAGGAAATATTGATTCAAAATTCTAATAATAGTAGACCCTCTATAAGGTAATTCAAAATAAAAATAGGAGCTAAGGTTATTCCTTTTAAAATACCTAGTATACATAAAAGGACACTGGTCTATAGGGGTAATTATTTTTTTGGGTTCAAGGACTAGGGAGTCACCGGTGAATTTTTTATTCTCCGCTTATAAGTTTAAAATAATTCACCAAATCTTCATTCCTCTAGGTTGAGATAAAAAATAACTCATATGATGGGTTTTTGAGTTCCTTGTGAATTGGTCCCACCGAGTAAGCCAAAAACTATTGGGTGTTGAATTGCATAAAATTTTACTCAATACTGTGGTTGTCTATCTTCCTACTTTCTATCTAGGCTTACACCCGATAGATACAACTTAGCACTCAACATTGGATGGACAAAAATAGGGGTTTCAGATCCAACCTCTAGATCCAAAAATAGGGGTTCCAGATCCAAAAATAGGGGTTTCAGATCCAAAAATAGGGGTTTATTATCAACTTAAATAGGGTGTTGATACAATTATGCTCACTTAGGGTTTTAGAGATTAGGGTAAGAAAAAATTAAGGTTATAAAAGTGAACAATAGTGTATGAATAGGCTAAAAACATTGCACTATAGCAAAAGGCTCCAAAAAACCAATTTGAAGACACATTACTTAGATCAAAATTATCTCAATTAAATGTAATTTCATTCATTAAATAATAGTAGAGAAATATTGCAGACAATAATTTTAATATCTAAACAATGATAATCCAAATAGCAAAATTCACCAATATCTAGATTTTATAGAAATACACTCCCTAGCAACAAAGATATAATTCCAAAATCCTAGAATTTAGTAATCCATTAATTTGGCACATAATAATCATTCAAGTATTCACAAAAATGCAACTAAATAATTTGAACCTCTGATATCAAATTATGAAGATAAAATTTGAGGCGAAGATCAATGTAACGCTCCTTTCATTAGCCCTTGGGAATATTTATAGTAGCACAGGCAAACACACTAAAGTTGACCCTTAGAAATGAGGGTTCAACCTCTATTTATAGTTTTGCAAAATTAAAATAATAAATAACATTACAAAGATCAAATTTTAATAGCTTAATCGAGAGTTCTTATTGGTATTCTCTTACTAGTTCAACCTTTGAGAAATCCACTGCAAGTGGACCGCCATGGCAGCTTGAAACCTCTGCAACTTACTGGTTTTTTGATGCTAAATGGATTTCTAACTGTTGGAGACTACATATGCATTGTTGATCAATCTTGAAAACATTCTACTACGATTGATCTACAATTGTCTCTAGTTCTTATTTTCTTGAAACCCTCGATGCTTTGACTTCCTCTTCAAACTGACTATTTTAACTTTGATGAGAAATTGCTTTTATATGATTCAGATTTCATGGCAAAATATCCATTGTTGATCTCCCCATTGTATGACTATGATTTAATCTAACATAATCTTGATTGTGGGGGAGAACACAACGCTATTCTACTTTTAAAAATTGATGACGCCACCTTTCATGGTTCAAAAACTATTTAATGCCAATTCGGTACTAGAAAATATTTGAAACTGAGGTGGGATGAAATCTGCTCCCTATCCTTCATTTTTCTTCTTTGGCGATGAAGCATTCACCAATCTGCACAAAAAAAGTTGATGATGTCATATCTCCTCCAACTACATATTTTATTCTAGATCGAAGCAAGTGCATTAGCCTACGAATACCATTCTGGACCCATGGCAATGTAAAGTGACTCTTCCTCCATTTTTCATTAGATTTAGAATAAAACACTGCTTGTTTCCATTCTACAAGAAAGTTAGTCAAAAAAATCCTTTGTCATGAATCTGCACCTCATATACTTAGCTTTCTGCTTTCTATCACCATACTAGATAAAAATATTTTGTGTGATATCTAGAATCGGGCTCTCCAAAACTTAGGCGCTCAAAAAGATATCAAATAATATGAAGTGGTTTTCAATCTGCACTTATTTTATGTTGATGTCATCCTTATTAAAAAAATTTACGAATTTAGGACGTGTCACCAGTCCGGAGCAAAAGACATAAGAAACTATGCATAATTGCTTCAAGTGCAAAAATTCATCAAGTGTTGGACGGTTTTGTGGCCTTTGTTGCGGATCCGCTCCAAAATACACTACAAAGTGTGCAAAATGAGATCTTCATACCTTAAATAAATTTTTTAAAATTTTCCTAAGTATGTGGTCATTTTGAGCCTACACTATTTTTTGAGTTGATAGCACATTGAGTTGTGTATGCATTATGTCCATTGGTATCATGTTTATGTGATGCTATAAATAGTGTATGTATCTTTATCATAATAATTTATGTATGTCTTAACCAATTTTATACTAAAGGTGACCTTTGTGTGATTATACAAGTATCAAGTGTAGGTAAGTTTCTCTTAAGGGGAATGACTAATAAGGGTATCTCCCTATGTACTCCATTAAAATTAAGTGGGTATGTTGAAATAACTATTATTAATATTCATTGCATTCCATAACTATTATTTGAATTATAAACATTATATTTATAGGTGGTCTTATAAGCACCTTAATAGGTGACTTTGTTGTATTATTTTGTTATTATCCACTAAAATATTATGCATAGTGAAGAATCATCATTAATTCTTGAATATTAGGATTTTTGAATTTTGAAATTGGCTAATCTCGAGACCATTCACTAGGGCAAATTTGTAACAACCCCATTTGTTACTACAATATATATATATAAACATTCATCTTTCATGAGGTAAGGGTCATAATCATGAGCTAAAATAGAATGATTCCATTTGGATTGTAATCTATCAAGGAAAATAGCATAAAGAGTTATTAATACTTGATCAGAGCCACTCTTGATTAGAAGTGACCAGCTTGTACAAAACCCTCATATCACTCGGATATAGGAATGCTGGCCAAGCATTAAATTTCATCCCTCTAAAAAGGGAAATTACCCTTAACCATATTGTACGCTAAGACTAGTATATAGGTGAATACCTTGAAGATGGAAACCCATATTAATAAAATAACCTCAAAAATAGTTATTCATAGATCTTAGATCCAATCCATATCTTCCCTATGGGGTCTTTAAGATAACAAAATCACTACACATGATTAAAATTAAATAATCCTTGGAATTTCATGATTAGATTACCTTATAATTCTTAAGGCTCATTTGTTCATCCTTTTTATTTAGGCAACCCTTTTGTTATGAATCAATTAAGTTCATTACCAAAGGACATTATTTTTCCATTATGGGAGTGCCCATTCCTCATGCACATTCAATTTAGAATGTAAATTTTGGCTTGGTTTGTTGCCTCTTCATGGTTTCCAACCCACTATGAGTTTCTACTTGGTTAATTCACAATTTATTATCATAATATTTTAGGTTATACCAACCATGAAATTTTATGAGGTGGACATAATTTGATTAACATTATGATTATACACATGATATATTTAGTTGAGCAAGATTTACATTCTACTTTTTGCATCCATACATCACGTGTTGGTTGTGGAAAGGTAAAGCTAGCTAACTACATCATTACCTTTTAGAAAATAATTGACATAATCAAATAGCATTAAATCATTAACATATTAAAGTTAAACACACATTCCTTGCATCATAGTACACATTAACATAATTTAAGAATTGCATAACTGTTTCATCAAGCATTTAACCACATCATCTACTTAAATCATTTTTATTTTTAAGCAAAAGTAGTATGCACAAGAATTAACACATCAGAACACAAATAGAGTGAAACATTGTTTATCCTGGTAACCCTCATGGGGAACAAATCCAACCTCCAAAATATGTACTTTCCTCATATTCATAAACTTAGGATGTCAAATATTACAAATATAGAAGGGCCACTATGGGTCCCTTTCAATTCATTATACATGTCAAGGAATACAACCATTCCTTATCAAATTCATGATGCAATTAGGGAATTTTCCTAATTCCCTTCTCTAAGTCATCATTGTATCATTAAGGTATTTCCCATACCAATAAGGAGTCCAACTGCCCCTTTAAACTCATGATGTAATTAAGGATTTTTTCTAATTCCTTTACCTAAGTCATCATTATATCATTAAGGTATTTACCATACCAAAAAGAAATTTATTTGTCCCTTTTAAATCATGATGCAATTAAAGAATCTATTGATTCTAAGCCATACTAAGAATTTTCATATGTTTATGATAATCGTCAGAATCTTATTTTGGAGAAGTCGTATCGATGTTAGAGAGAACCATATCAGTTCTCTCAAGAATGAATTCCAAATTCATTACACATAATTGAAACAAATTCAATCCATGAATTAATGTCACATACCATTAATTCATTAATAAACCATTCTTCCTAAATTAATGATTTAAGATAATAACTTAAATTATCTATCATATTATATCTTTTTGTAACAACCCACGTCAACCATATTTCTACTTAATATTAGGTTGTTAAAAGTAAACCCTTAGATTTTTAGCATGGGTAATATAAATCTCATTATAGTAAAGCTATTTCCTTCAAACAATTAGGGGTCTAATTCCCCATTGGATACAACATATTAATCTATTCAATTGATTCTCAATTGCTACCAAATTTGCTTTCTAGATTTGATCCAAGACTTATAAATTATCTTCCTAAATGTGAGCTAAAAATGCATCAAATATCCCACACAAATTTTATATTTCAATCCAAGGTTAGCTCTTATAGCAATTCATTTCCTTAACTGGATCCCAATATGCATTCAATTATTTCATCCTCTATCATAAAATTTTCAAGAATGCATTTGTAAGCTATTATCAAATTTTCCCAAAATTTGATCCAACATAATCTCTAATTATCTTGCTAATTTGGTTATCACAACCTAATCCAAAAACTATTTCTCTTATCTCCAAATGATACCAAATTTACCTCCAAAATTTGCTTTAATACTATTCAATCAATCTCTCAAAGAGGAAATCCCCATAAATTTCCATAAAATATCTAGCATCAAGGTCCATCTCTAAATAATTTACTTTTCTAATCTTAATAATAAATGCCATTCCTTTGATTGTCAGGGACGTTTGGAAGAGTACCATACCTCTTCCTGGATGGACACCAAGATCATCCACTCCTCTAATTTATTCCATTCATTAATAATTTCATAATAAATCATAGTATGTATTTTATATAAAAAAATTTATATAAAAAATTTAAAATTCCACTAAACTCGTTGCTTCTGTTTAATTCTATCATTTACCATAGAAAATCACCAAGAATGAATAAAAAATTCATTTAACATAACAAGGATTAATTCTTAATCCCATTCATCATTTATATGCAAACATGCATCACATATTTGTATATCACATACAAATAAATCATCAATCATGAATAGAAGATTCATCCATATTGAATCCTTTCATAAATAAGGATTGATTCATAATTTCAATCCATCATTTGTTTGGATTATCACCAAACATCGGGGAGAGTCCCATACCTCTTCCCAAGGAATGGACACCAATCCATCCTTTTAAATGATAGAAAATGTTCTTCCAAACTTCTAGTTGATTATGTTCATTCAACATAAAACATAAGATAGTTTATGTACTATCTCTATTCATTAAACACAAATATTTGCATTCAAATATGCTAAAACTTATGTTCAATTTAATCATTTTTAATTGATTTCCAGGATTTACCAATAATCAATTTAACTATGAAAGGTTATCATAAATCATAAGATAGTTTATTTTCCAAAATTTCATCTTCACACATATGATAGTCTTTCTGAATATTTCTACTCAATAAAACTTAGGACATTGCATTCAAAATATATAGTTTCATGAGTTCATTCTATATTTACCTAATTAATAGGTTTCAATTCTTTTATCCAAATAATTCCATAAAACTTAATATCAAAATGTCTAAATCATTCAACCTACTTCAATTAAAACAAAGTTACTTTAAGTAGGAAAGAAATATTCCTTTTACATGGTGAAGCCATTATCTAATCTAACATCATAAATTAATAAAGTATATAATCTCTTACAAATCTGCATAGGGTCTTTACTTGGATATTATCCATGTATCATTGGGGAAGACTTGAACCTTGGTCTCCTCTTCAAATATTGAAGAGTCTAACCAATTGAGTCATATATATTTAACTATGTGAATCTTATAAAAGCATCCAGAAGTAGACATTATCAAATAGCCAACATAAAGGTAATTTTCGTCACACAAATTACCCAACCATACCAATGAGAGCTATGTTCAATCAAAATAAGGTTATTGGTCTGATATACGATTCCCATGGTATCGATCATAACAGATTCACATGATTACTAACCCCAAAGGAAATTTTCTAATTCATCACCACCTAATGGAGTACAAATGGGGTCTTGTCACAATACCATCTTAGTTCCTATGTGGGTATACATGATGTATAACACCTAGGGTTAGGTTTCAAAACCACTGTCATGCGAATCGGGCATTGAGACTCATTTGGTGGTTGGAGGAAATGATATAGGATCCAATTTTTAAGAGATATTTCACTATTCACCAATGTCGGTTCAAAGTAGATTGGAAAATGTGACTCCATAGAAGGTAACTTTAGACGTAGTACTACGTCTGGCATAATTGCTACTATAGGTGTCGCAGTATAAGTTAAACCCAATGCTAATTGATGGTGTTTAAATTATTCACAAGCCTTGAATATACTATACAATATCTATGGGAAGACTCCATTATATAGGCTATTTGAAATTTAACACAATAGAAGTAGCGATCTATCAACAAGCATGGGTACATCAATTAGATGAAGTCTCAGACTCCCGCAAGTAGGAGCATCCTTAAAAACCAACTCAAAGGTCCAGAATGAAGTCACGTAGAGGATTAGACAACAAGGAAAGCAGTAGAGAACCTAGACAGATATACCCAAATAAATATTAAAGACCTACAAAGGTTAATATGGACCTCCATAGTGGAGTTTTTCTTCAGTATGGAGAATATTTGTTCTCGACGTCTCCATCGAACAGGAAGTCTAGTGATTCATTCACGGAGCAGATATGGTAGCATACTGCACTTTAGGCTTCCATGGTTTGATTGGGAGGTATTAATTTATCGAATGAATTGACCATACCTAGTGGTACTCAACATTTATTGTTACAACAAGACCAATCATCTACTGATAGCCTAACCACTGTATACTACCAATGGTCATGAGCAGGATCTCAAAGGATATACGACCGGTGTAGATATTCTAACAAGGAATTTAGAGTGCTATTTGCATACGTCACTTAACATAAGGCTCACATTTACACAGATCCTAAATATACTTATAAGATCATAATGAAATAATATAAGGTTTATCACTATGAACTGGTGAAGATGCTACCACTATGTTTCATCCCAGAATGGATGCATGGTCACAAAGATTTCTATCATTAACAAATTGTAGTCAATATTCATATTTATCATTAAGAAGAGCACATAAGCTAAATAGACATAATGGTTTCATAAACAAGCAATCAATAAGATATAAGTGAAGCATAATGGAAAGTCCCAACCTAGAAATCCAATAGTTGAACGCTACCCTGGTGCTTCCTTAAGCTCTTCTTCTTTCCAGTCTTCTCCTTCTAGCATAACATAGCATAACATAACCCCTTTTTCTCAATTTTGATAGCAATTTATAACTCTCTTTCTTCTTAGTCAAGAAATATGTTTCTAAATATTTAAATATTTTATTTATTATTATTTTTGCTTTCTTTCTTTCAGAAAATATGCTTCTAATTATATATATATTTAGCTTTATTTCTTTCAGAAAATATGCTTTTAAATATATATATATATATATATATATATATATATATATATATATATATATATATCTTTATATCTTCTTTTTCTTATACCCATGGGATAAGAAAAGCAGGTTTCCTTATATATATATATATATATATATATATATATATATATATATATATATATATATATCTTAATGGAAATGAAATCCATAGAGATAAGAGCAAAATCTTATCCATTATCTCAACCTTCCCAAAGTTGCCATATGAAGGAAAGATTTATTACAAGGTAGTTTTTTTTAATCCAATCAAAATTGGACTAGTTTATAAAGGAAAAAAACTACCTGATTTCCTTCTAAAATGAAGGTAATTAAATTAATTAAGCATATTTAAAAAATTAAATCTCTACTCTAGAAACTGACCAATTTAATGCCCAATTTAATATTTTTCTCAAAGGCATTAATTGACATCACCGAGTGATACCAACCTAGGAAGTAAGTCACATTCCCGTACGTAGAAGGGCTTGCCAAAATGGGTCATGATATTTCACCCAAAATTTTTGGGGTGTAAATTTTTTTGGGATTGCCTCGCCCTACGGTGATAATAATATTTTTGTTTTTATTTTAATTCACCAACCACTTTCACCCAAATCCACGAACCTTTCACCTTCAAATTATAATTAATTCTTTTTCCTACCAAATTCACCACTTATACTACCTATATAAATACCTAACACAATATTGATAAACATACATCTAAAATACTTGAACTCCTCAAAAATATTTGAATCAATGAAAATCCTATAGTAGACCAAAAAATAAAAGACTATCATTTTCTATCGATAGAAATTAGATTGGTTCTAGAGGTATTTTAATCAAAATATTTTTTGATTGGTTGAATAGAGAGAAGCGTGACACAATGAAGATCAATTATAAAGGACTATCTGTCAGTAAAACTGACCGATTACAAAATTTTTGATGAATTATAGAATTATTTATCAGTTACAAACTTAATGATCGGTTATAGACTTACCGATTGGTTATAGATTTATCTATCAGATAAAGATTTGATGATTGGTTACATATTTTATGATCGGTTATAGATTTTATAATTGGTTATAGGCTTACCAACTGATTATAGATTTATCGATTAGTTACATATTTGTTTATAGGTGACAAATTTATCAATTGATTACAAATTTGATGATCAGTTACAAACTTGTTGATCATTGTAGACTTATCGATTGACTGTAAACTTGTTGATCAATTGCATACTTATCGATTGGTTGTACATTTTTCAATCTGTTTTAGAGCTCTAATGGACAGTTGTAGAAATTTGTGATGCCTATGACAATAGGTAAAGTGAAAGCTTTCAAAAATATCAATCTGGTCATTTTATTTTGGATCATCTCTAGCAATAAATTTGACTTAATTCCTACTTGTCATTGTAGCATTGTTACTTATTTTGTAACCATTGTTGGTGTCATACTATAGAGTTTATTTATAATTGCTATAGAGCTATTATTTTAGTTTGTAAACTATGGTAGTCATAATGACATGAGATATCAAGGTTTCCTTAGAATTCAGTGTAGGGTTTAGAATGTTATCTTAGATTGTATTCTTCTTCCATTGTTTTGTTATCTAAAGATTTTTTCTTAATTTATTAGGCAACATAGATGCACTATCTACAATTGTGATATACAAGCATTTATGTCATATTGTAGCTTTTTAGGAGAATTTATTGCTTTTATAGCCTCCTTGTCTAGTAGAGAATGTTTTCTTAGCGTTGGTGTAGCCTTGTTACTTATTTTGTAACCATTGTTGGTGTAGTACTATATAGTTTCTTTAGAATTGTTTTAGAACTATTATTTTACTTTGTAAACTATGGTATTCGCAATGACATGAGTTGTCAAGGTTTTATTAGAATTCAATGAAGGTTAACCCTATTGGAGTGTAAGGTATTCCTTTAGTGTTGGGTTTAGAATGTTCTATTGTATTGTATTCTTCTTCCATTGTTTTGTTATCCAAATATTTTTTCTTATTTTCATAGGTAAAGTAGATGCACTACCTAAAAATGTGAGATCCAAGTATCCATGTCATCTTGTAGTGTGTTAGGATCATTTCTTGTTTTCAAATCCTCCTTTTTATCTCTTAGAACATTTCTCAAAGCATGCAGGTAGAGGCCATTATAGAGGGCAATGTAGGTTTATCTCAAAACTCATAAATTATTTATGGAATTATAGTTTAATATTGGTTTCTTAGAAATACACATTATTTTGAGGGAATATACAATATCACCTAATAGAAATTATGGAAATTATTATTAAATTTATTATTTAGGAAAGTGTGAGATTTTGCTTCAATTTCATATTCATTTTCTAACATCGGTACCTTTTTTCTTTACAAGTACAATGTCACCTACTGGTGATGGAAAGAAGAGAGGCCAATATTCTAGTAAAATGCCAATGCTAAAATATTTTTACACATTTATCAAAATACAATGAGGCATCCACATCTGCACAAGTTGAAGGTACAAACACATTTAACCAACTAATCAACTAATTTTTCAATTTTGTTATTATTAATTATAAAGCATTTATTCGTTAATAAATAAATGGTTATTTTTTATATCTACTTATTTTTTAAATGCTTTGTAAAAATGTTTTCAGTTAATTCTTAAATACAGTGCCTTTTTAAATCCAAAAATGATATAGAACACCAAATATTGAATGCAATGAACACTGTTGACCTGAATATGCCTCCTATTGAAGATATTATAGGGGATATGGGACGATATGATACCTTTCATACTAACAACATTCAAAAACCACTTGATGAGATTCATCATACATATACGTCAACAAAAAAATAAAACAAGAGTACTATTAAAATGCATACTTTTGGGAAATCTTCTAGCCAAAAAACTAAACATAGAAAGTTAACCAGGTGAACTGTTGGAAGGAAATTTAAGCTTTAATGGTCCTCAACATATCCATTTTGTTGGTCCAGTTCAGCCAGAGAACAATAATGACACACCAATAGTGTAGATTCGTTATTCATAGTTGGAAACTAGGAAATGATCATAAGATGCAACTTATGTTAGAAACAATAGAAAGACATTGTGGAAAAGTTTATTTCATAGTAAAATAAAGTGATGGAACAATTACAAAATTAGTTAGGTGGAAGGATGCATCATAATGTGTGCATGTCGAATATGCACTGGAATACAAAAAATAAATGAAACACCAACAAAATCTCATTGATAAGGGTGGAACAATCTAGGGAAAATTTCAAAAAAAATCACAAAAAATTTACAATTTGTTGTTGTATACAATATTATAAAAGGGTAGACCCATATCTAATTTTATTGATTATAAGCAACTTTTTCAACTAGCTGATGTACAGAACCTCCCAGTTCTCACTGGTCAGATTGAAGTGGTTGGGAAATGGTAAAATGTCTATAACTGGTTGAGAAGATGGACCTAAGAGAATGTAAAATATGCAAAATTCATTTCACTTTCAATTGATGAGTTAATGGTTGTTGAGAACACATATTGGATTTGCACACATGTTTACACATTCTAAAATCATTTAAGAAAACCTTCTTTACTAGCACTATATAATATGATGGAATTTTGTAATGTGAAAAATGTTTACAATGTTGTTTTAACCAAAAGGATATTTCTGGAATGGATGAAAATAAATATATACAAAGTTAATTTGTGTTGGATTTGATGGTGTAGCTACAATGCAAGGACAAAGGAATGGACTTTGTGTTAGACTTTAGATAATAATTACCCCGTATTTGATTCCCATTCATTGCATGGCACATAGAATGAATCTTACATATAAAATTGTGAGCACATTTAAAAATGTTGCTAGAGTGGAAGAACACATCTATGAAATACACACTTACTTTTTGTGTATTCCAAGAAGGTTTATAGAGTTTCAATTTTTCTCTAGGTTTTACTAAAGGTAAAAAATTGTTAAAGGATGTGGACACTAGGTGGATTTCATTGTTTCTTCCTGCAAAAAGGGTTTTTTCAGAATATTAATCCTTAGTAGGGTTTATGTATGCACATTGTAGGGATGTTGAAAAGGTAAAAGATTTGCTTTACCATATGACTGACTTAGAAATACTTATCACATTATGTGGTGTTCTTCCATTGTTGAAATAAATGAATACTTTTATTAAACTTGCACACGAAAGAATAATTTATATTGCCAATTTCATCAAATGAGAAAACACATATGTATGGTTATTGATAAGATATACTTATCCAGAGAAAATTTTACAGATCCTTTGTTTGATAGTTGGAATAATTTAACTAAGGTCAATGATCCTAATATATTTTTTTTATGTTCAACATCAATGATAATATTTGTATTACTATCCATGAAAATATGATTCCTTTATATCATTATGAAAAGCAGTTAGATACAATTACAGAGGATGTTGAACAAGTGCCCATAATACATAGTGGATTTGATGTGGTGTTACAAAGTACTAAAATTAAATTGATAAAAAATTACAAAATAATTGATAAATAAAATAAGAGATCGTTTTCAAATATATGAGTTGCTTGAGATGATGGTTGTGATTAACCCCATATTCTGGAATCCTTGTCTTGAATCCAATAATAAAAATGATTTTTTTGTAAAATATATGGGTATTCTTGAGAAATATTTCACTAAATGTGTGGAAGTGAATGATATTGAAATAAATGGTATTCTCAACAAAGAACTTTTGAGACAACAATCCACTGATTTTGGAATGATAATGGTTAATCAAGTTGTACATTTGAGTAACCCATATGAGTCAGATTCTATTAGGAACCTCCTAACATGTCCTAATTACTTATATTATTTATTAATTATATTCTAGGGTCACAACCCTTCACTCTTACAACTATTAGACTAGGTATATAAATGCAATCCACATATGATAATAAGGCATCATCGAACAAATATATAAATTAAGTCTATTGTGGGTTTTCTACCTTACAATCAAAAAGCAATTCAATATAAAAATGATCCTACTTCCTGCACCATTTAGTTTCATACCATTTGGATCAGAGCTAGATCAAGGAGAAAATTCACCATTAAAAATTTTTCCCATCGCACATTTCAGCCAGTCCACATTCGCGAGGACACAAACAACATTCACGCTTCACGGATCCATGTCAAAATCCTCGTAGAAAATTAAACCTTCTCCTAAGGTATGAATTAAGTTGTATTACACCCAAATTGCTTGACATTTCGTGTGGTGACCGGTGGATGTTTTGAAAAAGCTAAAATCTTCAACGCAGCATCAAGGTTTTTGACGTCCGAAACGCAAAGGAAAAAAATTAAAATTATTTTTTATTTTTTTTTTTTTTAATTTTTTGCTCACCTGTACCAAGTCATATTGATCGTTACCTACACCAACTGCAATGGCTGAAGGACGATGATCACTGGATTCCATTCATGAGAAACATGAAAGGCTCACTAAAGAAGTTCAATAGGAAAGAGAGGAGAATACCCGGACCACAAGAGAACTCTTCAAGAAAATATTTGCAATGGATGTTAAACTTGATGCCTATCAGTCAAAATCAGGTGACAACACATGCAAATTTACCCAACCACGGGTCATCAAACAGAGCAATGTTAGGAGGTCCACAAACTTCCATTCTACCATGGACGACCAAATTAGACTTCCCAAAATTTGAAGGAGGAGACCCTACAAACTGGATCTACCAAGCAGAGCAATATTTCTCACTAAATCAAATTCTAGAAATGCAAAAAGTGCATATCACCTCCTTCCACTTGGAAAACGACGCCATCCAATGGTACCAATGGTTCAAGAAAACTAATGGCACTCCAATGTGGTCAACCTTTACACATAATCTATTAGTGTGATTCGGCCCTAGCAAGTTTCAAAGCTTTACAGGGGCCCTCACTAAATTATGCCAAACCACTTCGGTAAGTGAATACCAAGCAGAATTTGAAAGGCTAGCTAATCAAACATCCGGATTAGATGCTACCTTATTTCAAGAATGTTTTGTCAATGGATTAAAAGAAGAAATTTGAATAGAGGTGCAAATGTATAACCCCACAAACATGTTAGAGACCATCGACTTGGAAAAATTAGCGGAGGACCAAATCAAGGCACGAAATCGGTTCACAAAACCAACTTGGGGGAAACCATCAAACACTTATACCAACCCCAAACCAATGCAAAATGGACAAACCCAAAACTCCTACACAACCCCCAAAATTAACCCCGCTCTACCAATTAAGCGTTTGAGTTTCAAGGAAATGAAGGAAAGACAAGCTAAGGGTCTTTGCTACCACTGCGATGAGAAATTTGACAAAAATCACAAATGTGCCTCACGAAAATTATATATTCTAGATGCCACAGAGGAAGGGAATTCTATTGAAGAGGAACCTGAACTCGAAGTAGAGGTATTATCCAACACACTTGAAAGTGACGAAGAAAATGCACCAAAGGTTTCCTTCAACGCCCTTGCCAAATTTTTTGCCCCTCAAACAATGCGAGTTAAAGGGTATTTTAAGAAAAAAACCTTACCGTGCTCCTAGATTCTGGTAGCATGCACAATTTTATCGATCCAAAGGTGGCTAAACAAGAAAATTGTTTTATATACCCTTGCAATAACTTCGAAGTGATGATTGGAAACGGTGGAAAAATTGCATGCAAAGGAAAATGCAGAAATATCAAACTAACTATGGGGGTTTATAACATGAAAAGCGACATGTACGTCCTACCCCTATGTGGGTGTGACATTGTACTAGGTGTACAATGGTTACGAACTTTGGGCGTAGTCCAATGGGAATTTGATGAACTATGGATGAAATTCACAGCAAAGAACCAAACCTATATTATCCAAGGCCTGAAATCAGGACCTTCCCAAATCGTCAGCTCACATAGAATGGAGAAAATTATCCAAAGAGAAAACAAAGGAATGGTCACCCAATTATTTTCAATTCAACCTAGTCACAAATAAGACAAGACACCAGAGTTACAAAAAAATTTAGACCACCATAAGGCGGTATTCAATGAACCAAAAGGACTACCTCCACAACGTAGTCACGATCACACTATTCCACTATTTCCAGGGCATCACCCTCCTAATATTAGACCTTATCGTTATCCATACCTCCAAAAGACCGAAATAGAGAAATTAGTTCAAGAGCTTCTTAAGGCAAGAGTCATTAGACCTAGCAAAAGCCCTTACTCCTCTCCAATTATTTTAGTTAGAAAAAAGGATGGCTCGTGGCATTTATGTGTCGATTTTTGAGCGCTTAATAAAATGACCATCAAAGATAAATTTCCTATTCCGGTCATAGATGAGCTATTAGATGAACTCCATGGGGAAACTTATTTTTCCAAGTTAGACTTATAGTCAGGCTACCACCAAATACGATTCAATGAAAAGGATATTCCTAAGACGGCCTTTCGCACTCACGAAGGGCACTACGAATTCTTGGTGATGCCATTTTGCCTGACCAACGCTCCTTCTACCTTTCAAAGTCTAAAGAATAAGGTATTTCACCCTTTTCTTTGTAAATTTATATTAGTTTTCTTTGATGACATTTTTATTTATAGCAAAACATGGGAAGAACATTTGGACCATGTTAGACAAGTGTTCCAAATCTTGGAGGAAAATCAACTTTATGCAAAAATATCAAAGTGTTCCTTTGGAAAACAAGAAATTGAATACTTAGGGCATATTGTCTCAAAGGAAGGAGTTATGGTAGATCCTTCCAAAATTGAGGAGGTGAAAAATTGGCCTATTCCAAAAACCTTAAAAGCTCTACGTGGGTTTCTTGGACTAACGGGATATTATAGAAAATTTGTCCAAAATTATGATAAAATCACTGCTCCTCTAACATCATTACTTAAGAAAAATGCTTTCAAATGGTCGTCTAAAGCGGATGAGGCCTTTATCACCTTGAAAAATGCAATGTGTACCACCCCTGTTCTAGCCATGCCCAACTTTTCTAAACCATTCGTCATTGAAAGTGATGCTTCAGAATAGGAATGGGAGCCATACTCATGCAGGATGAAAGGCCTCTAGCTTTTATAAGCAAAGCATTTTCTCCTAAGAATTTAGCTCGCTCTACATATGAAAAAGAGATGTTGGCGATTGTCCATGCTATTCAACATTGGAGGCCTTACCTTATTGGCCAAAATTTCATTATACACACTGACCATCATAGCTTGAAGTATTTTTTGGAACAAAGGACTAATACCCGGAACAACAAAAATGGGTTACTAAACTTCTTGGCTATGATTATGAAATTACATATAAAAATGGAAAGGACAACATGGCAGCCGATGCACTTTCCAAAAAATTTGAAGATATGCCTCAAGTCCATGCTCTTTCCTCCCTTATTCCTAAATGGGTAGATGAGGTGCATGAAGAATGGATAAATGATCCTACTATCCACACCTTAATTCAACAACTTCAACATAATCCTAGTAGCAAAACTCCATACACTTGGAAGGACAATATATTAAGATACAAAGGGAGGATGGTCCTCACCCCCATTCAACTTATCATGAAAAACTTCTTCATGAGTTACATACCTCACCCACTACAGGCCACTCAGGGTTCTTAAAAACCTATTAAAGAGCCACTACCTCCTTCTATTGGGGTAGGAATGAAAAATTACATCAAAAACTTTGTAAAAGAATGTGAAGTTTGCCAAAGACAAAATGGGGAGACCCTCGCTATTCCAGGATTACTTCAACCTCTTCCTATACCCACCAAAACATGGGTAGATATTTCTATGGACTATATTGAAGGATTACCAAAATCAGGAGGAAAAACAATCATTTTCGTAGTCGTTGATCGGTTATCTAAATATGCCCATTTTTGTCCCATGGCTCATCCTTATACCGCTAGCACTATAGCCCACCTCTTCCTAGATAACATCTTTAAATTACATGGTATGCCCTCCACAATTGTTAGTGACCACGACCCAACTTTCACTAGCACCTTTTGGAAGGAATTGTTCAAATTACAAGGTACTCGACTTCGTATGAGCTCCGCTTACCATCCTCAAACCGATGGCCAAAGAGAAGTTGTAAATAAATGCTTGGAAATATACCTTCGATGTTTTGTTTCTACTCAACCACTCCATTGGGTAAAGTGGCTTTCACTAGCGAAATGGTGGTATAACACTTCATACCATACGTCCATCAAAATGACTCCTTATGAAGCACTATATGGTCAAACACCACCATCCCTCACTTCCTATATTCTAGGGACTACAAAAGTCCATGCGGTGGAAACAAAACTTGCTAATAGAGATGACATACTACGGATCCTAAAAGAGAACCTACACACTGCTCAAACATCGCATGAAGCAGAAAATCTGATCAACATAGAAGCGAACGTAGTTTCCACGAGGGTGATAAGGTTTTCTTACGTCTCCAACCTTACCGTCAATCCTCTCTTAAACAAAAAGGTTCTCAGAAGTTAGCACACAAATTTTATGGGCCGTATAAAGTTCTCCAATGTATTGGGACTGTTGCTTACAAACTAGAGCTTCCTCCCTCTTCCAAACTTCACCCCATATTTCATGTATCTTGCCTTAAGCTCATAGTGGGAGCCCATATCATGACACAACCCACTCTCCCTGAATTCTCCGATGATGGAGTACTTCTAGTCGAGCCAGAAGCTATCTTGGATCGCCACTCTTGTCACCTTCATACTCACGATATCATGAAATTTTTAATCCATTGGAAAGGTCTACCTTTAGAAGATGCAACGTGGGAAAATTTTCAAGATATCCAACAGCGATTTCCAAATTTCTAGCTTTGAGGACAAATCTCCTTTAAGGCAGGTGGCATGTTAGGACCCTCCTAACATGTCCTAATTACTTATATTATTTATTCATTATATTCTAGGGTCACAACCCTTCACTATTATAACTATTAGACTAGGTATATAAATGCAATCCACATATGATAATAAGGCATCATCGAACAAATATATAAATTATGTCTATTGTGGGTTTTCTACCTTACAATCAAAAAGCGATTCAATATAAAAACGATCCTGCTTCCCGCACCATTTAGTTTCATACCAGATTCCATCACGCATTTGTGGAAAAAATTGTATCCAAGTAGTGTCTTACAATAAATGATCAGTGAATATTTTATTTTATATGAATTATGCCAGACAATGATTTTAGGATCTATCGAAGATGAAAGGGTTTTTAGTGCACTATATTTTGTGAAATCTAAATTTCATAATAGGTTTTACAAAAAGTTGAAAATTTGTTTGAGAATATATGTGTCATCATATGTTTTGGATACATATCCCTATGATAGATCTTTGGTATATTAGAAGTCTCTAGAGGATCTAAGAGGTATGCTAATATTCTTGATAATGAGGATAACGACACTTGCAGTGATCAGATTATGATGAAGTAGAATTTAGATATGCTTACTAGTTCTTTTGGAAAATTCGAGAAGTGTTTTTTTTAGCTTCCTCTATTGTAAAATTTAAATGATTTTAAAAATTCATATAATTTATGGTTTTCAGGAATTGATATCATTTGTCTTCATTGATAAGACTTTTTTCATACCATAGCTTTATGTCTATGTCAAAAAATTATGTTTTATGCTTTGGATTTGAATTAAATGAAAATTTTAAAACCATGCATGCATGTATCATTAGTAAATGAATGCATGTATCATTAGTAAATGAAAATTTTAAAACCATGTATCATTAGTAATTGAAAATTTTCTGTTTTATGCTTTGGCTTTGAATAAAATAAAAATTTTAAAACCATGCAAGCATGTATCATTATTAAATATTTTTTATAGAATGTTTGTAAGTAGTTAAGAAAGCACAATGCAAAAATGTTAAAAATATGCATGCATGTATCATTAGAAAATGAAAATTTTAAAATCATGTATCATTAGTAAATGAGAATTTTTTGTTTTATGCTTTGGCTTTGAATAAATAATTTTTTTTAAAACCATGCATGCATGTATTAGTAGTAAATATTTTTTATAGGAAGTGGTGTGTGTAGTTAAGAAAGCACAATGCAAATAGCATAATACTCAAGTTATGGAAATAACACAACAATATAAATGGAAATATCCTACCATGAGAAAACATTATAGTATTTAAATCCAATACCATACTCTATACATTCATACTCTCTATATAACATTCTATACATTCATACTCTTATTCTATACATTCATACTCCCAATAGGTTGTTTAAGAAATTTTATACATTCACACACTTATTCTATACATTCATACTCTTTACATAAGATATAGTTGCATCAGCCAAATATTATACTCTATAAGTTTATATAACACATAGTTGCATCATCCAAAATAATATAAATGGAAATATTCTACCATAAGAAAGCATTCTTTTATTTAATTCCAATATAATACTCTCTATACATTGATACGCTTATTCTATACATTCATACTCTCTACATAACATATAGGTGCATAAATCAAACATTATATTCTATAAGTTTATATAACACATAGTTGCATCAACCAAGTGTTAAGATTCAAAATTCAACTACCTAAAGAAAGCCTATAAACTCATGAATAAACTAAAAATTTAAACCCATGCATAGATGTATCCTTCGTAAACTCAAGCACAATTGAAATAGCATAATGCTGAAGCTATAGAAATAACACACGAATATAAATGGAAATAACATAATACTCAAGTGATGTAAATAACACAAGAACATACATTGTAATTGTAAAAACACACAAAAATATAAATAAAAATAGCATAATCTCAATTTTTTACAAATGTCTTAACTCTTAATATTCAATTCATGATTTTTTTTTGATGTCTTGACTATCTTGACTTTCGCATTCCTTAGATTTTGGTCTAGAAGGAGTTTTAGGTTCTTTTCCATTTTTTTGCTACCTCTACAGTCTATTGTTTACGGGATAAAAATTCCTGCATCTAATCTCTCCACTACTTGTACTTTAGGTACTTCATTAATAGGTTGCTTATCTGTGTTCTCCTAAATTGATTCATATTTGGCCAACTTTCTCTACTTTTCATAATCCTTCAAGAAACCCATGTTCTTCTTTTTCAGCATCTTTAGTTACTGGTGCAAGAACTTCTTTACCTTTTTACTTAAGCAAAATATCAGGACCAAACTCATGTAGGATTATGATCCTCCTAAAAGCATTGTTATCTCTAACTATTTCTTGAGCCCTTTTTTTCATTGACTTAGAAGACAACAAGTAATCCTTTGCCATTTGTAGATAATCTTGCAAGTTTTGAACCTACTTCTTTAGATTTTCAAAGTTGACTTGCAAAAGAAAAAATAAGAAAGAAGTTGGTAGATAGTTACATTAAAAAATAACAAGAAAAATATAGAAGACATTAGTCTAACCTCAGCAACATTCTTTGTAGCTACAACAACATGAAAGTTTTTGTTATCAATTACCCATTGATTAAAATAAGCTTGGGCTTCAACATTTATGTTCTCCAATCTGTTCAACATAATACTTAAAATTTTATCCTGATAAGAAGTTGTTGTTAGTGTAACTAAGTATTTGTTATTATATTATTGGGTATATTTTTACTTTATTGTAACCATGTCTATTTGATGACTAGTTGGTTCTATGTATTACGAGCTAATCTAAGGTTGTCCATGTATTATTTAAATCATTCAATACAATGGTTCATTGTTCGACTGGCTAACATGGTATCAAAGCATCTTCAATTTTTGGGTGATCTGTGATTATTGTGAACTCAAAGCATATTCATGACCCGAGGTAGAGCTGGACCTACATATTAGGCACATATCTCGAGGGGATGATTGATGCTCGACTAGGACACGGGACCGACGTAGATAGGCCCAAACAAGGCCAAATCAGACGACACAGGCCCGAATAGGACCAACGTGGATACGAACCCAAAATTTTGGGGATTGCAACTAGACTCGACATATGAAGGAGTAGTGGCATAGTAGAGAATGAAGGAGGTAAGCTAGAGGAGAAGCCACTAGGAGTGATGACCCCATGGTGAATCCACCAAGGCGGCCCCAAGTGGGAGAAGCTCGTCGGCCTCTTAGACAACATCTCCCCAAGAGGAGATACTTCAATAGGGAAGTATCCTTATTTTTAAACACCTAAATGATGTCTATTCCCATGCATGTGGGACTAATATTTTCTTTGCTTTCTATGTTGTGTCAACCAGACCTTCACCTACTACTGTATCAATAGCAGCCACAACTCCATATGCTGCTCAGATAGACTTTGACAAGAAAGATAGCAAAGCAAAAGTGCTCGTCTTGCTTGCTATTTCAGATAAAGTTCAATCCTAAATTGTTGATTATGTACATAGTAAAGTGGCATGGGATGCCCTTAAAAATATATATGAGGGAAATAATGATTCTACTATTCTTTACCTTCAATCATAATTACATAGTCTAAGCATGAATTAGGGAGATATAGTTGAACACTTTCTTTGCAGAGTATCTAAATTGAAAGAAATTTTGAATTCTTTGGGAGAACATGTTGATGACAAGCTCCTTAATTTAATAGTATTGAGAGATTTACCTATTTCTTATAGGGTGTTGATCATTTCCCTTCAGGTGTCACAACGAAAAGTTACCTTTTTTGGGTTGGTCAATATGCTTCAAGAGGAGGAGGCATGCCAAATTCAAAGAGGTGATTCTTCTAACATAGCCCTCTATTCCAATAGGAAGGGTTCTAAGAAGAAGGGTAATTGTTATAAGGGAGGAAATTCTACCAAAGACTCAAAAGGGAAACAACCTCAACAAACAAAAATATATTGCAAGATCTATGACAAAGACAATCATGATACAAATAGATTTGGCATAAGAATAAACAACCTAAATAGAAAGGCCAGAACAAACTACAACACAATCATAAGAAATCCAAAGTGAATGTTGTTGTCAAATAATCTGACTCATATTTTGAGAGGGCACATAAGGTGCCTATGACTACCACAATTTCCAAGCAGAAGGATCTTATTTGGTATGTCAATTCTAGTGCTAGTAAGCACATGACTAGCAAAAAATCGTGGTTTGAGTCCTTTGAGGCCAAATAGGGCAAACCTATCACTATTATCGATGATAAAACCTATAAGGTTCAGGGAGAAGGTATAGTTTTAGTCACTCTTCCTAATGGAAAGTGTCAGATTGAAAAAGTCTTCTATGTTCCAAGATTGGCGAATAATTTGTTGTCAGTCACACAAATTTTGGACAAAGATATGCTTGTAAACTTTAGTGTTGAGATAAGCAATAAGTGTTTTTCTATTACCAGGATAGGTAAGCATATTGCAACCGCTTCATATAAGCATGACTTATTTGCCTTAGATGCTATATCTACTCCACATGTAGCCATGATTGTCTCTACCAAAGAGGTAACTTCCCTATGGCACAAGAGATATGGGCATCTTAGTTTTGGCTACTTACTTGAGCTGAGTAAGTATGAGATGGTAAAGGGTCTTCCTTCCATTTATTCCACATTGCCAGTATGCTCTAACTGTTTGGCAAGAATGCAACATAGAGTACATTTTGAGAAAAGCTCTACAAGAGAAAATAAACCTCTAGAGTTGATTCACACCGATCTGTGCGGTCCTTTCACACCCATTAGTTGTGAGGGGAAGAGATATTTTTAGTTTTTTGTGGATTATTACTCAAAAAATATGTGTTTGTTCTTTCTTAATCTAAAATCTGAAGCATTTTGTTTCTTCCAGCAATTCCAAAAATCTATTGAGGAATCAGGGACTTCTATAAAGACCCTCTGCTCAGATCGAGGGGGGATTTTGCCTCTAAAGATTTTTTTGCATTCTTGACTGCACATAGGATCATGAGACAGTTAACTACTGCTTATACTCCTTAGAAAAATGGAGTTGCTAAAGGGAGGAACCGTTCCATCATGGAAATGGTTCGTTGCATGCTCACAGGAGCTAGCCTTGAACAACAATATTGGGTAGAAGCTATCACCATAATAGTATATATGTTTAATAGGGCACCCACAAATGCCCTACAAGGAATGAATCCATAGGAATCTTGGAGTGGATGAAAACCCTCCATATATCATCTATGCATTTTTGGATGTAACGCTTTCATGCACATACCGAAAGAGAAAAGGAAGAAGCTATATGAGAAGACATTGAAGTGTATTCTTCTTGGCTATGATGAGCACTCTAAGGGTTATCATTTGATTGATACTTTAAAAAATAAGATTCATGTTAGTAGAGATGTTATTTTTTATGAATCTTTCACATCATAAAGCACATCTTATGTATACCTAGATCTTATGGAATCTAAAGTTGAGAAGTCCCCTTCATAACCAAAGGTTGTGGGTATTTTTACTTCTTCATATTATTCATCACCAAAGAAGAAGAATCCAAAATGGTATACAAATACAATCAGAGACTCCAAGTTATCCACCCCACCAGATATGACTTTGGATAAACCTCGTACTTGTAGGATGGCTCGACAGTAAAGAGCAGCAACAAAGACTACTGAGGTTGATGATATTTGTCAATATTTTGAGGAACTTTTTGTAGATCCAGAAAAAGAAATAGAAGATATGGATATATATTATGATAGGGTGTTTATGTATTCAATGAATGAACATGAACCTACTTCTGTACAAGATGCCCTTAGTGAGCCACAATGGAAGGCCGCTATGGATGCTGAGTATAAGTCTCTGATGACAAACAAAACTTGTGAACTTGTCAATCTTCCATACAAAAATAAGTTCATTGGCTGCAAATGGGTGTACAAAGTCAAGTACAAGGTAGATGGAACAATTGATAGGCATAAGGTCCATCTTGTTGCAAAGGGCTATGCTCAAAAGGAAGGTATTGACTACGAGGACCTTTTACACCTACTGCTCGAATGACCACTATTTGAGTTCTTTGTTCTATGGCAACACAGTATGGGTGGAAAGTTCACCAAATGGATGTCAAGAGTGCTTTTATGAATGGTGATATCCAAGAGGAAGTATACATGACTCAACCTGAAGGATTTGAAGTGGAATGCCAAGAGCAAAAAGCATGCAAGTTGGTCAAATCCTTATATTATTTAAAACAAACTCCTCGATATTGGTATATAAAAATGGATAATCACCTCCTGCAACATGTATTTAAGAGATGTTCGTCAGATTTAAACATCTATTTTAAGAAAAATGGTTTTGAGATAGTGTTTCTTGTACTCTATGTTGATGATCTGCTCATTATAGAGAGTTAAAAAACTATGATCTCTACTGTCAATAGAGACTTGTGTAAATATTTTGATATGACAGATCTTGGACTTCTTCATTTATCTTGGTCTGGAAGTGAGCCAGAAGGAGCACTACATCAAAGTGTCTCAAAAAAATATGCCAAGACACTATTAGAAAAATATTGCATGACTGATTTCAAGCCAATGGCAACATCGATGGAATCCAGACTTCAGTTATCATGATATGATGATTCACCTTAGGTAGATGGTACTCTCTATCGACAACTAATTGGGAGTCTCATATATCTGACAAATACTAGGTCAGATATCATGTTTACTATCAACTATCTTTCAAGGTTCATGTAGGAGCCTAAGACCACCATTGGAAAGAAACAAAATGTGCTCTTAACTATGTCTATGGTACAATGGAATATGGCCTAGAATACAAGAGGAATGACAAATTCTTCTTGCAAGGATACATGAACTCTGACTATGCCGAGTTATATTATGATCATAAGTCAACTTCAGGATATATATTTCATCTTGGATCCAGCCTTGTCTCTTGGCACAACAAGAAGCAACAGGTGGTTGCTATCTCATCTACAGAGGCAGAATATCACGTCGCACATGAAGCTATGTGTGAAGTGATATGGTTGCATCGCATTCTGACAAGTATGGGTCATCCATAAAAATCTCCAATACACTTGTTCTATGATAACTAGGGTATTTTAAACCTTGTTAATAATCTAGTGCACCATGAGAAAACCAAGCACATTGACACACAATGCCACTTCATTCGAGATAAAGTTCCAAGGCATTGAATTCAACTTCAGTACATCTCCACCAATGGTCAAGTTGTAGATATTTTCACTAAGGCACTTGCACGTGTCAGATTTGAATTGTTTCGCAACTCTCTATGTATTGCAAAATGATGTAATCATGGGGGATGTTAGTATAGCTAGTAGTTATCCTATTATCCAAATAATGTAATAAGGGGGGATGTTAGCGTAACTAAGTATTTGTTATTCTATTATTGGGTATATTGTTACTTTGTTGTAACCATGTCTATTTGATGCCTAGTTGGTTCCATGTATTACGGGCTAATCTAAGGTTGTCCATGTATTATTTAAATCATTCAATACAATGGTTCATTGTTCGACTGGCTAACAATTTTAACCTTCACTATGTTAGATTTAGCTTGATGTAGTAGAGCATCAAGCTTTTTCGGCTCATTTTCAACAAAAGAAAAAATGTTCTCCCTTTTAATTTTTTTTTTGAATTGGGCATTTATTTCCTTTATTAAAACTTTGACCTGATACTCCCATTGCTTCATTTCTTTTACATCTTTAAGAAACAAATCTGTAATTGTTGCTTGAAAATTATCAGATACTAAAATACTTTTAGAAAATTTTACTTTGTCATCCTCAGTTAGAGGATGATGGGTGCTAGTTTCCCTAGGAGGATATGAGATCTAAGGATATTCACTTGAATATTCTGCTTCTACTTCTTGAAGAAAATCCATAGCTTGAAAAAAATGGCATGTTGCCCTATAAAAAGTAATCCTCATCAAGTGGAGGATTAGGTAACCCCATAGTTGAAACTTCTTGTACATTAATAAAATTACCAAAATATATATTTCCAAATCCTAAAAATTCCTTGGTTGCTCCTCCCTTGGATGGAAGAAATTATTTTCCACCCATACCTATCTGACCTTGCATGTGTGGTTGACGTGGTGGACGAGGGGGTGACATCCTTTACTGTCTTCCTTGAGTATATTATTGTGCAACAACTTAAAATATTACAATAAAATTTTGTTACAAAATTTGTGAAGGTAAACTATAAAATTTAAAGTAAATGCATTAGAATTACTGGTTGAAGATGAGATCTCTTGCGTAGATACACCCTGTAATGGAATGTTTGTGCATCGTACATATGAAAACATATTAAAAAAATCTATTAAAATGATAGATTATAATTTTAAGTAAATAAATACATGAACCCAATCTTGAAATATAAACTTGCATGTAGTTGGCATGACCTAACTGATATTAACAACACCATATGATAGTTGACAGAGGATTAGGATAATTGGAAGATATTAAGTGCTTTGAAGATCTTCTATATAGTGGTGTTGATTCTGAAGGTGTTTCAAAATATCCTATTTCTTTTAGATTATGACCTTTGATAATATAATCCCATTTTAAGGAGAAAGAGGATGCCCTTTTCTACATTTATGTATAAATTATAAAAATAATAAAAATAAAAATTGTAATTGAATATAAAAAATTATAAGTTTCATATATAGTAAAATTTACTTGCACCTTTATATTGTCATGGCAGTAGAGGCTAGGAATGGGTGCAACGAGGTGGGCACTTTAGAATTATACAGATTATGATAAGATTTATTTCAAAATCATAGAATATAATTGCATGTGTTGAGAGTGAATTCAGTGTTGGATTTAATGAAGTGGATTTCTGTGTTTATGTGATGTGAAACATAGGTGCACCAATCAAACTTTTAGTGTGCAAGGAAATAAACCAAATATGCTAATGCTCAGAATAGAATGTCTGTCTATATTCCTTGTAGAATGAGTCTGGGTTGGAATAATTGGGCACATCCTTAAAGAAATTTGTTAGAAATAGTTGATAAAATCAAGCCCCTTTTGAACATGGTAGCGCAAGCTACAACAAAAATAGTATTTTTAAAATCCTAAATTTGAACTTCAAATAAATATAAATATATGCAGAGTTATATCTATTAAATATTCTAGAGGAGCATTGAAGTTGGTCTCCAGGTAGTCTTTGTTGTCATCA
Organism: Wollemia nobilis; assembly: GCA_028583015.1. NCBI lineage: Eukaryota > Viridiplantae > Streptophyta > Pinopsida > Araucariales > Araucariaceae > Wollemia > Wollemia nobilis. Next base: position 530,346 of record JAQPPZ010000015.1, read on the forward strand.
GATAAGTGAAACTTGGATGTGATAGCATCACAACCATTGTGAGGCAATGCTATCAATCTATAGATGTTTGAGGGTGTGACAAAAAATATTATGCTCTTTTTGTTAATATGTATATTGACTGTTCTTGAATCATTGTTAATTTGTTTTACTAAAACGATAGATTATAATTTTAAGTAAATGAATACATGAACCCAATCTTGAAATAGAAACTTATGTGTAGTGGGCGTGACCTCATTGATATCAACAACAATAGTTGATAGTTGAAAAGCAAGTGGAGGTTTATGAGGATTAGGAGAATTGGAAGACCTTAAGCATTTTTAAGATCTTCTATACAATGGTGTTGATTCTAAAGGTGTTTCAAAATCTCCTATTTCTTTTAGATTATGATTATTGACAACAGAATCACATTTTGTGGAGAAATAGGATACCCTTTTCTACATTCAAGTATAAATTATAAAAATAACAAAAATAAAAATTGTAATTGAATATAAAAAATTATAAGTTTCATATATAGTAAAATTTACCTGCACCTTTGTACTGTCATGGAAAAAGAGGCTAGGAGTGGGTGCAATGAGGTGGGTATTTCAGAATTATACACATTATGATAAGATTCATTACAAAGTAAAATAAGGTAATTGCATGTGTTGAGATTTAATTCAGTGTTGGATTTAATGGAGTGGAGTTCCATTTTGATGTGATGCAAAACATAGGTGCACCAATTAAATTTTTAGTGTACAAGGCAACAAACCAAATATGCTAACGCTCAAAATGGAATTTATGTCTGTCTTCCTTGTAGAATGAGTCTGACTTGGAAGAATTAGGCACATTCTCAAAGAAAATTATTTAAAATAGTTGATAAAATTAAGCCCCCTTTGAACTGGGTGGCGAAAGCTAAATAAAAATAGTATTTTTAAAACCCTAAATTTCAACTTCAAATAAATATAAATATATGCAGATTTATACCTATTAAATATTCTAGAGGAACATCAAATTTGGTCTTCAAGTAGTCATTTTTATGATCATATATGTGGAACTTGGATGTGATAGCATCACAACCGTTGTGAGGTAATGTTGTCAATCTAGAGATGTTTGAGGGTGTGATAGAAAATCTTATGCTCTTGTTGTTAATATTAATATCGAATGTTCTTGAATCATTGTCGTAAGCTACAATAATCATTTGTAGTAGTTTTATGTCTATGTCATACTAAGGCATCAACATTAACCCATAAATACCAGAGTCAACTACACATGACATGTCGTAACCAAGTGTTTAAAGCTCATAAATAAGGGGGAAAACAAGGTTTCCAAAATTAATTTTGGACAAAATAGGGTTGGAAGGGGACACCATTGGTTTATTTTATAGGGTAGGGTACAATGAGAAAAGGTATGATGAGAAAAGGTTAGAAAATTACTATAATATAAAAAGGTGAGAAATGTTAAGGAGGTACGATGAGAAAATATTTAAAAATGACTTTGGGTGAGAGAAAGGTGAAGAGGAAATATTTATTTTGCTTGCTATGATGTTGTTTGCATTAGAAAAGGGTAAAAATGACTATTTTACATGTAAATATTTAATGCATGGTGGGCATATGGCATTTGAATGTTTGACATGTGGCACAACTACAACCCATCAACAATGGAACCCTATTTTGCAATCAATTGACATTGTAGCAAATGATTGATATTCTTGCAATTGATCGACATTGTTGTAATTGATCGATATATGCAATCAATCGATATTTCTCTAACTGATTGGTATTGCTACAATCGATCAGTACATCTACAACCATTTCAATTTATTATCATTTGTGCAATCGATATGGATGTAATCGGTCAATTTCCTTGCAAATGATTGGCACTACCAAAACTAATCAATATTATTGCAACCAATCAACATTATTGCAATCAATCAAATTTTTTACAACCAATCGATATTGATACAATCGATCAACATTATTATAATTGATCGAAATTTCTACAACCTGCATTGCTCTACCAATAGTACAATTTAATAAATCTTCATTTGTGCACCCAAAATGGATCGTGGCCAACCACTTAACTAATGGTTAACAACATGCTAACCTGGGATGACAACTAACTGCTAGAAGACAAAGGAGATCTCTAAAATCTAATTAAACATCCAAAAAACTAAATGACCTATTTCCAACATGGGCATACTATGCCTCATGTGAATACAAAGTGCAAGAAATAGGAAATTAATATAATAATAATAATTAACTTAGGCTTAAGTGGATAAGCCTAAGTTATCCTCAACACACTATGAGGAAAATAAGATTGAACCTATTGATAACCCATGGGAATAATTTATAAATATATTTAAGAAGAGATTCCTAATGGAGCATTTTTATACATTAAATTTTGAAGAATTTTTTGGTCTTAGATAAGGAACTAGCATAGTAGAGGTGTACTACAAGAAGTTGGTAAGGTTGTTCAAATATGTGCCTGTTTATAATGAGAAAATGTAGGTTCACAAGTTCATTCTTGGATTGGGATCTAGGTTAAAGCATGATGTGGAAATTCAAGAGCCTAAATCACTGCAAAAGGTATATGACCTAGCAAAGAAAGCATAGTTAAACTTTTGTTATAAATATGACACTCTACCCGAGCAAGCTCGACAAGAGTTAAATAATAGGAATAGTGTTGGGTTTGTAAAATGGGAGTTTTATCAAGAGCGAAAGGATAAGAACCCAAAAAATCCTAAAAAAAAATCTTATAGAAATCATGATAAGTTCAAGAAGAAATTTTGTAATAAGGATAATAAACCCAACAACACAAAATCTCAACCATAGAATTCGTTGGCTCCAATTCTAGCAATTAAGAATGGGAATGAGAAATCTAAAAAATAGCAAGGACCAAAGGAAGTGTGGTACAATTTCCAAGGATCTCATTACTACAATTAGTGTCTATATCGAGCAGGGACTAGCACCACTAATGCGAAAGGGAAGAAACTAGAACATCAGATTTATTCCGCAATCAGGAAGTAGAAGCTAGAGGGAAAAACCGCCCCATTACTGGTGAAAGATAAGGTTTTTAATAAACCAGTAAATATTTTGATAGATAGTGGAGCCACAAACAGTTTTATTTTGTCTAGTCTAGCAAGGATAGTGTCGAAAAGGCCTAGATATTTGGATCAAGGGTGGAAGGTTTAGTACGGTTCTAGATCGATCTACTCGGTGAACCAGTGCTATCTTATGGTAGAAATCACTCTATCAAGTGGAACTATGGATCATTGTTTGTATGTAGCTCCCTTATATGCCTTTGATGTGATCCTGGGGATGGATTGGCTACAGGATCATAAAGCCTTGGTCAATTTTAAATATTGATGAATTGAATATTTAGAAGAAAGCGAAAGGAGAATGAGAGTTCATATAGAGCAAGGGGAATTTGAACCGTATATGTTATCCGTTATGCAAGTGAAAAAGACCTTAAATAAAGGAGGAATAGTGTATGTGGTAAAACTTAATGAAGTGGAAGACCATGAGAAAGGAGAAATACTAAGACAACACCCAATCCTACAGGATTTTTAGGATGTGTTTCCAAAAGACCTACCAAGGCTACTTTTTGCATGGGAATTTGATTTCATAATTGAATTTATGACGGGAACCAAACCTATTCATAGTTATCCATGTAGGACGAATCCTACTAAAATGCAAGAACTGAAGGTTTAATTACAAGGATTATTGGAGAAGGTTTTGATAAAACCAAGTGTGTCACCATGGGGCGCACTAGTTTTATTCATGAAAAAGGATAGTTTTCTATGATTGTTTATTGACTATAGGATGTTAAATAAAGCTACAATCAATAATTAGTATCCTTTACCTAGAATTAAAGATTTATTTGATCAACTAAAAGATGCCAAGGTGTTTACTAAGATTGATTTAAGGTCAGGGTATCACCAGTTAAGGATCCATGAGGAAGACACTCACAAGATGATATTTAAGAGTAGGTATGGGCATTATGAGTTTACTATTCTACTCTTTGGACTTACTAATGCCCCAAATACTTTCATGAACCTAATAAAAAGTGTGTTCTAAATATATTTGGACCAGTTTTTCCTGGTATTCCTTGATGATATCCTTACATATTCTCGAGATAAAGAGGAGCATGATAAACATCTTAGGATTATGTTGTAATTGTTAAGGAAGAATAAAATTTATGGAAATATGATGAAGAGTGTGTTCTATGCCCCAGAGGTACGATATATTGCACACATTATATCAAAAAATTGGATCACTATGGATCCAAAAAATATAGAGGCTATTCTGAATTAGCCACCCCCTACTAATGTCACTGAAGTGCCAAGTTTTATGGGGTTAACGAGATATTATTGATGTTATATTAAGGACTACTCCAAGATTGATGGACCCATAACAAACCTTCAAAATAAGGGGAAAGAATTCAAATGGTCAGAAAAGTGTGAGGCTGCCTTCAAACTATTAAATCATAAACTTACTATGACACCAATATTGAAGGTTCCTGATCCCCAAGGAGACTTTTCAGTGTGCATTGATTCATCAATAGAAATGTTGGGTGGGGTGCTCTCACAAGGAGATTCAGTAGTGGCATATACTTCAAGGAAGCTCAAAAAGCATGAAGTTTATTATGCTATGTATGATTTAGAGCTAGCTGTAGTGGTGGATGCTTTAAAATTTTGGCACCACTACTTAGTGGGGAGACCCTTTGAATTGAAAACTGATCATCAAAGTATGTCATATATATTCACCCAACCAATACTCGATGTAAGATAGAGAAGATGGGTGGTATTTCTCGTTGAGTATGATTTTGATATTGAGTACATAAAGGGAAAATAGAATAAGGTAGCGGATGCTTTAAGTAGAAGGAAATGTATAGCATCCATAACTAGAATTCACATGGACCTGATGGATCGAGTGAGACAGGAGCAATCTCAGGATGAGTATTGCAAAGAAATTTGAGTCAATATGGATAGATATCCTAAAGAAAAAAAGGAATTTAGTGTGAAAGATGAATTTTTATGTTATAAGGAAAGAGTCGTCATACCAAATATGGGCAATCTGAGGAACTTGATAATGCAATAATATCATAGATCTCCTTATTCTACTCATCCATGAGGAGCCAAAATGCAAGAAAACATGAAAAGAACCTTCTTTTGGGTAGGTATGAAGAAGGACATCACAAATTTTATTGCTCGATGTATCGAAATTCAAAAATTCAAGGCATAACGCCAGCATCCTGCAAGAAAACTATATTTGCATGATATACCTATGTAGAAATGGTAGGTTATATCTATGGATTTTATAGTAGTTTTTCCCAAAACTCAGTACCAATATGATGCCATATTTGTAGTGGTTGACAAATTAACTAAGGTTGCCCACTTCATACCTAGAAATAACAAGGATAATGCTTAGGTGGTGGCTAGTAGATTCATCAAATATGTATTCTCATTGCATGGATTTCTTGAGGTAATCATCTTAGATAGAGACTCCAAATTCACTTCTAAATTTTGGAAGTCCCTTCATAGTGCGGTTGGCATGAAATTGAATATGAGTTCAACATACCACCTTGAAACGTATGGCCAAACGGAGTGGGTAAACCAAGTTTTGGAAGACATGCTTTGCATGTACTGCATTGATCACAAATATCATTAGGAATATTGTCTACCTTTGGTAGAGTTTGCCTACAATAATGCACATCACTCCTCACTAGGAATGGCACCTTTCGATGCCTTTTATGGGCAAAAGTGTAGAACACCATTGTATTGGGACAACCTAGAGGATCAAGTTGAGATTGGTCTAGAAATGGTTAGGGTAATGGAAGAGCAGTTAAAGGAAATTAGGCAAATGCTTAAAGAAGCTACGGATTAGTAGAAGAGTTATGCAGATCTAAAAAAGACTCCCATAGAGTATTCTATCGGAGATAAGGTGTTCTTAAGGGTTAAGCCAAATAAGAATGTTATCAAATCCATGAATTTGGATCCATGCTTTATGGGACCATTTTATATCATGAAAAATATCAACCTAGTTGCATACCGACTTGCATTACCACCTAATCTATCCAAAATCCATGACACCTTCCACATATCCTTACTTATAAAGTATGTTGCTAACCCTGAACATGTGTGGGATGTTTTTAATTTGTAGATGGTAAACTCTGAGTCCATTGAAGTACACTGGTGAATATTCTTGAGTTTCATTCCAAGCCTCTATGGAATCAGACTCTTGAACAGTGTAAGGTCTAGTGGGACCAGTTCTCTAAGAAAAATACCACTTGGAAGAAAGTGGAGGTTATGCAAAAATATTTTCCCTTTCTATTTGAAACTTTGTGATGTAATAACTTTTATTTTTAGTGTTGTTAAAACAAAGAAAATTTGGAAACACTGAGGACAATGTTTAATTCTAGTGGGGGAGGATGTCATGACCCTCCCTAGTTGACTTTATGGCACAAAGGAACAATGTATTAATCTATGGTGTGGTGATACTTAGTTCGAATAATTATACCAACTATATGATGTTTAGTTGATTTGTGAAGGGCATGTTATTGCTAATATATTGCCAAGTGTGCAAGATCTGATATACTCATGGGTGGAGAAGGCAAAAGCATCCATAAAAAATGAGGGTGCCTAAGATCAGGGGAAATGATGATTAAGGTACTCAGAGGTAACATGGATAGATATATTCATATAGGCATGCATTGTCAAAAGGGATAATCATCGATGGCTGATCGCCTTGAGCCTTAGTTGATATCCTAGTAGCTATCATAAAATCTCTAGCTGAGATAGGTGATAGGGTCAATGGAAATATTTCCTTTTTGTTTCTTTATAAATTTGTTTTCTCTTTGTTTTTTTTGAAAAAAAGAAAAACTTGTATTAATACAAAGAGCAATTACAAGCGGGAGAGAACACATCCCAACCAAGAACAACAAACAACACTACAAGAGAAGAGCACAAAGTCAACCCAGCACAACACAAAGCAAAGAAGTCAACTGGGCGCGAACAAGTGACATGTCGTGAAATCGTGACATGTCGCGAGATCGCGACAGTCAACCCCGGCTCCTCCACTGCGGTGCCAACAGTCGCGAAAATGCGACATGTTGTGAAATCGCGACATGTCACGAAATCGCGACATGTCACGAAATCGCGACATGTCGCAAAATCGCGATGACAGCACCCTCCAGCAACCCTTCATCAAAATTGTCACAAAATCACGACAAGAAGACCAGCTTGCTCCAAAACGCCAAAAAGGTCACGAAATCGTGACAGAGAGCCTCCGAATCATCCAACCATCAAAAGTGTCGTGAAATCGCGATGAATTATCCTTATCGCATCCAGATCGCAAAAGTGTCGCGATATCGCGACAATTTTCTCCATTCTGCTGGTAAGCCAAAATTGTCGTGAAATCACGACGAGATTTTCATACAGCAGCCATCGCCAAAAAATGTCGCGATATCGCGACAAAAGATCCACTTTGCACCACATCAGCAAAGTGGTCGCGATTTCGTGATGGGTTTTCCTTATGACACCAGATCGCCAAAAGTGTCACGATATCATGACGGTTTTTCCTTTCGGCGCCCAGTTCTCAAAACTGTCACGATATCGCGATGAATTTTCCTTTCGGCGCCCAGTTCTCAAAACTGTCACGATATCGCGACGAATTTTCCACTTTTCTCTCCATCTGCAAAAGTGTCGCGATATCGCGACAATTTTTCCAGTTAGCCCCAAATTTCCAAAATTGTCGCTATATCGCGACAATTTTACCATGCGCTTTCCCCGAGGGCCGCGATGGCGCGACATGTCACGATATCGTGACAAAAACCCGCCAAAGGCCGAGAGGGCGCAACCTGTCACGATATTGCGACAGCTTCCAACTTGAAGCAGCGACGGTGCTACATGTCATGATATCATGACAGAAACCTTCCTTAGCTTAAAAACACTGCACATCATTTCAAAAAATGTTCAAGGCCTTGTCGGATCTCTGCATCCTCCACAGGCATGTCACTGTGCAGCTGCATCCCAACCTCCCTTTCAGCACCCATCTTAGCAAGGAAATCGGCCGCCTTATTGAGATCTCGATTCACATAGACAGGTATCACATCATCTAATTCCCTCCAAAGCTCTTTGATTTGGGAGACTAAGATCCGCAACCTCCAAGCTTTTGAGACAAAGTTTCTCATACAGTCAAGAGCACCCACCAAGATTTGGGAGTCAGACTCAATAATAATCTTCCTGTGTCCCTATTTGACAGCCTAGAAGGAGGCAGATTTAATGGCAAAGGCCTCGGCTTCATTGTTTGTGGCACATCCCAGACCCTGTAGTTCCCAATAGAGCAAAGACCCAGCATGATCACGACACACTACTCCAATTCCAGCACTTCCCGGATTGCCTTTAGTAGCTCCATCAGTATTGATTTTGATCCATCCTTCAGGAGGAGGTTTCCAACTACCACTCACCTGCCTTTGTTGAATAATAGCTCCCTCTTCCAAAGGCTCAGAAGCAGACTGAATTTCCCCCTTAGCATGAATGGCAACCGTTTCCGCCACTTTGCTCCAAATGACTTGCCATATTCCTTCTAGAGGGGAGAAGGTTTCACGGAAAATACGGGCATTTCTCTCCAACCAAACCTGCCACCAGATAAAAAATAAACCAAGCTCCCAGCCAATTCGAAGAGCTTTGGATTTAAATCTACCTTTCTTCCAACTTTCCCAAATGTTGTTTCGAGACAAGACCCCATTAGCCTGAAGTTTAAAGTGGGAGAACCCGCGCTTCCAGATCTGTCGTGTGAAAGAAAATTCAAACATTAGATGATCTGTAGTTTCCTCCTACTTGTGGCATAACACACATTGAGAAGGGCCAATGATGCCTCTGAGTCTGAGATTATCATAGGTGAGAATTCCATTATGCAAAAACTGCCAGGCGAAGAAGTTCACTTTCGACCAGCCCTGGGGATGCCATATCTTTCTCCAATGATGAACCAAAAAAAGTGTGGGGGGGGCTCTGGGAGGATCTCATCATATCCCTCTTTCAATGTATAAACCCCAAGGCTCCCATAGCCCCAGGCTAGTTCATCCTCCTCATCTCTCCCAGTAAGAAACCGTTCTGCCAAGATTTTTCCCAAATTAGGAACCAACTTCGGAGGTATTGGTATTGGCCACTCATCCAGCCACTTAAAATTTATGATCTTGTAGTCCCCCAATTGACTAGTGTTAAAGTAGATCTCAATTTGGATCCATCCCTTATCTTCTATAGCAGATTTTATCGGTTGCAATTCAGGAAACACAACAATAATGGGAGGATTCTGGTCCCAGGAATCAGTCCAGAACCGAGCCTTATCCCCTCTCCCCACTTTCCAAAATAGTTGATCTTTGATGAGTTGAGCTCCAAGATTGAGTGCCTGCCACACTGGTGATCCAAAAACTTCCAGAGGAAAGTGGCCCACATCATTAGGATGGACAGAACCCAAGTATTTACTAGAGAGAATTCTGCTGAAGAGGGATGTTGGCTGAGAAATCCACCTCCAGTACAGTTTGCCAGCCAAAGCCTTGTTGTTAAACTTGGAGCTTCTTAGTCCCAACCCTCCTTTTTCCTTGGGTTGGGTAACCTTGTCCCAGCCAACCAAGGCCCATTTCCTCTCTCCCTTGGCACCTTCCCATAGAAATCTTCTAGCCATTTTATCCAGCTCTTTCCAAATAGACCGGGAGCGACCAGGATGGAGAATTTATAAATTGGCATGGCCTGAATAACTGACTGCATAAAAGTTAGACGACCCCCATAACTTAACCATCTATGATACCAATGGTTCATTCTATCTTTGATGCCATCCAATAGGTCCTTCCAAACATCTATTTTTAGTTTTTTGAAATGGAGAGGGACCCCCAGGTAAACTACTGGGAGAGAGGTCCGAGTGAAACCTAAAATCTCAATAACTTTGTCCTGTAACCGTTGATCAATATTGAAGAAGATCACTTTGGATTTATTGTCATTGATGACTTGATTAGAGGCCCGGAGGTAGACATTTAGAGTATCTCTGATTCTTCTTGCTTCCCTAAGGCTGGCCACTCCCACCAATCCAGTATCATCTACAAACTATAAATGAGTCAAAACTTCAGCCCCGACCTTAATACCTATTATCTGACCTTGAAGTCTTCTTCTCATAAAGAGTCTACCCAATCCTTTAGCCAATATGAGGAAGAGATAAGGAGAGCAAGGGTCTCCTTGCCGCAGGCCACGAGAGGCACCAAAAGGAGGCGAGGGAAGTCCCTTGATAAGAACGGAGTATGAAGGCGTAGAAATATAGCTCATGACCCAGTCTATCCAGTCCTGAGAGAAACCAAAGGCAGTCAACATCTTTGCCCAGAAGCCCCACTCCACCCTGTCATAAGCCTTGGACATATCCAGTTTAATGAACATTCCTTTATTCCTAGATTGGTGCATTGTATGGATAGCCTCCTGTGCAAGAGTCACTCCATCCAAGATTTTCCTCCCTTCAACAAAACCCCCTTGCTCTGGGGAAATTATATTATGTAGGATAGGTTTTAACCTTTCAGCCATAATATTAGTAATTATTTTATAGATCACATTGCATAAGGCAATAGGTATAAAATCAGATAAATGAACCCCCCTTGCTCCTTTTGGAATTAAAGTAATGAAGGTATGATTTAGAGCCTTGAGCATTCTTTTATTGGTTCTGGACTCCTCAGTGACATCCAGAACATCTTCCTCCAGGGTATCCCAAAATGCCTGGAAGAACTCAATAGGGAAGCCATCAGGACCAGGCGATTTACCCGTACTCATCCCAAAGACCACCTTCTTAAGTTCATCTCTATCTATAGGTCTAAGAAGGGCCTGGTTCTCTTCAGGAGAGATTATAGAAGGAATGACAGCAATAACTTCATCTTGGGCTGCCCCATATTTCTCCATACTTTCCTTAAATATTTTTGAGAAATACTCCATTGAGTGGGAGTGCATACCAGGAAGAGTGTCAAAAGAGTATCCATTCTCATCTTGAAGGAAATCCATATTATTCACTTGTCTCCTAGCACAGGTAGAGCACTGAAAATTTTTTGTATTTATGTCTCCTTCTAATAACCAAGTATTTCTTGCTCTCTGTTTCCAGTAAATCTCTTCTTGATTATCAATATCCTCAACCGCTTTGCACAAAGCATCATCCTCGGATTTAAGGTGCTCGAAAATGTTTCCTTCCCTGAAATGTTTTTGCACCTCATCCCATCTGGCCAACAAGGGGGCCCGTTGGTGCTGGAAGTCTGATTTGTTAGTTTGCCTCCACTATTTCAGTTTACACTTGACAAATTGAAGTTGTTTGTGAAATTTGAACATTGCAGTCCCAAAAGGTGGGCAGCCATCTTCCCACCACTGAGGAATTTTTCTTCGGAGATCTTATTTTTGCAACCAAAAATTTTCAAATTTAAATGGTTTATGGTACTGCCCTGTCATAGCCCCTCCCTCCGATAAAATGGGAAAGTGGTCCGAAACTGGGCCTTCCAAAATCTGAAATTTAATATTCCATTTCACAAATGCTTCCTCCGAGACCAGAAACCGGTCTAGTTTTACCTTCCTACTGTGTGGCTCTCTTCTCTTATTAGTCCACGTAAAATAAGTTCCAGGACCTTTGATATCAACAAGGTGAAAGGCCTGGACTTGAGAAATCAGAAGCCTATCCCTTGGATCCAAAACTGGGAAACCACCTTCCTGATCCCTGGCAGATAATTTGGCATTAAAATCCCTAGCAATAATCCAATCGCAATCTTCCCGGGAGGATCTCATTGAATGAACAACATTCCATTGAAGCCGCTGGCCATCAATGCTTTGAGCCCCATAGAAGTTTGTGATTAAAACCTGTTCAGCTATAACAATGTTCTTAAAGAGAGATGTGAGAACACCCCTCCAAGCTGTATGTTCTATTGCTATCCACACCAGAGGGTTCCAAAGAGTAACAATCCCCCCCGAAGCTCCTTGGGCCGCCACATCCATATATCCAGTGCCCCTCCATATTCTACTAGCAATTTTACACATAAGATCTAAAGACATTTTTGTTTCCTGAAGGAGCAAAAAGTCTATTTTGTGTCTTCCTAAAAGTCTTTGAACAACAGATTGATGGGTTCTACTATTTAAACCCCTTACATTCCAAGATTGTATAATCATTGGAAACCTTGGGAGCAATAAGAGTCAATTGTTCTCACCGATCCTCCATTGATCAGCTTGTCCCCTTGCGCTACTAGTAGATCCTTATTGGATTTTCTACCAGCTCCTTGGGAATTACTATTCTTAGACCCCTTTTCCACCTGGGTAATCCCCAACGTTGGTCTTTCTCTGTTCTTTTCTGCACTTCCCATGTTGACATCCTTAATAACTGGTTGTGCAAGGGAATGAATTACCATAGCCCCTAGGTTCTCTCGGTCGTAAAGTCTCGGGGGTTTCAATCACTATTCTAAGACAGGAGTAGATGATAGAGGAGCATGAGAGTGGGTGTTAGTATCCTCAGCATTCCCATCCACTCCTTCCATGACTTGGTCTTCTTGGTCTACAAGGGATTTGAAGATTTCATATCGATTGGTTGGCTTGGTTTGGGCCTGCTCTTTGCCATTTCTATTTTTGTTTTTCCTCCGCTTCTGCTATTCAAAGCCATATTTTTGGGCATCAGAACCCTGGTGGATATTGAGGGGTTCTTTGACCGGAGTGAACTTACCCTCTCTGGGGTGATTTGGTGCTCCCGACGGAGCTTCCACTTTTGTGGTCAGGCTATTTGGGCAGAACCTACACAAATGGCCATGCTTATGGCAGAATCTACATCTAAAAGGTAAGGCTTCATAGTCTAGCTGCTGTATCCAGGTTATTCCTGCCAACTCCAATTCCACCTCAGCTGGAAGTGGCTGGCTAATGTCCATTTCTATGCATATTCTAGCAAAGACAGCAGTATTTCCCTCCATGGTATCTCTTGAAACTCCCAAATATCTACCTAGAGAATTACCAATCAACTCAAGAATCTGATCACCCCAAAACTCCATTGGGAGAGCGTACAGCCGTATCCAGACCAGGACAGCCGTGGGCTCAATGCGAGGATCAAAACCCACTCTCCACGGTTGGACAAATAATCCTGTTGGGCCGTGGCTCCTCTTCTCTGATTCAAATGCTCTGTTTCTATCTGCTAAAGAAGAGAAACTAATAATAAAATACCCATTGCTTATAGGCCATAGAGAGTACTCACCAATGGGCTCCTAGTTCTGTATCACCCAGGTGTGTAGAAAGTTCAGAGTGGGCCGGATACCCATGAATTTGTAGATCAGATCATCGGTAGCACGATGATATAATCGTATCCTCAACTAGTTTTGGTTCTATGACAATATTAGGCCTGGACGCAGATTGTGGAAGGCAGTCGTTAGCTCTGTTTGCAGGTAAACCCTTTCCAGCATTCTTAAATAGCATTTGATAAGCACTTCTTTGAGCTTCATCGGAGGAAGATGCAGGGTTTTCTTTTAATATATCAGCATATGAGCTTTTCTGCCCATCGATAGATCCTGGAGGAGACCCCATTGGGCCCTCCCAAGGCAACGAACGATCCTTCAAAGTAGTGTAGATTCAATCCACAGGAGGACCTGGAAGAATATTCCAACCAGAGACCCTGGAGCTTCGCCCGGTGCCTGCACAGAAGGTTTCCCGCCAAATCGCCAGAGATCAATTGTATAGACCAATGTTTAGAATTTCCCAATTTGTTTTCTCTTTGTTGCATAGTGGTTGGAGTAGCATAAAGTTGGAACTGCTATAGAAAAATAACTCCCAAATATATGTGGATGCATAAAACTAATTATTTTGTTAAAGAAAAGATAGATAATTAATTTCATAGAGAAAAGCATATTAAATTTGAATGTTAAATAAATATTCATTCAAAAGGATCAATGGAGTTTGATTAAATAATTGATTTAATTAAGCCTATTAGTAAACCTCATTTTATTTAATAGATGAGAGATTTTTTTTAGTTAATTAAAGGTATTCATTTTAATGCTAATAGAGAAGTAATTGAAAGACTTTAATTAATTAAAACAAAAAACAAAAAAAAAATCATATATCCATTTAAGGAATAAGATGTCTTTTATTTTAATAAAAAAACAATTATAAAATTGTATAAATAAAAGAGGTATCTTAATGGTGATAATTATCAATAAAAGATATATATTTAAAATAAAGGAGATATGTTAAAAGAATACCATCCTTATAAAATATAAAAAGGGATAATATAAAATATGTAAATATCTCGTTCCCTTATAGCTTGTAAGCTATGAAATAATCTAGGGTGGTTTATAGGCTTCCAAAGATAGGAACAATTGGATGAAGGGCTCCTTACCGCCAAAGAAAGGGATGGAGAATGGAAGGGGAAGAGGCTCAAGGAGAGAGCTCGAGGTTCAATATGGGCCACCTGGAGGAGAAGAAGCTTGTATGGTGTGAGAAGGAGAAAAGGAAGAGAAAATAATAGAGATATGATATAGGGGGATGAAGGAGCAGAGGGGGAGAATGCAGACCAGGGATAGGAAAGGCGAGGAACGCACTGTGAGTGAAGGAGAAGTGACCTAGACTCTACTGATCCCCATTTCATAGCAGCATTGAGGTTGGAGTATTAGACTTTAACCGACATTTTTTTAGTACATGCTTTGTATGGTGAAAATATTGGACATTTTGAGTCCCTAAGATAAAATGTTGTCATTGATGTCAAAAGGTTATTTGATGTCAAAAGGATCTATGATGGTATACACTATGTTTTGTGAAAGTGCAAGGAAGGGTTTTTATCAAAACCAAGGTAGGAAAAATAAAAGGTTTTATTTAAATCCATGGATGGCAGATTTGAAATGGGTTTTTCTTAAAACCCAAGTTGGATTTTCCTTTCATCAAAAAAGGTACCCCGATGATGGAGAAATTTAATTTTAAAGGTTTAGTTTAAATTTTAATTTATTTAAAATTTAAATTTAAATTTTAAAATTAAATAAAAAGTTTTTTGTCATTTTTGTCGACGTCATGAGGGCGGTTTTAAAAGTGCCGACATTTCCAAGTGAGAGGAAAGACATATAAATATGCCACCAAGTTTTTTAATCGATAAGCCTTGCTCATTGATAATCTTGCATGGTATATGTGAAGGAAAGAGCTTGTGTTTTGTTTTATGTGATACGACGAACGGTTAAAAGCAGATAGCGACCACTTTCCAAATCACTTTGGGCAGTGTGGCCTAGTGGTAGCTTGGATTGTGCAAAGGTGTTGATAGAATGGAGGTCATGAGTTCGATTCCCACGAGCATAATTTTAGCATTGTATTGGTTGAAGCGCTATTCTGATGGCAAGCCGAGATTCACACAACAAACTTCACATTAATTTTTTGTAAATTGCTTAATACAGTTTTACAATACCATTTCCAGGCATAGAACTTTCCCCCTCAATCCCGAACTCACCATCCCTCTCTTACATTTTTCTCGAGTTTTTATCGAGGCCTCGATCCTCTAGGCAATTAATGCCCCGCCTAACAAAATCTCCAGTTCGTTTTCCCTTCGGTCGAGTTTTTCAAATTTTTTGCCATAAATGGGCAACTGCCCGATCCACCATGACGCTTGCATTGATGGCCTCCCTTAACCTGCACCCGTCGCTTTGTTCTGACTGTCCTCTGCACTGCTGTCTCCTCCATAAAGCCATCACCTGTAATTGCTGTGTTGCCAGAAATAATAATAAAAAAAATGCGTGGCCGACACCTCCCTTATCAATTTACGTGACCCTCATCTTTGTTTTCATACACGTAGCCGACCGCGTGTAAATCTGGCCATGCCTTCTCCTTGTCGCAATATATTTGATACACGTGCCCTTCACAACTGTCATGATACACGTGGCTGTCCACGTGTCAAATTTGGCCTTGCCCGGCCGTCCGCTTATTCACTTTTGGCCTTGTCTTCACCTGGCCGCGATATCGCGACAGGTCGCGAAATCGTGACCAAATGCGCCTCTTCCTTGCTGAAGCCCTTTGGGGTCGCGATTTCGTGACATGTCACAAAATCGTGACATGTCACGATTTCGTGACCCCCTCCGCCTTCGCCTTGTTCTCTACCTTTCTTTAACTTTTGAAGCTGTCGGATAACAAGCCACGTGTCGGCCTTCAACTGGGCGCGATATCGTGATAGGTCACGATATCATGACCTGTCGCGATATCGTGATGGCACTTCCCCTTAGCCTTAGCTTTGTAATACTATCGCGATATCACGACCTATCGCGATATCACGACAACTGCAGCCCTTTGCCTTCACTTTGAAATATTGTCGCGATATCGCGACGTCACGACGAAACTTGCCAATGTTACGTTGCAGCTTTTGAGGTCACGATTTCATGACATTTCACGAAATCGTGACATGTCACGATTTTGTGACCCCCTTCCCAATTGCTTTACAAAACTTCCCCCAAACTGAAAATAAATAAAACAAAATGCAAAGTACTTAGAAAAATCTAGAAAAATTTTGGAAGATGCAAGATTGCTCTCATCGTCACGGATGCTCCCGCATCAGACACCCGGGTAAATTAAAAGTGATCCTCACTTCTGTTTTGTTAGGGGAAGACCCAGGCGGTCAACCTCCATTTTTGACAACCAAGTTGCATCTTCAACAGGTCTGCCCTTCCACTTTATCAAATATTCAAAATACTGTTTGTTTCTGGTGCTTCTGCCTTCACGAGTGTCTAATATTTCCTCGACCTCGTCTGTGGTTGGAGTAGATGCTAGAATTTGCCATAATTCTGTACTTGGTAACTCTGTACTCTCTCCCTCATGATATTCCACTAAATCTGAAATATTAAAAATAGGTGAAATGTCAAGCCAACTTGGCAATTCCACTTCATACGCATTTCCTGACTCCCGTTTTCCCAGTATTCTGCATGGCCCAAACTTCTTCATCTTCAATTTGTTATAAGTCTTGGCAGGGAATCTCTCCTTCCTGAGATGTACCATGACCTCATCTCCTACTTCGAACTCCTTGAACCGCCGCTTCTGGTCTGCCCTTGTCTTATATTGAGTATTCATTTTTATAATTTGTTTCCTTACTTCTTCATGCAGACTTTTCATATGTTCCGCAAATTCTTCTGCCTCGGCACTGCACTTTTCTCTCTTATCCAACTTTCTCAGTTCAGACACATTTCTTGGGCTGTTTCCATATATTATCTGGAACGGAGATTTATTTGTGCTCTTATTGACTGAATTGTTATACGCAAATTCCGCCTGCGGCAAAACTAAATCCCATCCCTTGGGTTGATCTCGCTATCAAGCATCTCAAGAAATTACCCGGGCTTCTATTTACCACCTCTGTCCGTCCATCGCTATGTGGGTGGTATGCGAAAACTGAACTTCAGATCTGTCTTCAACTTCTTCCACAAAGTTCTCCAGAAATAACCAACAAATTTTGTATCTCTGTCGGAAACGATGCTCTTCGGTAGACCGTGAAGTCGTACCACTTCCTTGAAGAATAACCCCGCAATGTGGACTGCATCACTTGTTTTTCTGGCATGGGATAAAGTGTGCCATCTTGGAAAATCGGTCAACTACTACAAATACAGAGTCATTTCCCCTCTGTGTTCTTGGCAATCCGAGGACGAAGTCCATGCTGACGTCCTCCCATGGCCTCTCAGGTACTGGTAACGGCTGATACAATCCCGTGTTCTGTCTTCTGCCCTTTGCCATCTGGCATACTCTACAACTTTGTACAAACTTTTTCACATCTTGCTGTAGTTGCGGCCAATAGTAATTTTCACTCACCAGGGCAATTGTCTTATCCCGGCCAAAATGTCCGGCCAGTCCTCCGCTGTGTTTCTCCTTGACTAAGTTTTCCCGCATGGAACTCCTTGGAATGCATAATTTACTTCCTCTGAACAACATTCCATCTTGGATTAGAAAATCCAACCATCTTGTCCTGTCCACCATAACAGGTGTCAAGCAAGCCGCCCAGGCTTCTGCAAAATCCGGATCTTCAGGGTACAAACCCTTCGATTCTTCAAATCCCACTACTTCCACTATCATTTCAATCAATAAATTCTGCCTTCTACTCAAGGCATCTGCAACTCTGTTTGATTTCCCGCTTCTGTGCTTCAGTACAAAGGTATAGCTTTGAAGGAACTCCACCCACTTCATGTGCCTTTGGTTCAGTTTTGTTTGACTGTTAATGTACTGTAAAGCTTGATGATCAGTAAATAGAACAAACTCCTTTGGCAATAAATAATGTCTCCACTTCTTCAGAGCCTGAACTATAGCATAAAATTCCTGGTCATAAACTGAATACTTTTTTCGAGCATCATTTAGCTTCTCACTGAAATAAGCAACAGGTCTGCCTTCCCGACTTAGTACAACCCCTATTGCACTGCCACTGGCATCACAGTCCACCCGAAATACCTTGTTAAAGTCTCGGGAGTGCCAAAATAGGCTGTTCTGTGACCTTTTTCTTTAATGCATCAAAGCTCCTCTCAGCCCCTAATGTCCACTTGAACTCTTTTTTATCCCCTCTCATTGTTTCTGTGAGAGGTGCACAAATGCTCGTCGAAGTTCTTTATGAACTTCCTGTAAAAGCTGGCTAGACCATGAAATGATCTTACTTCTGTTGTGCTTCTTGGGGTAGGCCATTCGATGATGGCTCTCACCTTCTCTGGGTCCATTTTCAGACCTTCTGCCGAGATTACAAACCCCAGGTATACTAACTCTTTCTTGACAAAATTACACTTTTTCAGATTTATTAATAACTGCTCCTCCCGCAGCTTTTCAAAAACCCTCCCGATATGCATCAGGTGTTCCTCCAGGGTTCTGCTGAATATTAATATATCATCTAAATAAACAATGACAAACTTTCCCGAAACTCTTTCAGTACTTCATTCATCAACCGCATGAAGGTACTTGGTGCATTGGACAGCCCAAATGGCATGACCAACCACTCATACAAGCCCTCTCTTGTCTTGAAGGCTGTCTTCCACTCATCTCCTTCTCGGATACGGATCTGATGATAACCACTTTTCAGGTCAATCTTCGTGAAGTACTCAGCTCCACTTAAACAGTCCATGATATCATCCATCCTTGGCAATGGGAATCTGTATTTGATAGTGATTTTGTTGATTGCCCGAGAGTCTGTGCACATTCTCCACTCTCCATCCTTCTTGGGTGCTAGTACTGCAGGCACTGCACATGGGCTAAGACTCTCCCTAATCAATCCTTTCTCCAGCAACTCCTGGACCTGTCTGTTTAACTCAGTTTCTATAGGTGTCATTCTATGTGCAGCTTTATTTGGCAAGCTTGATCCTGGCACCAAATCTATATGGTGGCTGATCTTCCTTACTGGGGGTAAACCCTCAGGCACATTATCTGATACAATATCTAGAAATTCTTCCAACAGATCTAGGACTTCTGCTGGGGTATCTTTGCATTCCTCCTCCCTAATTCTAGGAATTATTGCATAACACAAATGTTCATGCTTCAAACCATCCAAAAATTTTCTCCCTTCAACTAGACAGATTCTGGAGCTGTTACACACCTTTTCATCCGCCTCCTTCACGGGTTTCAGCTTATGGCGTACACCATTCTTTGTCAATGAGTAGGTGTTGGCACGGCCGTCATGCACTGCACTCCGATCGAACTGCCAGGGCCTTCCCAGCAACATATGGCAAGCATCCATAGGCAGGATGTCGCACAGGACCTCATCACAATAATTTCCAATATTAAATTTAACGGAGCACTACTCATTGACCAAAGCCCTATGGTCCTTCCGTAACCATGCGACCCGATATGGATGCGGGTGCTTCTTCCTCTCTAATTGTAACTTGGTAACCATTTCTTCGGAAACCAGGTTATCCGTGCTACCATTATCAATAATAATATTGCAAAC
Source organism: Wollemia nobilis (assembly GCA_028583015.1). Lineage (NCBI taxonomy): Eukaryota > Viridiplantae > Streptophyta > Pinopsida > Araucariales > Araucariaceae > Wollemia > Wollemia nobilis. The sequence continues at coordinate 550,229 of JAQPPZ010000015.1, forward strand.
CTTGCCCGTGCATTTACACCTTGTGCGGAATAAACTTCTTCTCTGATCTGTGTCCTTCTCCTCATTCAATAGGACTCTTCTTACGATCATTGCTTCCCCTCTCTCCGCTTCTTTCGAATGTTCAGATTCAGCATCTTCCTCTGCCACAGCAGCTCTGGCTGGACCCTCAGGCCTCTTGTTTGTTCTTTCCTAGTGTTGTGGACACTCGAATGCTCGATGTCCTTCTTCACCACAGTGGAAACATGTCCCACGAAATACTCCTCTTCCAAACCCTCGTCCAGATCCACCCCGTCCTCTTGGGTAGTTGTTCTGATCTCGGGGCTGATAAACATCCTCTTCCCTTTGATCCTGGTTACTACTGGCTTCACCAGTCTTCTTTGGGTCTTTATATTTTTCTCCACCGGTTCTCCCACCAGTTCTTCCACCATGGCCCCTTCCTCTTTGCTTGCCTTCAAACCGCCTATTCAGTTTTTCTTCCACCTTTAAGGCAAACTGGTAAGCATCCTCAATGGTGCTTACCCGAACTAGGCTCAGCTCTTCCTGGATACCGAGCCTCAACCCATTGATATAACGGGCTACCTTTTCTTTGTTTGCCTCTAAATGCCCAGTTCTAATAGAGATCTTGTAAAACTCCTCGATGTATTCTTGGACAGTTTTGTTTGTCTGTCTCAAACTCTGCATTTTTCTTAGCAGATCCAACTCGTAATCTGTCGGAATAAACTATCTTTTCAGCTTTTCCACCATTCTATCCCATCTTGTTATTCTCTCCTTCCCTCTTCTGTTCCTCTCCAACTGTATTCCCCTCCACCAAATGCTGGCATGACCCTTCAACTTGGTCTTAGCAAATCTGACCCGATTAGGGTCTTCAACCTCCTCATATTCGAAATATTCTTCTAAGTCATTTATCCAATCAATCACCTCTTCTGGATTTAGGTTTCCCGAGTATGTAGAAACCTCCATTTTTGGTTGCTTTCCAATCTGAGAGATGGCTTTGTACAACCTGGCTTGTGCAGGATCCACAGCCTCTTCCTCTTCCTCAGATTGGTCTTCTTCTTCAACTTCGTCTTCACTTCCCTCATCCCTTCCGGGCTCGTGCCTTCTGCGTAACTCTTCTTGCAGGGCTTGAACTTGTCTCTGCAAGGCTCGAAAGTCTTCGGCCGGCACCACATTTCCTACTCCACCATGATTTCTTCGTGGAGGCATTTTTTTTTTCTTCCCTCACAAATCCTTCCACAGATCCTGGTGTAACTGCCTCTCTTTCGGTGATCTGTTACACGCTCAGGAGCTCCCGCTCTGATACCACTTGATGGCAAGCCGAGATTCACACAACAAACTTCACATTAATTTTTTGTAAATTGCTTAATACAGTTTTTACAATACCATTTCCAGGCATAGAACTTTCCCCCTCAATCCCGAACTCACCATCCCCTCCCTTACATTTTTCTCGAGTTTTTATCGAGGCCTCGATCCTCTAGGCAATTAATGCCCCGCCTAACAAAAATCCTCCGGTTCGTTTTCCCTCCGGCCGAGTTTTTCAAATTTTTTGCCATAAATGGGCAACTGCCCGATCCACCATGACGCTTGCATTGATGGCCTCCCTTAACCTGCACCCGCCGCTTTGTTCTGACTGTCCTCTGCACTGCTTGTCTCCTCCATAAAGCCATCACCTGTAATTGTTGTGTTGCCAGAAATAATAATAAAAAAAATGCGTGGCCGACACCTCCCTTATCAATTTACGTGACCCTCATCTTTGTTTTCATACACGTAGCCGACCGCGTGTAAATCTGGCCATGCCTTCTCCTTGTCGCAATATATTTGATACACGTGCCCTTCACAACTGTCATGATACACGTGGCTGTCCACGTGTCAAATTCGGCCTTGCCCGGCCGTCCGCTTATTCACTTTTGGCCTTGTCTTCACCTGGCCGCGATATCGCGACCAAATGCGCCTCTTCCTTGCTGAAGCCCTTTGGGGTCGCGATTTCGCGACATGTCACGAAATCGTGACATGTCGCGATTTCGTGACCCCCCTGCCTTCGCCTTGTTCTCTACCTTTCTTTAACTTTTGAAGCTGTCGGATAACAAGCCACGTGTCGGCCTTCAACTGGCCGCGATATCGCGACAGGTCGCGATATCGTGACCTGTCGCGATATCGCGACGGCACTCCCCCTTCGCCTTAGCTTTGTAATACTGTCGTGATATCGCGACGTCGTGATATCGCCGTCACGATATCGCGACGACTGTAGCCCTTTGCCTCCGCTTTGAAATACTGTCGCGATATCGCGACGTCGCGATATCGCGACGAAACTTGCCAATGTTACGTTGCAGCTTTTGAGGTCGCGATTTCGCGACATGTCACGAAATCGTGACATGTCACGATTTCGTGACCCCTTCCCCTTTGCTTTACAAAACTTCCCCCAAACTGAAAATAAATAAATCAAAATGCAAAGTACTTAGAAAAATCTGGAAAAATTTTGGAAGATGCAAGATTGCTCTTATCGTCGCCAGATGCTCCTGCATCATATTCGTTGTTTAAAAGCTCATGGGTGAAAAGAAGAAGCATAAGGAGCACAAGGTGGAATAGCTTCCATGTGGGAAGCTTAGCCCACTTGGTGGGCGGAGGGAGTGCAAAGGTGCACTCACTGCAGGTATCATGTTTGAGTCACCCGAAACCTGTTTTTGCATGGTTTTCTATCGCCGCATTCTTCAGAGCCGAAAAAATATTTTATTTTCTAAGGTATGCCTGTCGCCATAATTTTCGAAGAATGAATAATTAATGTTTTAATTTATCAAAGCTAAGGTTTCAAGCACCATTATTAAGGGTATACTATGGTTATGTTATTTATGAGTTGTGGTTTATATTTTGCACTATTTAATGTGGGAATATTTGCATTAAGGAGCTTAGTGAGTTGTGCATTAGTGCAAAGTGATTTTTAGGAGAAATAAGGGAATGGTAAATGGTTGTGGTGATATTCATGCTATGCTTAATTAATTAAGGAAATAATTATTTTCTAGAGGTGGATGTGATTTTTGACTAGGAGAAATAAGGTGTAAAAGGTTATGATATTTGTTTTGTAAATTATCCTAACCCTCATGAAGTTTGTCAAGAGAATATTTTGATCATGGCAGATTTCCAAAGAGGCTTCTTCATATTCATAAAAGGCATGAGCACATTATCCTATTGATTTATTTGGGTGGTTTATTTCTGAAAATATCATTGGAGTGAAAAGGATTTATTGTGGTTTCCTTTTCGAAAGTGATTGGTTTAATGCTTCAAGGTTTTATGGTTTAAGAGTTGTTACTAAACCTTGTTTTATAAGCATTTTTTTTTAAACCATTAGTTGTGTGAAAAACTTGAGTTAGGGTTTGAGAATAACATGAGTATTATTGTTATGTGAAGAATGTTTTATAAGCATTGTTGTTGAAGCCCATTGGTTGTGCAAAGAACTTGAAATTGAGTTAGAGAAGAACATGAGTATCATTGTTATGTGATATTTGTGGTTAAGCATTGTTGGAAACATTTTGAGTTGGTTGATACATACTTGGACTAGGGTTTGTGAGAAAGGGTTGCTCATTAAGGTGATTGGTTGAGTTGATTTGATTGAACCTAGTCAAGTGGATGCATATGGTTGTTCAAGTTCCATAAAACAAACTATTCTATATTTTGAATTGAGTTGAGATTAAATTTGAGTATAGAACATATTGAGTCTCTAACAATTCTCTTTATGCTTCTATGAGATTGAGATTTGAGTATAGAACATATTGAGTCTCTAACAATTCTCTTTATGCTTCTATGATATTGATTTAAGTTGAGATATTGATTGAGCATTACGTATAGAACATATTGAGTTTCTAAAAATTCTCTTTATTATTCTATGAGATTGAACAAATTATGTGTGAGCTTGTTAAGAAGATTTGAGACAAGTCTTTGAGAAGTCTTGTGGACTGATTTTGAGTAAGCTTTTGTGGAAGATTGCTATGCAGATTTGAGCAAGTCATAGAGAGGACTTATTTAGCAGATTTGAGCAAGAGAGGAATTATTGAGCAAATTTGAGAAAGTCCTAGAGAGGACATATTGAGAAAATTTGAGTAGGTTATGTGTGGACCTATTAAGCATATTTGGATAGGTTCTGTGTGGACCTGTTGAGCAGATTTGGATAGGTTTTGTGTGGACCTGTTGAGAAGATTTGGATAGGTTTTGTGTGGACCTGTTGAGCAGATTTGGATAGGTTCTATGTGGACCTGTTGAGTATATTTGGATAGGTTCTATGTGGACCTATTGAGAATATTTGGATAAGTTATGAGTGATTTTGTTGAGCATATTTGAGTAGGTTCTGAGTGATCCTATTGAGCATATTTGATAAGGTTCTGAGTGAACCTATTGAGACAGAGCTTTGGAGGTGATAGAGTATAGACGACAAAGTCCTAGTGGATAGAGATCTAGCAGCCAGGACAATTTAAGATAAATATGAGTTAGGAGTCTTCAAGTGGAGAGAGATCCACCGGTCAGTGCAACAAAGAGATGGAGTCTTATAGAAGATCACTAGCCAGATCTAAAGGGGAAAGATTTCTCTTGTGGAAGAGATCCACAAAATTGATATTTATGGGATCAAAATCTCCTTTGGATAGAGGTCCATAAACATTGTAATTGGGAAGGATTCCCAAGATATTATTTAAGAAATATTTAGAAGAAATATTTTCTCTATGGAGGTAGCCCACATTGGGTGAACCACATTAAATTTGTGTCTTTATTGTGTGTGATGATTTGTGCATTTCTTTGGTTATTTATATTGATATTGCCATTTATTATATTGATTAATACTATTTGGGAAAGAAAAGTAAAAAGTGCTCTTATATTGTTCACCCCCTCATATCAGTATAAGCTTGTGTTCTACAAAAAATTTGTGTTTTAGAAACCATAAATTGCTTGGTTGAAATCTCTACGTTTATGTTCTATAGATGTTATTTTAGAAACCATCAATTTCTTAGTTGAAATCTCTATGTTTTTGCTCTGTTGATTTTTTTTTAGAGATCATAAATTGCCTGGTTGAAAGCTCTAGGTATCTTCCCTATTGATGTTTTTTAGAAACCATAAATTGTTTGGTTGAAAGCTAAGCGTCGAGTGTGTATTTGGGAGAGCGTCTATCCAAGATAACACTATGTGAAAGTTTGGGAGAGCGTCTATCCAAGATAAACATTGTGGGTGGGTGTTTAGGAGAGTTTCTATCAAAGCTAAGTGTCGAGTGTGTGTTTGGGAGAGCATATATCCAAGCTAAATATTGTGTGTATGTTTGGGAGAGCGTCTCTCCTAAGTTGAACAGTCTTTATGTTTTTAGAGAGCATATGTCCAAGCTAAATATTATGGGTGTGTGTTTGGGAGAGTGTCTTTCCAAGCTAAGCATCGTGTGTGTGTTTGGGAGAGTGTCTATCCAAGATAAATGTTGTGTGTGTGTGTTTGGGAGAGCATCTATCCTAATTTGGGTGGTGTTTACATTTTTAGAGAGCGTCTATCCAAGCTAACACTATGTGTGTGTTTGGGAGAGCATATTTCAAAGCTAAACATAGTGGATATGTGTTTGGGGGAGTTTTTGTCCAAGCTAAGCACTGGGTGTGTGTTTGGGAGAGCGTCTATCCAAGCTAAACATAGTGTGTATTTTGGAGAGTGTTCATCCAATCTAAACATGGTGGGTGTTTGTTTGGGAGAGTGTTTGTCCAAGCTATGTGTCAGGTGTGTGTTTGGAAGAGCGTCTATCCAAGATAGATGCAATGTGTGTTTGGGAGAGTGTCTATCCAAGCTAAGAATTGTGTGTGTGTGCTTGGGAGAGTGTCTATCCAAGCTAAGCATTGGGTGTGTGTTTGGGAGGGCATCTGTCCAAGCTAGATTCAATGTGTGTTTGGAAGAGTGTCTATCCAAGCTAAGCACTATGTGTGTGTGTTTGGGAGAGCGTATGTCCAGGTTAAATGCTATGTATTTTAAGAGACACCTGTGTAAGCTCAGGTGTTGTGCTTTTAGGGAACCGTGTAGGTATGCTTAGAGACTTTGTTAAGTGTTTCAAAGTTGTGAGTTAGACCTCCGCATACAGGGAAGAAGGGACATTGTATTTGGGAGCGTCGTCTATGGAAACCACCGTGCTTTGGAAGAAGGGCATTTAATTAAATAGGAAAACCTTTGATTTTAATGATTATTAAAGGGTATTTAATTAAGTAGGAAACCTTTGATTTTTTTTTTTTTTGGTAAGAGAATATTTATAATTAACACCGGGTTTTAACTGGTTGACCCAAAACCATTTTACAAAATAGGGTCCACTGACCAACTGGACAAATGCCAAGCCCTAAAAGTTTAAACTGACAACAAAAAGGGCCAAGACCTACTCTTCCAACAGAATACAGCCAAACTAAACTATGGAAGCCTAATATTATGGCCATCAAAAAAGAAAGACGTAAAATAGAACTAACAAAGACAAAATCCACTTTGAGCCTTCCAATCTAAAATTTTTCATTATCTATCACCATTGAGACTGCATGAGGAAGATTTTCAGTCCACGTGATCAAATTTGTCGCTATAATGCCTTCATTCTCCAACCTATCAGCTACCATGTTTGCTTCTTGGAAGGTATGCAAAATTATGGCTTCGAGTCGATCATGAATCAAAGCCCTTGCTTCGTGGATGTAGTCATCAAATCTCCAAGGAGCTCTCTTAGTGTTCTTTAGAAGATTTATAATAATAAGAGAATCACCTTCCACCAACAGTTTCCCTGGATAATTCTCTTCCACCTTGAGGCTCCTCCAAACTGCCCTCGCTTCAGCCACATTGTTAGTTTGAGCTCCAAGATGTTTAGCAAAAGCTACAAGCACCTCACCCTTGTGGTCTCTAAGTAAGCCACCAGCCCCAACTTCACCTGGGTTGCCCCTAGATGCCCCATCAAAATTTAACTTAATCCACCCTAGGGGGGGTGGGGTCCATGTGATCATGGTTCTAGGATAGACTTGAGGATGATTGAGGCCATCAGTGAGAGGTAAGTTTAATGACTGGCCTAATGAAGCTTCAAAAGGATTTGGAGGTCTAGATGTTGCAGGCACTAAACAAGCATTCTCATTAGCATATACTAATTAAAGGACGTTTAATTAAATAGGAAACCTTTGATTTTAATGATTATTAAAGGGCATTTAATTAAATAGGAAACATTTGATTTTAATGATTATTAAAGGGCATTTGACTAAATAGGAAACCTTTGATTTTAATGATTATTAAAGGGCATTTGATTAAATAGGAACCTTTGATTTTAATGATTATAAAAGGGCAGTTAATTAAATAGGAAACCTTTGATTTTAATGATTATGAAATGACATTTAATTAAATAGGAAAACTTTGATTTTAATGATTATTAAAGGGCATTTAATTAAAAAAGAAAACCTCTGATTTTAATTATTATTAAAGGGTATTTGATTAAATAGGAAAACTTTTATTTTAATGATTATTAAAGGACATTTAATTAAAAAAGAAAACCTTTGATTTTAATGATTATTAAAGGGCATTTGATTAAATAGGAAAACCTTTGATTTTATTGATTATCTTAGGGTTTTAATTTAAAAGGAAACCTTTGATTTTTGATGATTATGATAGGGCTTTTAAAATTATAAGGGATGTGTTTTTGTTCCTTATATTGAAGTTATGGGGCTTTGATTTAAGGAACGAATGAATTGTTTGTTTAAAGATTAAAAGGGGTGTGATTTTAATGCTTTAAACATTAAATGATTTAATTGGATTTTGTGAATGGAAAAAGATGTGGATTTATTCTCTAGATTGAAGTTATGGGGCTTTGATTTAGGGAATGAAAATAAAAGGAAATTTTTAAAGATTAAAGGTATGGGACTTTATCGCTTTAAAGCATGAATGAATTTGATTAAGTTAGACCTTGTTCTAAGTAGCACATGTTGGATGACTCTCTAAAGTAATTTTAGGGGAAAAGATAAAAGTAAAGGATATTTTATGATATCGATTATGCATTAGATGGTTGGAAACTTATTTAAATTTTGTATAGTTGTAATTTGGCAAAGTAAATGACTAGATGCATTTAAAGGCATGCCTATCCTGAACCATGAGTACCCTGATCCTCTACTACCCTCAAAGAATCAATGGGAAGCAAGGAGAAGCAAGGAGTTCAATGGAAGAGAGGTATAGGTAATTATAATTTATTTTGCTTTACTATGCTTAAATAGATTAGAATTGATTGGGGAGATATCCCCAATATAGATGCTATAATATTCCTTAGAGTAATAAGGAATTAATGTGCAAATTCTGATGCAATAACTGTTAATTGGATTAAAGAATGTATTTTTACTTTATGGTTGTAATTTTTTAAGTTATGTAGATGATTGTTTTTAAAGTTAATATTTCTTGTGTTCTAGATGCTTGGTGATTATTTTCTGGTAATGTGGTATCTAGTTGTATCATTGTTTGGATTGCTTGATATTAGAAATCCAAGTGTAGAGTTCTAGGGTGAACTCAGAGGTGACCTAAGGGAATTTAGAACTCCATTAGGGTGAACATAGGAGACCTAAGGGAATTGAGACCCCCTTAGGGAGGTAAAGGACTAGGTTGTGGAGAGACTACATCTGCGTTAAGATATCTTGTCATGGAGACGATATAGAAGCTTAACTCACAATACTCGTAGCATGCCTACACATGATAATTTGTGTATGGCATGGAGATGTGTGTATACCTTTAATGGATGGAGGGTGATAAGTCTAGATCATTGAGAATGATGAGAAAGATAAACTTATTTGTAGTAACACATGATCGCCCACACAGACGGACTTGTGTTAGGGTACCTAATGAGATGTAGCTTTCAAGAAAACTTAGGAGATCAATACTTTAGGAAAATAGTGGTTTGATTAGGGGTTCATGAAGAGTTCATGTACCTCTCTCGATAGTAAAAAAAAAAAAACTTTTTATATTTTTGTATTTTTTTGTTTGTTTATTTATTTTTGTTATTACACTTGGCCAAAGACAATGGTGACATTGTTAGAAAAGGTCTCCTTGATCCTTGGGATAGGGTGATGGTCCCATCATGGAGTACTTCATCGTAAAATACATCAACTCACCATTAAGAAGCTTTCATATGGTATTTTTGAACCATATGCGTATAGTGAGGGAGATCAAAATTCCATAATATCTCTTTTTATTGTTGGAACTTGTTGTGGCCATTGCACAACTAGCCCCAAATTTGGGGACCCACCTTAAAATTTTGAATTTTGGGAATTTCAGGTCTTCTTTGAGTGATAGTTTTGATAGATACCTATTAATGAGTTTGTAAAGTACACTCCAAGGTTCGTTGCAAGTTAGGTTGTTTGTAGGTTAGATTCTTCCTTTGTGTTGTCTATAAATTGTTTAGGGTGTGGTGTTTCAATTTTCAATGTTATATTAGTTTTAAGGTTAATGTTTTGCAAGCTTTGTATATTTAGTATTTTAGGTTAGGTTAGTAGGTTTGTGTGGCTTATTTTATGTTTGGTTATTTATAATATTTTGTTTAAATCAATTCAAATTTTTGAAATTATTTAAATAAAATATAAATAATTAATAGATTAAAAAAATGATAATTTCATTTTATTTTGAAAGACTCCCTTTGAGTCATCTAATATTCTAGGTGATGGTATTCATTAATACCAGGGCTAAAAAAGTTGGGAATACCATTAATATTACCTTCCTCTACAATATTTTCACATTAATTTACCATATGATATTGATTGGCCTTACGACCTGCCTTTTGATTAGAATCTATCTTCAGTTTTTTTTCCCTGTTTCTTGACTTACTCCAATTGAATATGAGATGGCTTCTAACCTTGAAGAATGCTCGTACATAGCCAAAATTTTACTAGAGGGTTCAATAGAGTCTATATTGGGACATGTATTATTTAAATTTTGACATTTAAAATATTGTTTTTCTTGTGTAAATTTTATTCCTTTTTTTCTATTGAAAACCTTTGATTTGTTGGTTTATCTTTGAGTTCTTCCCTTCATCTTTAAATCGTGTTTCTAATATTTATATTTCCATTATTTCTTTTTCCTCACTTGGGAAATTATTTGTGGAAAGGATTTAAAACATATTAGCATATGACTTTGATTGATCCTTCATAACTGGTTTTTTCTTGAGTGTTCTTCTTCTGAGGCATTTGGAAACTTGCTGATTTTATATCTTCTTTCTTTTGATTAGGAATTTTATTTGGGAAAACACTAGCCAAATGACCATATTCATGGCAAATTATACAATGAAAATGAATTTTCTCATAGTCCACTACTTGTTCCCAAGTGTCTTCCCCAAATTGTAATGTGATATTTTTAGGTAGGGGTTTGTCAAAATCCATTAAAATACAAATCTGAGCACAAATAATATGTTCAAAATTTTTACTACAATCATCAGTCATCATAAAAGTTCCTAAAGAGTTTCCAATTGAAGAAAAAATAGTAGGATTCTAAAATTTAGTAGGGAGGCCAAAGAGTCTAACCCACATGAGACCTGTAGAAGGCATCTCTTCTTTGGATTTAAATTTAGGATGCTAGGGCCTCATGAAAAGTCCTACCCTTCCAAAAAATGAGGGACCCCCTTGAAAAGTTTTCTCTCTATATTCATTATTAGCAAATAAAACAAGAAAATAACCATTTGGATAAATAGATATTTGTAACTCACCTTTAGTTTTCTAGCTTTTTGCAACCCAAAATTTGAAAGTAGATAGGCTCGGACGAAAAACCCATGAACTAAAAAATTAGTCTTTTTTTTTCTAGATCTTTAATGCCAGTCTAAATGTTACCCATATCAAGCTTAATAATAGGAGTTTCATCATCTACTTTACGATATCTTGACTCCATTTTCCTGGGATCAATATTAGGAATTCTTATAGGTTTATAGGAATCCCTAATATTAATATTAGTATTGGTTTGGGGTTGTCCACCATGGAGGGCATCCCTAAAATTCATTTTTGGGGCTGAATCTTCAAAATTCTTACTTTTGATAGGGGTTTTCATAGTAGATTTATTTTGTGGATGCACCTTAGCACCAGATTCACTTGATTTCTGAGCCATTTTTTATTAGTTTCTTGAAACTTATTTTATGATATCTTTAATCCTTGCCCTAGATGTCATGGAAAGGTATTGTTTTTACTTTTATTTTATGTAGCAAATTTGAAGTGATTGTCACTTAAGTTCATAGCATGATCTATTGAAAGACACATTTCTAACCCATATTGGATCCCCTGCAACATATCCTACTAAAATTTTGAGTATAAACCACAAATATATTGTCCACTAGGGCCCAAATGCCCTAAAAACTGACCTTTGGAGTTGCTTGCACTCAATCTAGATGAAACCCTTGCACAATCTCTTGCCAAAAATATTATTCACACATAGAGATGTTATAGTATTTGTGTTGATAGAGATGATCTGAAAATTGGTGGAGATGTTCTAGGGTTTTTTTAGGCATCTACCCTCAACATTTTAGATCAATCCAAGTTTGTATGAGTGAAATATGACCAAAACAAGTTCGACGGTTTGGGCAGTGTTGGAAGTTAAAGTAGTAAAAAGGGGTAAAAAAATTGTTTACAACGGTAAGCTTTGGACCTTACCCTTTTACCTCCTTGGACGATAGCTGACTGGGTAGATAGGTTGACTTGGACGACAGCTGACTGGGTAGATTGGACAGCATGGACGACACAGAGTTCGACATCAATTTCCCTTCCTCCTTTCCTCCTTATTTTCCTTCATTCCCTATCTATTCCCTAAGTTTTATAAGGTTGTTAAATTCCCTTCTATTTAATCATTTTAAACTTTATATTGGTGTGGATTGATTAATATATTTCTAATTTCTATTTTACCCCTAACTACCGTGCCACATCTAGTATTAGAGTGAGGTTAGAGAGGGCTTGTAGATCGATACCAAAGGAACCTAGTAGCACTAGCATCGAGGTGAGGCTGAGTGGGACCCGTAGCATGCGAATCAAGGTGAGGTCAAAGAAGGCCCATGAATCATGAATCAAGGTGAGGTCTGGAGAAGGCCCGCATAGAGAGCACACAAGGAGGAGGAGCAACCACATGAGAAACCAATTGGACAACACCGTGTGGTGAGGAGAGAGCAAGGCCGACATAGACCAGAGGATAGAGGACAGACAAAGGACTGACAACATGGTGGATAGAGGATAGGCAAAAAGCAATGTGGTGAGGAGTGATAGCTCGAGGAGGAGGTAAAAGGGTGATAACTGATTACCCAAAGGTAATCGAGTGACGTTGTGAGCGTTGAGGGTTTTAAACATCTCAAACGCGCTTGCACGACCGATGTGGGACTAAAGTACCTAATTTTTTTCCCTTTGGTGTAACCATAAGAAGAATAAAGGAGGCAAGCCTCCCTTGCCTTTTCGTCGAGCCACATAGCTCGACTGGCTCGAGGAGCCAGCATTAAGGCACCCACCCTCGTGCAAATCATGGGTTCAAAACCCGACGATAACAAGTTTTTTTTAATTTTTTTTATTGAAGGCAGATTCAAAAATTTATAAAAATTGCATTGTTGTCCTTATTTCTCATCGGCGGTGGTGGCCGAGTTGGTTAGCATGATTTGTTGAAGACAAGAGGTTGCGGGTTCGATTATTGCAGAGGATAATTTTTTTTAAAATAAAATAAATATAATTGCTTTTTTAATCTTTTTTTAAGGGCAATTATTTTTTTATTAAATAGTAATATAGTTTTTTTTTAATATTATAAAAGAAGGAGAATATTATCTAGGAGACAATTCGTTGTAATAGAAAGGTTCATTTTTTTTTCCACTTGATTCAAGGAATCACAAATCTTGTGTAATAAGCCTAAGAGGCTTAGTTTTTTTGTAAAAGAAACCAAGGATCAAAACTGTAAAATTATAAAGAGGCATTGATGATAAGACCAAATGGTTGTTATCATGCCTTATGTGCAATTTTATCAAGAGAAGGTGTAGAGAGTTTCGATGAAAAAGTAAGAGGTTATGGGCTCAACATTGTGTTTGGCAAACTTTAGAATGCAGTGATTGCACATCAAAGGCATCCTGACTCAGGGTACAAGGCAGATTTTGAAGATAACTCATTCAGGAGTCAATTTGAATAGTCGAAATCCGTACAAGATGCACCACAAGAATCATAATATATACACTACAATATTTCAGTGGACATCTTAGAAAAAGAATCACCATAAATAATATTGATAAGTTACGACGAAGAAGAAGTAGCAAATAATTTCATGAATAAAGAGATAGCATCCCCAAAGCAAGAGGAACAAACAATCAATGATAGAGTAGAACAAGTCATATTTGACTTAAATTTGTAATCTATTCTTTGTTCCTTCTTCTTCTTTCCTTATTTCAAAATAGCAGAGTGCTTTATTATAACCATGAAATGAAGAGATTTTTTTGTAACTATGGCCTCACACAATAGTTTACCTACACCAGAATTCAACAGTTATGACTACGAGTATTGGTCTATAAAAATGAAGACCCTGCTCATAGGAAGAAGTTTGTGGGACATAATAGAAGAGGGCTACACAAAACCCTTAGATTGTACAATACTAAGCACCAAAGACAAGAAAACATGAAAAGAAGGACAAAAGAGCAACTCTTATGCTCTTTCTCATCTTCAAGCTGCATTGGAGAAAAGCATATTCCCTAGAATCATCGCTTGTACAACTGCACAAGCTACATGGAAAGATTTAAAATATGGATTTCAGGGTAGTGATCAAGTGAAGCAAGTGAGGCTTCAAACACTAAAAATATATTTTGAAAATCTCATAATGAAGATGATGAAAAAGTTGATGATTATTGTGTTAGAGTAAAAGCAATTGTTGATAAAATGGTTACACTTGGCAAGGAAATCAATTCTGAGATAATTGTAACAAAAGTGTTGTGAACACTTCCACAAATATGGAATCATATTTCCATAATTATATAAGAATACAAATATCTTTCCACTATAACATTTGATGCATTAATCGGATCGTTAATGTCACATGAAGAGAGGTTTCCTGAAACTCCTTCAACCAGCTATGGAGACGATGAGAAGGCCTTCAATTCCAATGAAAATAATGGAAGAGGATGTGGAGGAGGTCAAGGAAGAGGACAAAAAAGAAGTAGAGGTAGAGGCAACTACAGAGGATGCAACCAAAATAGAGGAGGCATCCAGAAAAAAGGAGGCAATTCCAATAGAGGATGCAACTCATACAGAGGAGGCAATCAGAATAGAGGTGGAAACCAAAATCGAGGAGGTCATCCAGGCCAAAGTGGAAATCAAGGGCAAGGAAGTGACAAGTCCAAATTATCTTGTTTCAATTGTGGCAAACTAGGTCACTTTTCTCGTGATTGCTGGTCAAAATATTCACAAGGCAGCAGTAGTCAATATGATAATTATGGAGAAGAAGATACCTCTAATATTTTTTTATCATATGGACAATCATAACATCATCTAAATGACACATGGATTTTAGATACTAGTTGTTCAAACAATATGAGTGGCAAAGAAAATTTATTTGCTACTCTATATTCCACTTATAAATCCCAAATCAAATTAGGGGATGATAAAATATTGCAAGTAGAAGGTATTGGAGCCATGGAGGTTCCAACCAAAGAAGGACTAAATAAAGTGCATGACATCTATTACACTCCAAAGCTCCAACACAATCTACTAAGCGTTGGGTAAATGATGGAGAACAATTACAAACTTGTATTTGATGAAGGACAATGTATCATTTTTGATAAAAATAATTGTAATTGTGTCATCACATAGGTCCCCATGACCAAGAATCGGTTATTCCCTCTTAAATTTGATGATCCAGTAGGATCTCAAATTTCAAATGTATCTATAACAAATCCAAGTGTGCTTTGGCACTTGTGATATGGTCACCTTAATTCTGCTAGCTTGAAACTCCTAACTTCTCAAGCTATGGTGATAGGACTTCCTAAAATCAATGAACAAAAGGAGGTCTATGAAGGATGTGCTTTGGGAAAGCACTCACGGTCGAAGTTTCCAAAAGTACAAGCATGGAGATCTAGCTATCCACTTCAATTAGTACAATAAGATATCTTTGGACAAATGCACACACAGAGTCTCAAAAAAAATTCTTATTTTCTCACTTTCATAGATGACTTCTCTAGAATGTGTTGGATTTTTTTTTTTGAAACATAAAGATGAAGCTTTTGATTGCTTCATGGATTTTAGAAACAATGTAAATAATCAAAGTGGGAATTATGTAAAATATCTTAGGATAGATCGAGGAGGTGAGTACTCCTCAAAATTATTCTTGAAATATTGTAAAGCAAGTGGGATCAAAAGACAATTCACCACTACCTATACCCCACAATAGAATGGTGTGGCAAAGAGAAAGAACCGCACCATCATTGAGATGGTGAGAATGATACTTTAGAATAAGCATCTAACTAATATGTACTAGGTTGATACTATAAGAACCAGCGTATACATTTTAAATAGAAGTCCAACTTCTACTTTAGATGGTGTCACTCCTTATGAGGGGTGGTATGGAAAGAAACCAAATGTAAAGCATTTTAAAGTTTTTGGTTCTTTAGCATATGCGCATATTCCTTATGATAAAAGGAAGAAGCTTGATCCCAAAAGTCAAGCTTGTATATTTGTAGGGTATTGTGAGTCTACAAAAGCATATAGAATCTACAATCCCAAGACTCATAAAATTGTACTCTCCAGGGATGTAATTTTTTATGAAGGGGGAGAATAGGGTCATCAAAGAATTTTTGTTGATGATGAGTCCCAAGATGTAAGTTCTTCATAGGTACAACAAGTGTCTCCAAAGAAAAGTAAAGGTATACCACTCCCTCCAATCCCATACAGGATTCCTACATCAAGTACTTAAATCACCACTCCAAGTCCTTCTCCATAGATACCAGTAAGTTCTTCACCGATGGAAATTGATAGAGACTCTCCATCGAGAGGCAAAAGAACATTACAAAAACATCCATATTTTCAAATGTTGGATGATAATTTCTAGAGAAGATTCACTAGAAGCCAAGCTAGTGAGATAAATATAGTTTTGTAACAACTTGAAAATTTGCAATTGTATGGAGATGATGACTCCCATGATCCTAGGGGATATGTAGTCAATTATGCTTTATTGGCTAGTAAACAACTAGAACCGACTAGCTATGAGAAGGCATGTACTCAAAATGTATGGTAAGAAGCCATCAAAGAGGACATAACCTCTATAAACAATAATGAAACATGGGAGCTAGTAAAGATACCCAAATGAAAAAAAATGTGCTGGGTGTAAATGGGTCTACAAGACCAAGTACAATGCTGATGGAAGCATTGAGAGGCATAAGGCGAGACTAGTAGCAAAAGGTTTTACTCATAAATTTGGTATTGACTATGAGGAAACCTTTGCTCCTGTTGCACAACAAGAGACAATCAGATTAGTTCTTTCCTTAGAATCCCATAAAATATGGAACATCCAACACATGGATGTGGAAAGTGCTTTTCTAAATGGATACTTGACATAAGAGGTTTATGTTCAACAACCTCAAGGTTTTCAAGAACATGGAAATGATAACCTTGTTTACAAATTGAAGAAAGCACTTTATGGCCTCAAGAAAGCACCAAGAGCTTGGTACTCACACATTGATGGCTATTTCAGAGATTATGGATTCACAAGAAGCAAAAGTGAACCAAATTTGTACTACCTAAAGCATGGAGTAGACATTATCATAGTTTGTTTGTATGTGGATGATCTAATATTTATGGGTAGTAACACTAAAATGAATATGGAGTTCAAAAACTCCATGATGAAGCAGTTTGAGATGAAAGATCTTGGTTTAATATGATACTTCCTAGGCATGGAAGTGCATCAATCAAACAAAGGGATATTCATATGTCAACACAAGTATGCTCGAGATATGATCAAGAAATTTGCCATGGAGCAGTGTAAATCAGTTTCAACTCCAACTGGACATGGGATCCAATTGAGCAAGGATGATGGTGCATCAAAGGTTGACATGACCACTTACAGGAGCATGGTTGGGAGCCTGATGTTTCTTACCAACACAAGACCTGATATTCAATATATTGTTTCTCTAGTTTGAAGGTTTATGGCTAGTCCATCTGAGCTGCATCTACAAGAAACTAAAAGAATCTTAAGATATGTAAAAGGTACATTGGATTTTGGAATCCATTACCAAAAATATAATTATGTGAAATTAGTTGGCTTCAGTGACAATGATTGGGGCAGCAATATAGATTATAGGAGATCTACATCAGGGAATTATTTTAGTCTAGGATTAGGACTAATTACATGGAGTTCCAAGAAACAAACTGTTGTAGCATTGTCATCGATTGAGGGTGAGTATATACCCATCACACATGCTAGTACTCAAGCCCTATGGTTGAGAAAAGTCCTTGAAGAGATTGGAGAAAGTCAAAGTGGTCCAAATCGACTATATTGTGATAACATAAGTGCCATTCAATTGGCATACAATCCAGTCCACCATAGCAGATCAAAACATTTTGATATGAAGTATCACTTCATTCGAGATATGGTGGAACATTAGATAGTTGAGCTTCAATATCGTAACACTTTGGATAATATTGCAGACATTTTCACCAAAGGTATAGATAAAGCTCAATATATAAAGCTGAGAGACTGTATAGTCAGTCCTCTCAACTTTAAGGGGGAGAATGTTGGAAGTTAAAGCAATAAAAAGGGGTAAAAAAATTATTGACAGCGGTAAGCTTTGGACCTTACCCTTTTACCTCATTAGATGGTAGCTGACTGGGCAGATAGGTTGACATGGATGGTAGCTGACTGGGCATATTGGATGAAATGGACGGTAGGGATTTCGACATCAATTTTCCTTCATCCTTTCCTCCCTATTTTCCTTCATTTCCTATATATTACCTAAGTTTTCTAAGGTTGTTAAATTCCCTTCTATTTAAGCATTTTAAAATTTACATTGGTGTGGATTTATTAATATATTTCTAATTTCTATTTTTATCCTAACTACTGTGGCACAGGCAGTCCTATGAAAAATGTCCCTCCTCAATCAACTTCCTCTTTCTTAGAACTTCATCAATGAGGAAAAAATATTGACTAAAGCATATAATGAATCATTTTTTAAATGCCTCTAAAATATAAGAAATGCTACAATTTTCTGAATTGACTTCTTTTCATTAAAAATTAAATGTTACTTTATTCAAAACAAATCAAGAGGTTGCTGCAGAAGATCAAATGCATTGATTGATAAGATTTATGCTTTAAAACATATGGACATATTTTTGATTGGGTGCCTAATTTTGGTGTGTTTGAAAAATAGGTCATTGATGAAGGTAAAGGGCTACAATATGATGATGATGATAAATACCATGAGGAAAAAGAGGAAATTACAATGAATCACCAAGTTTTGGTAAATGCTACTCATGATATGTTGATTGTGGATGACAAGGTAGAATATTCACCTTTGTTATTGGCTATTGAAATTCTAGGTAATAAGTGGTATGATGTTCCTTTGGATGATCATGCTATTGATGATGAAATATCAAGTGTTGTTAACAAGGAATTGGAGATAACTCCTAAATTTTTTGCCATAAATAAAATGAAAGAAAACATGATTGAAGCTTTGAATCAAGTCCATAGATAATTAATTATTGAATCTAGGATTCAAACTTGTAATGATTCTTATTTAGTAGATATCCTAGATGCTTGCAAATTGTTGCACAAGTTTGATTGACCTAAAAACATGGAAAATGACTTGACTTTGAAAATTTTAGAAATAGGCTCCTACTTGAAAGACCTCATATTTGAAAAGGAAAGCCTAATTCTAAACTATGAATTGAATTGTGAAATCTGTATCTTAAGGGATTGGTAAGAAAGAAATGAAAATCAATTATTGTCTTATCAAATGATTTGAAACTCCACTATGGGATTGCTAATGGAACTAGATTAAAATGGTGGGCTGAGACTGGTAAAATAAGAGTTTTTGTATTGTATGGTCTAATCTTGTTCTAGTTGAATTTATGTAAATCTTGGCATGCATATCATGATATATGTCTTTTAAATTGTGCTAATCATGTTTGGGATCCATGGAAGTGATAGCCTAAGTTTTGCATCATCTGGTACATTATTGTATATTACTATATATAGCTTTGATTTTCATGTTTTATTTTTAGTGTTGTTATTTATGTGCTTTATCCCTAATTTTTGGTGTGGCATGTTTTGTTTTTGTATTCTTACCAGATTTTGTTAGGTTAGATTTTGGTTTGTTTTCATTAAGTATTGTGTTTTGGGTTATTCTCTCCATTTGAGATAGTATTTTTTGGTAGCTACTAATTTTTGGCCTCTTGGTTGTTTTTTGTGTTCCGTTGTCATGTAGGGTGAATTACCTATTTTGGAACTAGGTAGAAGTGAAAGAAAGGAAATGAAGCTATGTAGTAATTATCCTTGGATTGTGGACTAAGATGGTGGAGGGTGGAACAATGAAATATTTTTCTAAAGCTCCACTTTAATGCACACCATACTAAAAATCATCTTTTGGGATCTTGAAGGATGAAATATTTTTGGTGTGCAATTTAAGGCAAACATCCAACATGCTCCATATTTAGTTTCCAATACTTTCTAACCCGTGTTGTGCATAAAATTTTGCAAAGCCATTTAAAAAAAAAGGCAAGCAAAGGAAAACACACTAAAATCAGTCACCAAGTTTGGATAAAATCTACTAGGGCTATAGATGCTTGACTGGCAGTAGGGATCTGTCTAGACAAATCTTGTTTAATAATAAAAAAAAGCATTGCAAAATATCAATTAAACATAAGGGTAATTTAGATAAACTCTACCAGGGCTATAGACGCCTGACTGGAAGTAGGGATTTGTTTAAAAATTTATATTTTTATGACCAATACTTCATAGCCTAAATGTAAAATAGATGATGGAATCTGAATTATTCCAAGGGTGCAAAAGGAATCACATCTCATATACTGAGTGGAAGCTAATTGTTCATACTTTTTAATTTGAAGCTATTGATCTCACTTTCCTTGGATGTTTCTAGATGGTGTACTTTTTTTCCTAACCTTTGGTTTCCTTGGTTTAAGAACTAGGTTCTTCGTTTGAATTTCTTAGGAAAATTTCCCAACAGAGTCACCATTTATTGTGGCCATTGCCCAACTAGCCCCAAATTTGGGGACCCACCTTGAAATTTTGAATTTTGGGAATTTTGGGTCTCCTTTGAGAAATAATTTTGATAGATACCTATCCATGAGTTTGTAAAGTACACTCTAAGGTTCATTATAGGGTAGGTTGTTTGTAGGTTAGAGTATCCCTTTGGGTTGTCTTTAAATTTTTTAGGGTGTAGTATTTCAAATTTCAATGTTATATTAGTTTTAAGGTAAATGTTTTGTGAGCTTTGTATGTTTAGTATTTTGGGTTAGGTTAGTAAGTTTGTGTAGCTTGTTTTAAGTTTGGTTATTTGTAATGTTTGGTTTAAATCAATTCAAATTTTTGAATTTATTTAAATCAAATATAAATAATCAATAGATTCAAAGAAATGATAAAAAAAAAAATGAAAATAAGAAATAAAAAAATGAATAGATAAATAAATGATTAAATAAGTTTTTTCATATTTTGATTTATTTAATAATCCCAAGCAATAATTAAATGTTATATTATACTAATTTCATTCAATCTTTCCTTATAATTAATGTAATTTCTCATTGTCATGTAGGTGGATGCCTAGACACATCGGTCCACAGTGGACACTAGCGAGTGTAGTAACCAGTGTTCAAGAGGATGCGAGAGCAACGATGATGTGGCTAGGACCTATCTTCTGGGACAATGGAAGTAGACAAGGATTACGAAGAGCGTGGTAGACGATGTAAAATCCTATGTGGGAAACCCTACCAAGAGAATTGACATACAAGATGTGGATCTATATGATATTGTTGATGAGGCATGACTCAGACTAATGTGATAAGGATTTGGACCATGTGTAACCTAGTAGGATAGATACACGGTGCAACCATATAACATGGGTGCATGGTGACGTATACCAGGTGATGTCGTTGATAGAGGTAGTGGACCGAGGATGGATAATTTCTAGGACCAGAATGGTGATGACATGGAAGGACCTGCATACGGATGAGTTATAACTTAGATCATGATATGAGGATGTGATGTAGATGATATTACACTAACCAGGATGTGGAGTACAATGTGGATGTCATATTTCAAATGTGAGTGTCGATGACTGGCAGTTTACAAGATGTATCAACATTATAAAAGCATAGCAAAGTGATAGAGAGAGACATGCAAGTTGCTCGTACCATAGTTCAAATATTTTTTTTAAAAGTGATGTTATATACTCAGAGATTCTCTTAATTCCTATGCTAGCTAGCTCATCATTTTATCATAGATTCCCAAGATAATTAGCCAGATGCTACAACAACCTCAATGAAGCAGTTTTCTCATGCATGTACCTATGAGAAGATGAAAAATAAATAAGGCCTAGTCTGGTTAGATGATAGAATGGACAATTTTAGGTGTATGCTATGTAGGATGATTAAGGATACCAAAATAATTATATCCACACAAAGTTCTTAGATAAGGTTCATAGGTAGAGGGGTCGTAGCTTCTTGGTAGGGGTAGATAGCTATGAATAGGCATCTGCCAAAGAGGAGTGATGGTTTCATTTTGACATGTAATACCATAGATAGAATCCTAGAACCAAGAATTACTTGATCATCTCACACACAATAGAACAACCTATATATAAGGATTTTGATTTGGACATTGGATAAAATAGCAGTAGAATGTAGCATTTTGGCTTTATGGGAATTATCATACATAATTAAATAACTCCCATGGTGATTCTAGACTCCACAACATAAACCATTTAGGGTTTATCAATCACCTCATTGGATTCTATTGATCAGATAGATTTATCCCAATCCATGAGGTTGCATAATGTCATTGCACCATCATGTTTTAGTCCTAATTTGATAGTTAGAAATTTTGATCCTACAAACAACCCAAGATTGTATGCGAGTATACTGGATAATGTTATGTTGATCTGATGCCAAATTTGCACATTTTTTAAATGGTTGCTCTCAACATATTGTACCATTTGGATGGGGGAGTCGAATTCCTATTAAACATTGCAGTCTCATCAACAATTAGTGAAAATGACCAAGAAGTTCAATATGTGAATGTTAGTAGAGAGCAGTGAGGTAACTTGGCATGGAAGGTAGTATATCAGAGTGTTCAATAGAGAGAGATGTACATGGCATGGTTTGATAGAAAAAGTGATTACTCTTTACTCCTATGTTCAATACAAGAGGAGCACATTGAATATAGCCACCCGACTACGTCAACAAATTTCATGTTGGTAGTTTCTCTTGAGAGGAATTTCACTAAATTTATTGATGCATGGTATATTAGACCTAACAATGGATGGTTATGCATAATGATAGTCTGATGGTGGTTATATTATTAAAGAATACATATCATGCTCACCTTCCATTGATGCATTTGAAGGGGCTAGCTATAATCCTATCATTATGATGAATATTTAAATAATAGTTCCTCACAAGGTATACTGAAGAATTTGATAAAGTATAACAATAAGTGATTAAAGATAATTGTACACCATTATGGGAGTGGTTACTTAGACCTTAAACTCATGTGGTAAAGACAAATGATAGTGGTACAATGAATAATAATTAAATAGCATGAGTACGTAGTAATTCATTTAATAGGTTGAAAGAATTTGCTTTGTTTTGTGATGGGTTAAATTGAAGATCCAAGTGCATTTTAATTGGCATAACAGAGAGATCATTACCATGATAATAACAAGACTAAGTGGAGAATGGGTACATTGCGTATTTTCGTTACACAACTAAAATATAGAATGTGAAGTGGAATCCTTGGTGAAAAGGAAGGAAAGAGGGTGTATTCGTTTGGAGGGAAATGTTATGAATCCAAACCATAAAGTGAAATGAAAGGTCAAATTGAGTTTTATATACGACATTGAAGCACAGGATGAGGGCTGATTATTTTTTGAAAAACAAGGACATTATCTTTTTTGTTGTAAATGCAAAATACTCCAGAAACTTGCACCTTGTAAGTAGAATCAGAGGAGAAATTTTTTGAGTGTTTTGGGATAGCTATTATCTTTCCCTTCCATGTTTTTTTAGGCTTATAGATAGTTTTTAATGTAGTTAAATGGTTATACTATCAAATTTTTAGAAACATGGTTATTTTTTTTCTTAAAATATAGCACCTAGTTTATTTTGGATTGTGAGAATGCAGCTTCGATTAAATTAGGATACATTTAGAAATTCTCACATCTTTGGTTTTGTAGGATAGGGTAACATCATACTCATAGTAGGTTGTCTTTTAATATTTCAGCATTTTGATCCATATTCCAGATTTAATTTTTATTTCTCTAACCCTGTCTTTTTCATTTTTTTTTTAATTTTACAAATAAAATTAAAATATATAAAAAAATTAAAATTCCAAAAATAAATGCATGAATTTCAAGAAGAAGCTTTAAATTCCATTTAAAGCAATTTTAATTTTATTTTGAAGCAGATTCAAAATTCCCAAAATTATATAAAGTTTACATTTTAAAAAGGGAATTTTGTGATTTCAAGAGCTTTGCATGGTTAAATTTCAAGCTTTATAGTTCTATTTTAAAAACTATAAATTAACTTCCCTTTATGAAAATTACAATTTCATTAAAGGAGGGTAATTTATATGGAATTTCAAAGGCCATTACATTTAAAGTTGGTCATTTGGATTATTTTCTTTTCATGGTCAAAGCAGGCTATAACGAATCCACTCATCATTTTAGATTCACATTTTAGATATATATTTTAATCATTTGTTTCATGCTCAAAGCAAGGTTTAAAGAAGATAAAACTTGTTTAAAATATTCTTAACAAAAGAAGATAAAATCTACCTAAAATACTTCAATATAAAATGAACTTCATCTTTTCATCATGGTCATATGAGGGCCAATCACATTTTCTTTCTTTTAAGTTTCATGAACAACCAATAGCATAGCATAATAAAGTAATAGAAACATATGCCCCTTTTTAACAATTGCTTGTAAATCACTAAGGTATTCTACCACTTGTTTGACACATTTTCACAAGCATACATGCACACATTAAGTAAAAGGAACCTTGGAGAAATTTCTATTTCTTTGTAAGAGAGGGTTTTCTAATCAAAATCCTAACTATGAGTGTGGTTTTGCAATTGGAAAAATTACCACTCAACAGAAATCTTAATCTTGAATTTTAGGGATGGGTCCTCTACCCACCCTATGCACCAAGACCTCCACCTAATCCTATACCACCATGAGATGTTGAAAGAAGTTGATAAGATGATCCTTTCTATTATTGATAGTTAGACAAGAAATCCTTCGACCTCGGTCCTTAGCGATGATGACTTAGAGGATGACTCACGTGATGTAGCTAAAGGTAGAGATAGATCCTCTGTTTGCATCCCATCTCTTACTAAATTTAAGCATTTTTTCATTACTCTAGAAGCAAAGCCCTAGAGAGTAAACATAAAATGGTGGTTTTTGATCAGTCAAAATCTACTCAAGAGATGAACCTAGTGAAGCTCAAGAAGGTCATTATTGAAAGAGAATCCAAACAAAATCATGTAAAGAAATATTATAAAAATCCTAATTCTTGGGCCAACATGACAGAGCTTCTAAAATTTGCAACAACCATGCTCCTCTTGGCTGGCAAGAACCTCACCACCATGAAATATGACAATACCCAAGGAATAGAGTATGAGATTAGCACTAACCCAACTAAGCAGGATTACATTGCTGAGTAGACTAGATCTTAGTGGCAATGGTATTTTTGGGTCCAGTAGCTTTATTACTAGTCTACTATTTGTTGTCCTTGTTTTGTGTTGTTCGGATGGTCTGTCCCATTTCTTCTCTAGTCTATCAATCTGTTGAAATCATCTTGAGTTTATTGGTCTATTGAAATGGCTTTCTTTTGGTACCTGTGGTCATATCTAGTGAGATGATATCCTTTTTGTTCCTTTTCTACATAATTTTATAAAAGGTTTGGGGTCCCTTTCAAAACCCCCTTTTCTTTCTATTATAAAAAAATTATACATATCATTATTTCATGAAATAATGTTCAAATACTACACCATACATCATAAAAGAATGCAAAAATATTCAATACTATATACATTAATAAAAATTATGTCCTTTTTATAAAAGTGAGATGTCATTACATTAAATTAAATTGTTGTGACGCATACAAAATATTATAAATTTTATTTATTTTTAGCCACCAAAGGTTCCAAATTAGGTGTAGATATATATAACATTTAAAAATTGTTTATGTAAAGTATTTCTCCAAAGTTAATAAAAAAAGTGACAATTTTGTTAACATTGAAACTAATATGTTATAATATTATGCTCTCTTCATCGTATTCAAATAAAATTATATGTTGTATATTTCAATGCTTCTCTATCAACCTCTAATGTAAGTATGTACAATAAATGGACTTATACCAAAATACACAAGGACCAAATTTCTAATATGTAAACATATAATAAAGAGAAATATAAGAAATAATAGTTTTCATATTCATCTTTATTGTAGAGATTTTTAAAAGATTAAAAAATATGTTTTTTGAAATTAAATTCAATAACACTTATTGGTTAAAAACAATTCAATATTATCCATTGATTTTAAATCTAAATAAATTGACCATAACTTCATGTCAGTTCATCCAATAAAAAGAAACAAAAAATATAGGTGATATATCAATATATATTTTAAATTTCTAGCTTTGAATTTTATTTGAAATTTCTTATCACCTATTATGTATTGTTAAATAAAGGTAAAATACTATGAGTTTTTAAATGTGAATTATTATTTATTGCTAATACGTATTACATGTGTTTAGAATAAAAATAAACTATTATAATTGCATTGATATGTCAGTACAAATTTCTAGTTTATGAAGCATGCAAAACAATAAAATCAATCTATCAATGTCATCCAAAACCCCTTAAATTTTGACTCAGTGTAGGACAAGTGTTGATTTTATCAATAGGTGTCAATATCTCCAAGATTTATCTACTAGTAGAATGGCCTAATCATATTATAAGAGAAAAACACTCAAGTTCAGCTAGTAAATTGCTAGAAAAATCAAATAATTCACACACTTTCTAGAGTGAATCACTTGGTAACTTATGGAGGGGTAAAAATTGATGTGTGGATACTAATGAGAATATTTAAAAATATATATTTTAGCATGTGGTGATACTTGTAGACACCTAAAACACATCATGTTGAGGATACTACCTATATGTATTCCTTTAAGGCTATATGGCCCACCTTGGGTAGTCCTAGGGCTCAATAGTGGTTTTCACTACTCAAACAGGGATGAATTTCCCTTTAGAGCTAGGACCATCCCACCTAAGGATAACCTCCATATACTGTCTCACCATGATATGGCCTCTAGTCAAGCCCGTATCACCTCAAGACAGTCACTCCTAAAATAAATTCAAATGGGACATAGAATCCCATGCCACGATTAAAGCAGTTACATGAGTCAATAAAGAATAATGACATACACAGTTAGTTGTAGGGAATATTCAAGAATGGAAAGTTACCTTTATTTATTCTAACCATTTCTTGGCTTCTCATGCAAGCTTAGAATCCCTTTTGGAAGTCTATATAATGGCACCTAATCTTCATATATTTATGTCAAGGAGAGTTCAATTTTCAAGCAATGAAGTGCTACCAATTTTAACTACGAAGCTTCAAACCCCCTTTGCATTCTTTTCTCCATAGACGCATACCAAGGGATCATTTTGAAGGTTTAAGATCACATTTGTGATCTTTCTGCAACCTAACATCCTTGTTTCAACGTTTAATTACTCTCCCTAAGTTGTTTGCCATGAACACACCAATTTTTTGACCAATCCATAGATCAAACCCGATGTCACCTTGCATTGGCCACAAGAGAATCACTCATAAATTATTGATCGTCTCTCTCAGATATGACTTGTAGGTATGACCATATCTCTCAAAGATGGCCTACAGGTACAACTATCCTGCACGAAGACAATCTCCTAGGTAGAGATTTGTTTTTTTTTTTTCTTTTGTTAAGTTTTAGAAGTATTTTTAGTTATTGTTTAGCATAGATAGATGTAATTATCATGTATGCATTTATATTATTTTAGTTTCTTTATCATTTTATTTTTCATTAATATTGGCATTATATTGAAAGGTTTTGCATATGTTTTTAATGCCCTTTAATATTATTATGTATAGATTACAAGTATCTACAAGGAAGCAACAAAAAAAGATTCACATATCATCATCATATATGGTGACAATACCAAAAACCTATCCTAAATTAGTTTGTGGATGCAAAAATATCCTACATAGTACATCCAAATTGTTTCATTTGTAATTCATTGTATCAATATTGGTAGAAATTCCTCAAGGGGGTCTTATTTTTAACATTATTGGAAAATAACTAGATATTATTAATAAAATGGCAGTATTCATAATTTTATTTTATGGCATTATTTCATTTCATGGATGTATGATATTTTTAGAATTTCTAGTGGTGATCACGGCTGGACTTAGTCCACATTTTGCATTCACATTGCTAATTACTATCTATTTTTGGTGTTTGTGAGTTTTAGGTACAACCATCCCTTATAGATATGGTCAGCAGTATAACCATCCCTTAAAAATATGGCCAACAGGTGCAACCATCCCCTGCGAAGATGACCTCATATCAAAAAGTAGAAACAATAGAAAATGGTATCTACAATAGACGTAGGCTATCACACTAAGTCATTTTTTCTTTCTTTATCTATTATAAGTAAATAAAAGTAATTTTTTCATATGTAAGTGAAGAAATTTTAGAATATTGTGATTTTTTAAAATACTCTATTATGATCCTCCCTAGGTCAAATAGCATTTATTTGTGGTCATTCCTATCCCAAACCACTATTTCTAGTCGTTTCCATGCTATATGGTATTTGTATGTAGGTGTCCCCTTGCAAGATGACCTCTTTTTAAATACTACTATGGTTTGTTTTCTTGTTGCCTATTCAAAGGCTGGTCTCATCACAGATTTCTGCATTTTAGAAGTTCTAATTATTATAGGATTTCTAAAAATTAAATTTTATATTTATGCATTAGTGAAAGAGCATGGAATGTTGTATGATTTTATTTTCTTTTGAATAATAAAAATAACCCTAAACATCATGTTTCACTTTAACATTAACGAGTTATATTTCATCACCAACCGTTGATTGATACCAACGATGGTGGGCTTCATCTCCATCTATTGGCTTACACCATAGAAACTTAATGGCCAAAAGTGAGTGGCTTTTCAAACTTCATCATCAAAAGGTCCCCTACTCTTGGGTGCACCTAGAGTGGTAGGGTTAGTAGAGATCTTTCACCATGAGGTTCTTTAAAATAATCAGTGGATGCAACTATCATTACCATCCATGTCTTAAATGTGAGGCTTAAGGTAAAGTGAGGATTTTCCAATACCAGGACATTAGACAACGCAACCCCTTCAAAGAAGTAATTTTTTCCCATAAAATTACATTGAGATAATATCCAATAGGAATCCACTTTTTACCATTTGAGTCACATCCCTTGATCGAGGAGGTTGTGCTTGAACTACCTTTTAGTAGTTTTCTATTTTATTTACCCTTAGTTTCATAGGAATAGGGGTTTTCAATATCAAAATGCACTAAATAGTATAGGTATTCATAATTAAAACTTAAACAAGATAATCACATTGTTTGCTTGTTTGTTTCTTTACTATTTTTCTTAATCAACATCATGATAACAACATGAAGCCAAGCTCATTCATGAGCTGATACTGGTGAAAATTTTCAAGAAGGCATAGAACACCTCTGATTCTATTTCAAGAACATTGTCATTTGTAGATGGCATCTTAATATCCATCGTAACACTAACACCACCTATAGAGAATATGATATTTAGGATATCTCTATCTAGGACACACCTATGGGTTATTAATATTATCAAGAAGATGAGCTTCTTGGTCAAAACTAATACTATACTACTATTAGGCATAACATGTCCACTGAGGGGACTAGTAGATAAGTGCCTTGGATTCACATCCTAACTCGATCTATCCATCAATATGAGAAGCAAAAATATTATATGTCATCACGTAGCCTGTATGAGTGAGCCACTCTACTTCATCGTCCTTGGATGAGCTACATATTTGCTCACCTATATAAGTGTGACGTCATCATCCTAATATGATAGACTCATCCACTCACATATCTTGAATAAAAATAATAGGAAGACCTAGGTCATCCTATTTTTTATCATGAAGATTGTTCTATGCAAGCATGTTGTATCTCTACACCATATAAATATATAGAAGTCACCTTCAAACCTGAGCACCAGGTCAACACAACTTCCCTCGATCATGGGAAATGGGTAGCCAACCCTATTGGTCCCATAGAGCAAGCCAAGTCTCTTCATATTAATACAAGGGATCATCGACCTTACACAATGGATCAAGTAAATCAAATACCTAGGTAGAACACAAACAAATAAGAGAAAATATACCAATTATGATTGGATAAATTGAAAATAAATAAAGAATATCTAGAACAAAGTTTATTAGAACAACGAATGGTGCACCAACAAAGTTTGTATCAACAACAATTTCATCAAGAATGATTGCAAAAAAAAAATTCATGAGGAGGTCCTCATGCTTAGTACATATAAGTAGCAAAACCCTCAATGGTACATTGCACAACACCATGACCTGTCTCCTAGGTCAAATCAAAATTTCCCTCCTCATGTACCCATCCATCACCATAGGTCTCAACAATGTCAACCATAAAATTTTTGACTAGAATATGAAACCTATGAGTATCTAGAGACATAGTATTAGGACCAAGGATATCCTAAATCACTTTGTGAGGACATGGTTGATGATTATATTCAACCACATCATCCCAATATAATTTTTTTGCCTCCCCCTCCTCGAGGACCAATGTAGGAAGATGAGATAATATCATATTAAGCTTATAGAGTGCTCATAGAGTGCATCAAATCATTGGTGAAGCAAGGAATAGGTTACCAAAATCCCACATTGCATCAACTATGTAATAAACCACTCCAACCTTTAGTCCCATGTCCTCTATATTTTGATAATTTTTAAATACAAAAATTGGATAAATTTAAAGGAGATGATGATGCACAAGAACACGTAACTAGTTTCATGAGCCTCTATTTCCAAATCTAGGATGATGACACCTTGTTACTTAGGATCTTCTTGATAAAACTCTTTGGCCTAGAATTAGAGTGGTATAACCATCTACCAAGGCACAAAATCTATAGCTTTGAACAACTTGCAAATGCATTCCTGGAAAACTTCTCATTTAGCATAAAGAATAAAGTAAACTTGACTAACTTGTCCAACCTTCGATAGTTTGACTATGAGCCTATCATAGAATATGGTAATAGGTGGATAAAGGTTAAGTTAAAATTACCTTTCACCTTACCCGTCATAAAAATTATCTGAATATTCATTAGGAGTTGTTCAAATCAAATGTTACTTTTCTTAAAAGTACAACAATATCAAATATTCAAGGATGCTTTGAGGACATCAAGGTTTAGGAGGGGTACATCAAAATTTGCAAGAAGGAATGGAACAAGAACCCTAGAGGTAATTATACATAGCAAAAACCACCTTCAATCAATCAAGTTGCCTTGAGTGTTTCAAATCCTGAGAAACAAACAACACCCCAAAAACCCAACTATCAGGATCAACCTCCTCCTATGCAAAACCATGACCAACCTCAATGAAATCAGGTAAATAATCAACAATGTCATCTGCCTCACAACTATACACCATTGCTTGAATCTTTAGCATCACTTTTTAATTGATTGTGTGAAGTGAAGGCTATCACATTACCTAATATTCATCCCATGGATCTAAATCACCCAAAATATAAAATGTATAGAGAGTATCTATACTGTATTTCTCATCAATAAAATAGTCATGATATCTAGGCATGCTATACATTTAAGAACATAGTACAAGATATGTTCAAGAGAAATCAACTATCCCTTACCAACAACCAATAGATGGGCATATTCAAGGATCCCTTACCTATGATGAGGTTAAATAAGTTCAGATAATATAGGCCAACGAAGTCCACATAACCCCATTCAGTCAAATATTTGTTGGGATTGTCAATATTGTGACAAGGAACATGAGATATACTAACCAAACTGCACCACTTGTAGCTCCAACCAATGTTACTTATACATCATAAAATTTATTGTAATCAAATATTTTCCAATTTCCTCCATCCCAACTAGTGGTTATGATCAGAATTAGGTTTACCCAAAGTCTATGAATGGCATCAACCAAGCTCTCCATTTATGAGCTAATACAACAATCACCATAACACAAATAAACTCTAATGAAGATTTTGAAGTTAGTTGAATTGCAACCCTAGGATCCCAACTTGTTTATAAATTTTATGGGACATATTCAATAGTTTAAGGATCCTAATTACATTTCATGATCACAAAATCAAATCAACTCTGACTACTAGGCCCGATCCTCCACTACAAATTATTGCTAGTGTGAATCAAATTTCCTATAAGTGGGTTTTTATTGATACAGGATCCTCCATAAATTTTATTCCAAATGATGCACTAAACCATATTAGCCTTTTAACCTTTCACATTGTAGCATCTACATTCACTCTTTGATCATTTAATGATGCTTTAAACTCCACAATTGGTACAATAGTCCTTCCTTTTTAGGTTGGTCTAAAAACTATTCCTACATCGTGCCATGTCTTGTAGAGTGTAATGCAATATAATATATTGCTTGGAAGACCTTGGATGATGTACATGGAGTTTGCCCCATCTATTTTACATAATTTTCCTAAATATATACATGAAGGACAAGTTCATGTGGTTCATGTCGATCTAGAGCCCTTCAAGTATTACAATGTGGTGCACCACCCATAGGAGTCTACCCTACCATCCATACATCTAGACATCATACCCAATTATCTCATTCAGAGTCTAGATATAGCACCATAGCCATTCATGAAACCATCTCCATCTCTACCATTTCCATCAATTTCTCCTGATACCCCTTCTTCATCCTCGAATCCTTCGGGTGAGAAAAAGTTGAAGGAGCCAATTGAGGAGATTCCCCCATCTATTTCCACCATTTTACTAGGGTATATTACCACTCCTATTTATGAGGGAAAATAATGTGTTGCTATGGATGAGTTAGATCAAGCCACACCCTCATCATCCACCCCACCATAGGTAATGGTTCATCTACCTAACCCTAGTCTTGCTAAGTACATTGTGTAGAATTTTACATTCACACTTCTCATCGAATTCATCCAAGATATGGGTATACCCCATGTGCATTTATTACCTATTGGTACCATTGTACCCATGGGGGTACCCCAAAACCAAATTAATTTCATCTATGGAGGTATTGACAATTCTACGAGTTCGTCCCCTATGATGGAGGATGATGATGATCCATTTTCAAGGAATGCCAATTATCTGTAAAATATAAATTTTACCCTATGATACTATTATAGTTTTCAATGGCATGAATATGGTCTTGGTCAGTACAAACAGGGTCTCCGAACACCTTACCACCACAATACCAACTCCCTACAAACAAATGTGGCTTAGGATATTTTGTGCGTAGGTCGAATGAATTCTTTGCAGACTCCCTCTAGTGCCTAACCATAGGATTTAAGGATGATATTTATGATAATGATTATGCCAATCCAGGCTACTTCCATCTGTTAGAATATCATCTTCCCATTACAATGAAAATATTTTAGCCTTTCGACTCCATCAATGAGGCATCAAAAGAACATGAGGATGAGATTAAATTAGCTTATCTAGGTCCTTACCACAACACGATAACTCATTTTATAAGATTTACAATCCTTATAGAGGTATATTTAGAGGTATGTAATATTTTGAGATGCACCATTTGCTTAGATATGCCCCCAAATTTTTACTTTTACTAGGACTAATAGTTTATCACCCTTAGTAACATAAGGATGAACTACTATAAATAGGATTTATGGGATCCATTCTAGACATATTTTGGCCATATGAATTTAAACCTAAACTTTATGGAATTCATATTGTGCTTTTACACTAATGAAATTGAGAGGAACTTCTTGTCTTTTGCTTTCCATTAGTGGCATTGCCCTCTTGTGCTAAAATATGTGTAGTGATTGAGGCATATCCTTTTTGGCCATATTGTCATTCACATTACCATTTCATATTATTTGAATGAAAATATTTTTGTTATTGATATTCTTATGTGTTAACTAATTGCACATTTCCATGCTAAGGCTACGATGATATCTTAATTTGAATCCCTCACTCTTAAACTTCAAAATTTTATTTTTTATGCATTTTAATTTTTGCACATTAATTTTATGCAATTGGATTAGGTTATATTAGGAATTAGCAAGGATATTTAAGAACCATCATAAATATAGAGATTGTAAAATGCCACAAAACCTTGCATCTAGTAACTGTTTGAATGGCTAGAATTGGGATTCATATTGGTTAATTTAGAATTTATATTATCCCTTAATTCGACATATTTTTTCAGGCTAGCTTGGTGGGATATATCACAATTACTCATTCCATATTAAGCAATATTTCCCATTATTTGAATAAATTTATTGAACTTGATATCTAATTTCATAGTAGTTTCCAGAAATGAATGCAATACAATATTACCTAGTATTGCCTATTAAAATAAATACACAACATACTAAAACATATTATATCATGGGGTGTATGTAGATACCAAAATTACACTCAAAGATAATCAAAATTACACTCAAAACAATAAATAAAGGATTGGTGAGGAGGGGTATTTATAACCAAGTACATATTATATTTAGAGCAAGGTTATGAGGTTGATCCTCATGAATAAAACATTAAAAAAATTAAAAGGTACCTTTTCCAATGATTACATGGGTTGAAAGGGAAAATATAACAAACAATTGGCCATGGCTACAAGAGAAGCTTAACCACCACATATTGAAACATCCCCCTTAAGTTTAATGGGGGACATGGAAAGAGGCCCTTATGTTGAATCCCCCCTTACGGGGTACTCTTCTACTCCAATAAATTCTCACATGTGCACAAAAGTAATATCAGGAATGATCTTGGTCAACATATTTACTACCTACTTTAATAAAGGAACAACTGCTATATCTAACATCCCACAAACATGAATCCATCACATGAAATACATCTATATATCAATTTTATTTGTTTTTTAATGAAACATAATATTATGGAAAAGTTTAATGGTACTCTAATTATCACAATAAAGTGGAACCAGATAACTATGAGGGATGTTAATATCCTACAAAATCATCAAAATTCACATAAGATGTTTCGCTACCTTATCCATAGAACAATATTTAGAATTTATGTAAGACTAAGAAATGGTAGATTTGCATCTAAAACATCATGGAATTTGGCAAGATCCAATTATAACACAAAGCCTATGGTGGAATGTCATTCATCTAAATCACCTACCCAATTAGCATCTAAAAAATCTATCAAAAAATCAAAAGAGATCTAATAGAATATTTAATATCTATCTGATATCTCCCTTTAATGAATATGCTTGCCTACTATCTAATGACTCTAAAAATCCCACATGTACATATAATAGTAGTTAATAGTTAAGGCTATACCCTATTTAGTGTGAGTGACATATAGCAAACCTCCTACAAGAGATGATATAGTGTGGAATCAACTAAGGGTGTGGTTCAATCAACTCAAAGTTTTAAACCTAAAGTAAAGAGGTTTGAGTAGGCTTCGACTTCTCTATACTAAACTATTGAAGAAGATCCAAAGCATACTTTGAGTGAGAAATCGATAATGCAAAATATGATTTATCAATATATAATCCCAAAAAGTAGTGCAAGAGCCCCAAATTTATCAACTCAAAAGTGGAATAAATCCATGACTTCATCTCTTGAATAAAATCAGTTGAGTTACCTATGATAAAAATATCATCAACATATAACATAATCACCATATTCGTTTCATCATGATGCTTAATGTAAACATCATGTTCATCCTCACATCACTAAAATCCACAATTATGAAAGAATGAATGGATTTTCCCATACCAATCCCAAGGAGACTACTTAATACCATACAAATATTATATCAAGTGATATACTAATGGAGTAGGATCCTCTAGCTCAAATATGGATGGATGCTACATGTAAATATCCTCTTGAATTTCTCCATGGAGAAAATTACTCTTCACATCCTTTTGATGCACCTTCTAACCAAAGGAAGCTATAATAGAAAGAATCATTCTTATGGAGTCCATACTAACTGTAGGTGCAAATATTTTATACAGTAGTCCACTTCATCCTACTAAAATGATCCCTTCAAAACAAAGTATACCTTATGTTATTCAATCTAATAATTTTATATAAACATGGTTTTCTAGACCCACTTACAATCGATAAAATTATTCCCTATTGGAAGAGTAATCAATTCCCATGTTTTATTGTTCATCAATATATCATATTCTACTACTAGGACATATTTTGATCTAGGATTTTCCTTAGCCTTAGAGTATGTGATAGGATCCTATGAATGGGCTACTGTAAAAGTTGAATAAGAAGCCTTGTAATGTCACTCAAAGGATATAATAGGTTATGCATCCTTTAAAAGAATATTAACACACTTGTGGATGGGATGCTAGGAAGAAGAATGAGTTTCCTACACCATCTCAACATCAAAAACTAAAATAAATAATTTAACTCATCACCACTCACCTAATCATGCAAAGCTAGAGTATTCTAAACTAAACCATCCTACTCATATTATCCTAATATAGGAGAGAAAGATACTTCATAAGAAACTATGTGTGATGGAGTTAAATTGATAGGTATTGGACAACCACTAAAAGAGAAAGATGATCTAGTATGGATGGAATCAACCAAGATATCTAAATAACCTACTCAATATAGAATTAGTAGAGATTTAGTGAAATTAAAAGCTAAAATATTAGGATGGGGAGTGGAAGAAGTACCTAGAATAACCTCATCAAAAATATCATTTCCTAAATGACACCTCTTGACTCTAAGGCTTACAAATATGTTATATCTTATATATCATAACATTCCAAAAATATACACTTATGAATCTTAGATACATCTAGTTTTTAAACATCCTTTAGTATATGATCCCATGATAAAGACCCAAATATTTAGAACATAAACATATTTGGATTATCCTCTATAAATTTCTCAATAGGTGTCATCTATTAAAAAACCCTAGTATGCACCTTATTGATGATATACCTCACACAAGTTATTGCCTTACTCCAAAACTTATGGTCTAGTTCCTTAGCTAGAAACATACAATTATTCATATACATGATTACCCTATTTTTATTTCTACTATACCATTTTGTTTAGGAGTGTGTTAATAGTGCTCTAATATGCTATTATATGAGTGGCCAAGAAATAATTTAAAATATGATTGACATATTCACCACCGCCATCTATCCTTAGATACTTAATTCTTCTATCCAACTAGTTTTCAATAAGAACCTTGAAAGTTTTAAATCTCTCAAACACTTCATCCTTGGTATGAATGACATATATGATGTATACAAACAACTTCAAAATCCCCCTCTATATGATAATATCATTGTTATCATACAATGCAAGATTTGTAAGACCTCTTCCTCATTGTATGACTTCTTCCAATCATATGATCATATGGTTATATCCTTATACAAAGGACTAATTGTACTACAAGCCTATTGTACGATGGTCAACTTTGTATGGTTATCTAATGTTAAATTCCTTCATATTGTATAGATCAAGTAAGTATTTTGATAGATGTTTTAGGTTATTTTCTATGTGTTTATGTCTCCATTTTTTTTCTAAAGCTGAAAGAATAAAATTAAAGAATTAAACATCTCTAATAGATTAAATATTGGTTTAGATCATACAAAATGAAAGTGTTTCATTTCTAGGCATTGAATAAGAAAATAACACAATTTACATTTAGGCTAGTCTTGTTTGCACATTCTCCTAGGTACTTGCTTAGAAAGAAAAAAATATTTATTGCAATTTTTGGGATAGTCATCATTGAAATAAATAGTTGTTTTAGGAATAGTATTTTGTTTTCCTGCATCATTATTTATCATGCATTTTTATTTAGTTATTTATAGTTTAGTTCATAATGAAAGGTAAAAATTTGATGTTTTATCAATAAACACATCAAAGGTAAAATGCTCCTGGTGAACCCTTCAATCCCCAAACCCTTGAGTGTAGATAATTAATAAACCTCATGGTCACCTCAAATCCCAATAAATACATTGATAATAATTCGTGGGGATTCTTTTACCCCTCTAAAAATGCCTTAAGGTATATGATAGAAATATCATTGAGCATACTATTGAACTAGAGAGATATGTAAATCCTTTTTGATAAAAATGATGACCAATGAATACTAAAATTGAGAGGTTATGAAGAAATAATTTGTTAATATTTGATAGGCCAAAACCATATTTCCAAATAAGTATTCCCCTTTGGTTTCTAATTTAGTATTGGTCCGCATGAAGAATGGTGATATCAGGTTGTGTGTTGACTTAAAAAATATGAATAGGACATCATGACAATATCACTATCTCTTACTAGCTATAGAATAGATTTTGTAAATAATAGTAGCGTCATAGATGTTGTCACCTTGGATGGTTTCTCAACATATAACTAATTTTAGATTAAGGATGATTATTAATATAAAAATGACCTTCACCATCAAATGGGAAATCTTTTCATACCAAAAAATTACATTGAGGCTATAAAATGTATGTGTTGCCTTCTAGTGAGCCATGGAAAGTTTCTTCATATGGCTAGTTAGTGACATCATTCTCATATACCTTTATGATTTGACTATATATTAAAAATATAGGGAAAAGCATATTAAAAACCTAGAGTTCATTTTTCAAAGGTGTAGGGAATATGGTATCTTAACCAATCCCAACAATTCCATATTATGGTCGAAAAATGGAATTTTTTAGGACATATAACATCAAAATTGTCTAGAAATATATCTTAATAGGATAAAATCTATCCAAGACCTTCCTATTCCCACATCAACCAAAGGAATCTAAATATTTTTAGTTCATGTCTAATTTGTTATGTTTATAACCAATTTTTTACAAATCATTAGACCAATCACCAAAATGCTATGAAAATATGGAACCCTATCCTAGACTAATGAAGGTATAGAAGAATTTCATGATAAAAAGAAACCATCACCAAGGTCCTAGTCCTAGTGAATATTAGTTTTCTAGGTGTTTTAGGCTTTATGTATTTGGGAAGGATGAGAGAATTGATATAATTCTAACATAGAATAATGATAAGGATGAAGAACATTCTATTTTTTTCATGATCAAGATACGTCCTCTATAACTACAAAGAAAGATATACCTCTATTAATAAATAGTTGTTTAATACAATGAAGTATCTTAGAAAGATTAGGTATTACCTATCATAGAGCAAGATCTTTGTCTTCATAGTCCACCTTGATTTTTGATCTACTATACATCATGGTGAACTAAGGGAAAAGAGGATTGAATGGATAAATAATACTTAGGACTTTGATATAGAAACTAGAACTATCAATCTCATCAAGGGTAGAGCTTTATGTGAAAACCTTGCAATGCCTATTCCAAAAGATCAAATTCCTTTGTAGAAGAATATGAACCCAATTATCAAATGAAATTAATGGGAGATATCTACAAGTACAAAATAGAATACGTTCCTGAAGGGAAAAGAGGATTGAATGGATAAATAATACTTAGGACTTTGATATAGAAACTAGACCTATCAATCTCATCAAGGGTAGAGCTTTATGTGAAAACATTGCAATGCCTATTCCAAAAGATCAAATTCCTTTGTAGAAGAATATGAACCCAATTATCAAATGAAATTAATGGGAGATATCTACAAGTATAAAATAGAATACGTTCCTGAAGGATTTCCATCTAAGGAAAGGGTCCAATTTAGACATAAAGTAATGCACTATACATGTTTGGATGAAATTCCTTTCAAAAAAAGATATTATGGAATCTTATCAAGATGTGTTTAGAAATAAAATATAGAATACATATGATGGGTACCATTATTACCACACTTTACCAAATTTACTTTCAATTTATCAATTCAAGGGTGTTGTCCTATGCGCAATATGCACTAGGAAATATCTAAATTCAAGTCTAGTTTTGGCTATCTAAACTATAGTAAATCAAAAAATAGATTTGAAATCTAATTACAACTAAAATTGAAAAGGTTTAATCTGATAAAAAACACTCTAAGGAATTGGAAATATTGCAACAAGAAAGTATAGGAAAGTATAGGAAATAAATGCAGAAAAAAAAACTAAGTATTCAAGCTAAACTACTAAAAAGTAAATCCAAAAATGATGTAGTTAATTAATATTTTCTTTGAAAGAAAATAATGCAGATAATTAAATTTTATAGGTGAAATAAAATGACATCAAAAGCCAATCTAATAATGTAGCAAATAGCTGCTGGAAATAGATCAACATCTCAACAAGTTAATGGATGCTTGCCACAGTCAGAATCAAGGCCAAAGATTGTCATTGAGCAAAGAATGGTTGAAGAAATAGTTTTATATAGAGCCAATCATGATTTGATCTATAAATTCATGGGTATTTGCCCTACCCTAAATTTTTTGCATTCTTGGGTCTAGCAAAACTGGGAGCCTCTTGGTGAGTATTCTTTATGGTTTATTAGCAATGGATATTTTATTGTTAGTTTTTCTTCACTTGCCGATAGAAATAGGGATTTCAAATCAAAAAAGAGGAATCATGGTCCGGTAGGATTATTTGTTCAACCCTGGAGAGTGGGATTTGATCCTCGAATTGAACCCATTGTTGTCTCGATTTGGATCCATTTGTATGCACTTCCAATGGAGTTTTGGAGTGAGCAGGTTTTGGAAATTATCAATAATTCCCTTGGAAGACATTTGGGTGTTTCCAAAGACACAATAGAAGGAAACACAACTGTTTATGCAATATTATGTGTGGAAATGGATCTTAGCCAGCCTCTACTAGTAGAGGTGGAACTTGAACTTGTAGGACTATCTTGGATTCAACAACTAGATTATGAGGCATTGCCCTTCAGATGCAGAGTTTGCCACAAATATGGGCATTTGGCCCGATCTTGCCCAAATAATATGAACACAAAATTGGAGGCTCCTCTAGGAATGCCAAATCTTCCTAAGGAGGGTAAGTCAAAAATAAACAAAGAACCAACCAATATTTCTTAGGGTAAAGAAGCACAGAGAGATGGTTTTGAACAACCCAAAAGAAGGAGAAGGCAAAAGAAAAAAGATGGTAAAGAGCAAACCCAACTCAAGCCCTCCAATAGGTATGAGATATTTAAGACACTAATGGACCAAGAAGAAGAATTCATGGAAGGAGTGGATGGGAATAATGAAAATAATAACATCCATGTCCAAGCTCCTCTTTCATCTCCCCCCGTCATAGAGTAGGTAATTGAGTACAGTGAGGTACCGCAGTCAGAGAGTGCAGGGGCATTGCTAGTGCATAACCAAGAGCAGACAATTATTAAGGATGTCAGCATGAGAATAGCAGAAAATAATAGAGAAAGGCCAACTTTAGGGATTACTCAGGTGGAAAAGAGATAAAAAAATAGCAACTCTCAAGGAGTGGGTAGAAAATCAAATAAGGAATTGCTAGCAGTTCAAGGAGACAAGCTGATCACTGGAGGATCGGTGAGGCTAATAGATTCTTACTGCTCTTAAAGTAACCAATGATTATAAAATCATGGAATGTTAGGGGTTTAAACAGTAGAACCCATCAATCTGTTGTTCGAAGACTCTTAGAAAAATGTAAAACAAATTTTTTGCTTATCCAGGAGACAAAAATGTCGTTAGATCTTGTGTAAAACAATTAACAGAATTTGGAGGGGTGTTGGTCATATGGAAGTGGCTACCCAAGGTGCCTTAGGGGGGATAGTTACTCTTTGGAACTCTCTTGAATGGACTACAATAGAACATATAGCTTGGAGGGGTGTTATCACATCACATTTTAGAAATAATGTCATAGCTGAACATGTTTTAATCACAAATTTTTATGGGGATCAAAACCTAGATGGTCAGAGGCTTCAATGGAAAGT
The DNA here is from genome assembly GCA_028583015.1 of Wollemia nobilis. Lineage (NCBI taxonomy): Eukaryota > Viridiplantae > Streptophyta > Pinopsida > Araucariales > Araucariaceae > Wollemia > Wollemia nobilis. Next base: position 591,551 of record JAQPPZ010000015.1, read on the forward strand.
TGTGCATAACATGAGAGTCTCAAGGGAAGATTTAGACTAGATTATTGCTAGGGATTTTAATGCTAAATTATCCTCTAGAGATCAGGAAGGGGGAACCCCAATTTTGGACCCAGGGGATCGATTTATGATTGCCCAAGTCCAGGAATTACACTTGGTGGATATTAAATGCCTTGGAACCAACTATACTTGGACTAATAAGAGGAGGGAGCCACATAGCAGGAAGGTGAAGTTAGACCATTTTTTGGTTTTAGAGGAGGCATTTGTAAAATGGAATATAAAATTTTAGATTTTGGAGGGTCCAGTTTCAGATCACTTTCCCATTTTGTTGGAAGGAAGGATTAAGATAGTGCAGCATCACAAACCATTTAAATTTGAAAACTTTTGGTTACAAAAAGAGGAACTTCGAAAGAAAATTCCATAATGGTGGAAAGAAGGTCGCCCAACATATGGGACATCAATGTTTAGACTCCACAAACAACTTCATTATGTCAAAGATCAACTAAAACAATGGAGGCGAGCTAACAAGACAGACTTCCAGTTCCAAAGAGCTCCATTGGTGGCCAGATGGGATGAGGTTCAAAAACACTTTAGGGAAGGAACAATTACAGAGCAGCTCAAAGAAGAGGATGATGCATTATGTAAAGCGGTTGAGGACATTGACAACCAAGAGGAGACCTACTGGAAACAGAGAGCAAGAATCACTTGGTTATTAGAAGGTGATAAAAATACCAAATTTTTCCATCGGACTACTTGTTCTAGGAGACAGATGAACAACATGGAAACTCTTCAAGATGAGAATGGATACTCCTTTGATACACTTCCAGGTATGCATTTCCATTCAATGGATTATTTTTCTAAACTATTTAAGGAAAGTATGGTGCAAGATGAAGAGGCTCAAAAAGACGTTATTGCTATCATACCCTCTATTATCTCTGAAGAAGAAAATCAGACCCTACTTAAACCCATTGATAGAGAGGAACTAAAGAATGTAGTCTTTGGAATGAGCACCGAAAAAACTCCAGGTCCAGATGGCTTTCCAATTGAGTTTTTTTAGGCCTTTTGGGATAACTTGGAGGAGGATGTAATGGCTGTTATAGAGGAGTCCAAAGGTAGTAAAAGAATGCTTAAAGCATTAAATCATACTTTCATTACCTTAATTCCAAAATGGGAGGAGGGGGTACATATTTCAAATTATAGACCTATTGCCTTATGCAATGTCATATATAAAATAATCACAAAGGTAATGGCTGAGCGGCTAAAACCTCTTCTACATAACATTATCTCCTTAGAGCAAGGGGATTTTATAGAGGGTAGGTATATCTTGGATGGTGTGGTTCTAGCTCAGGAGGCAATCCACTCAATGCAAAAATCTGATAATAGAGGAATGTTCATAAAATTAGATATGTCAAAGGCTTATGATAGGGTGGAGTGGATCTTCTTTTCAAAGATGATGGTAGCCTTTGGTTTCTCTTAGGATTGGATAGAATGGGTCATGATTTGTGTTTCTACTCCGACATACTTAGTGTTAATCAAGGGTCTTCCATCGCAACCATTTAGATCCACTCAAGGCCTTCATCAAGGAGATCCTTGCTCTCCCTATCTTTTTCTCATATTGGCTGAAGGATTGGGTAGAATTTTCTTGAGGAGAAGACAACAAGGTTTGCTAACAGGTATCAAGGTGGGTGAGGAATTTTTGACTCACCTATAGTTTGTGGATGACACAGGATTGGTGGGAGTGGCCAGCTTCAGGGAAGCAAGAATGATTAGAGATACACTTAATGTCTACCTTAGGGCTACAAACCAAGTCATCAATGATAAAAAATCCAAAGTGGTCTTTTTCAATCTTGATCAAAGGCTTCAGGACAAATTTTTAGAGATCTTGGGATTCACAAGGACTTCTCTCCCAGTGGTATACTTGGGGGTCCCTTTGCATTTTAAAAAATTAAAAATAGATATCTAGAGGGATATTTTTGATTGTATCAAGGATAGAATTAATCATTGGTCTCACAAATGGTTAAGCTATGGGGGTAGATTAACATTTTTATAGTCAGTCATTAAGGCCATGCCAATTTATAAATTTTCTATCCTTGCTGCCCCACATACTATATGGAAAGAGTTGGACAAGATGGCTAGAAAATTTTTATGGGAAGGAGTAAAAGGAGAGAGGAAATGGGCCTTAGTATGTTGGGACAAAGTAAGCTAGCCCAAGGTAAAAGGAGGTTTGGGACTGAGAAGATCAAAGGTAAATAATAAAGCTTTTGCTGGAAAGCTTTATTGGAGGTGGATTTCCCAACCAACTTCTTTATTCAGTAGAATATTAACTAGTAAATATTTGGGACATGTAAACCCAAATGAGGTGGGTCATTTACCTTTGGATGGTAATGGATCCTTAGTGTGGCAGGCTCTCAAGTTAGGATCTTAGGTAGTAAAATATAGATTATTTTGGAAAGTGGGGAGAGGGGAGAAGGCACAATTTTGGATAGATTCATGGGATCAATACCCACCTATCATTGTTGAATTTATTGAATTGCAACCAATAAAAATAGCCATAGAAACCAAGGGATGGGTCCAAATTGAAAGTTATTTCACCACTAGTCAGCTGGGGGATTATAAGTTTAAGCAGTTTAAGAAGTTGGATGAGTGGCCAATTTCAATCCCTCCGAATTTGGCACCCATCATGACTAAAATCTTGATAGAAATATTTCTCACAGGTAGAGACGAGGAGGATGAATTAGCTTGGGGCTATGGGAGCCTTGGTGTCTACACAGTGAAGGACGAATATGATAAGATCCTTCCGAGCCTCCCCCTCATACATATCAGGTTGAGGATTGGAGAAAGATTTGGCAGTCCAAGGGTAGGTCGAAAGTAAACTTTTTTGCCTGGCAGTTCATGCATAATGGAATTCTTACTTTTGATAATCTCAGATGTAAGAGAATCATCGGTCCATATCAATGTGTCTTATGCTACAAGAGCAAGGAAACAACTGATCACTTGATGTTTGAGTGCCCATTCACGCACCAAATTTGGGAGAGATGGTTTTTATATTATAAAATTCAAGTTAATGGTGACTTGAATCGGATTAATATTTGGGAAAGATAGAAGAGGGGTAGATTTAAATCTAAAGCTCTTTGTATTGGTTGGGAGCTTGGATTAAACTTTATTTGGTGGCAAGTGTGGTTGGAGAGAAATGCTAGAATTTTTAGAGAAAATTTTTCTTCTTTAGATGGAGTTTGGCAAGTCATTTGGAGCAAAGTCACAAAAACTGTGGCAGTCTATGCTAAAGAGGAAACTCAGGTTGTTATTGGGGCAATGGAAGAGGAAGTTGAAGTGTAAGAGGGACAAGACAGAGTTAGTTGGAAACCACCCCTAGAAGGTTGGATTAAAATTAATACTGATGGAGCTACAAAAGGTAATCCGGGTAGAGCTGGAATTGGAGTGGTTTGCTGAAATCATGTTGGAATAATGCTCTATTGGGAACTGCAAGGCTTGGGAAGAGCCACAAACAATGAAGCAAAAGCCTTAGCTATCAAATCTGCTTCTATTTGGGCAGTAAAACAAGGCCATAGGAGGATAATACTAGAATCAGATTCTCAAATAATGGTTGGAGCTCTAGATTGCATGAGGAACTTTGCTTTGAAAGCATGGAGGTTGAGGATTCTTGTCACTCAAATTAAGGAATTATGGAGGGAATTAGATGATGTGATTCCAGTCTATGTGAGTAGAGATATAAATAAAGTGGCATACTTCATGGCTAAGATGGGTGCTGAGAAGGAGGTAGGGGTTCAGTAGCACAGTGACATGGCTATTGAGGATGAGGTGATTAGGCAGGGTCTTGAAAGGTCCCTGAGCTAATGATCAAAGAAAAAGTAAAACACCACAAGGAGAAAGGTGTTGCGATATTGTGACATGTTGCTTTCTCGTGGTCCAATGCAAAGGGAGAAAGCAAGGAGGAAAAAGTGTCATGATATCATGACATGTTGCAATGTCATGGCCAAAGGAGGAAAAGGTGTCGTGATATCACGACAAGATGCATCGTCACGGCCAAAGGAGAGAAAGTGTCATGATATCATGACATGTTGCAACGTCGCTGCCAGAAGAGAAGAAGTGTCATGATATCACAACATGTTGCACCATCATGGCCAAAGGAGGAAAGGTGTCGCGATATCATGACATGTTGCATCGTCGAGGCCAAAGGAGAAAAGGTGTCGCGATATCACAACATGTTGCATCATCATGGCAAAAGGAGAAAAAGTGTCGCAATATCCCGACATGTTGCATCATCATGGCCAAAGGAGGAAAGGTGTCACGATATCATGACATGTTGCATCGTCATGGCCAAAGGAGAAAAAGTGTTGCGATATCGTGACATGTTGCATCGTCACGGCCAAAGGAGGAAAGGTGTCGTGATATCGTGACATGTTGCATCGTCGTGGCCAAAAGAGGAAAGGTGTCATGATATCGTGACATGTTGCATCGTCACGGACAAAGGAGGAAAGGTATCACGATATCGTGACATGTTGCATCGTCATGGCCAAAGGAGGAAAGGTGTCATGATATCATGACATGTTGCATCGTCACGGCCAAAGGAGGAAAGGTGTCATGATATTGTGACATGTTGCATCGTCGCAGCCAAAGGAGGAAACATGTTGCACCATCACGACCAAAGGAGAAAAAGTGTCATGATATCACGACATGTTGCACCATCACGGCCAAGAGAGAAAAAGTGTCATGATATCGCGACATGTTGCTTCATTGTGGCCAAAGGAGAAAAATGTCGCGATATCACGACATGTTGCTTCGTCGCGGCCAAAGGAGAAAAATGTCGCGATATCGCGACATGTTGCTTCGTCGCGGCCAAAGGAGAAAAAGTGTCATGATATCGCGACATGTTGCTTCATCACGGCCAAAGGAGAAAAAGTGTCACGATATCACAACATGTTGCTTCGTTGCGGCCAAAGGAGAAAAAGTTTTGTGATATCACAACATGTTGCATCGTTGCGGCCAAAGGAGAAAAAGTGTCGTGATATCGCGACATGTTGCATCGTCGCGACCAAAGGAGAAAAAGTGTCACGATATCGCGACATGTTGCATCATCATGGCCAAAGGAGAAAAAGTGTCATGATATCACGACATGTTGCATCGTCGCGGCCAAAGGAGGAAAGGTGTCACGATATCGTGACATGTTGCATCATCGTGGCCAAAAGAAAAAAGTGTTGTGATATCGCGACATGTTGCATCGTCACAACCAAAGGAGAAAAAATGTTGTGATATCGCAACATGTTGCAACGTCATAGCTAGAAGAGGAAAAAGTGTTGCGATATCGCGACATGTTGCATTTTTGCGATGAAAAGAGGAAAAAGTGTCGCGATATCACGACATGTTGCATTTTCATGGCCAAAAGAGAAAAGTGTCGTGATATCGTGACATGTTGCATTTTCATGGCCAAAGGAGAAGAAGGAAAAAGTGTCGTGATATCACGACAAGTTGCATCAACAGACCAAACCGATCCCCCTGGCAACATCTCACATTGTGTAAACATTGAAACTTGTAGGATCGTGCCTTAGGCCAATGGGGAAGGAGTCTCTCCACTCTTGAATGTCAGACTCGCTGACTCCCCTGTTAGCTAGGTAATGGTTTATGAGATTTGGCTCCAATGCAAATCTTCTTTTACTATTGTAAGCATGTGTTCTCTCTGACTAAGGCTGGGAAAAGTCTCTTCCCAACTTGTAAATGATCTTTTTTTTAATACAAGTTTTTTCAAATTATTACAAAAATATAATGTAGCAAATAAAACATTTTAAAAAGTACCTTCCACCTTGCAAGGAGTGGGCCTTTTATCATAGCAATATGGAAGGGAAAATGACTCACTTAAGCTCACAAAAATGTAGTGAAACAACAAATTTATATCATACTTGTATTATAGGTTGAAATCAGAAAAAATGTTCTTACAAAATGTAGTACAAAATTAGCAACATAAAGTGTAATTCATATCTAACTAGTACTAAGTCCTAGTTCGCTAGATTTTTTATAGTGGAGAGGACAAGGCCCTCTCCTACCTTCGTAGTTAAACAAAATACAACAATAAAAATTCAACCAACAAATCAATCTCCAAATCAATAGGTAAAAATAAAATAGGAGTTACATTTGGTAGTTCAACTTAGTAAACAACTTGGGTACACCTTAAAGACCATGATGGAGTTATTAGGAAATAGATAACATCAGTTAGAATTTTTCCTAATTCCTCTATATAAAATCTAGTGGTTTTTTATTTTTCCCAACTTGTTGCTAGTTTTTAACAATATTTTATTTTGGCTGTTACAGTTGTTCAAAGGTAATTGACTAAATTTAAAAAATATGTTTTCCTCCTAATTTGGTGCTTTATTGGATATCAGTCGATTATAATTTTATTTCTTAGTACCATCTCACCTATGGAGTATCACAATAGTACCTCTAGCCATCTGCTACAACTACATGGTAATTTAATTAGCTTAGGTTCTAGTGCTAGGTCATAGTCTTGTCATATGCTAGTGTATAACCATTATGTCTTGCAAGTTCTAATTCAATATGACACCCAAGGAATAGAGAAAATTTTAGTTCCAAATAAATGAACAAAGTCCAACACCTACTCCAACTATAGTCCTAGGCAAGGGATGAACCTGAAACAACATCCTGAGCTCTGCAAAAATCCCTATCTACAAAACTTAAAAAACTTTATAAAAATTGACAATTTGGTCCTTTATTAACTATCTTGGTAAATGAATACACTCTATCTATTTAAGTGTATATTTCCTCCTACATACCCTATGCAACCATATAACTAATGCAATAAATTAAACACGTTACATCCTAGTAGTGCGAAAAGGTGCTAAGAGGTTGTAAAAAATGAGGTATTTTTGTACCTCATCACCCCAATTAAAGAGTATAATGATTAGAAAGGATATTATCATATTCCAACCACAACATATAAGATATTGAGGGCTACACATTATTTTCCTACCATCTTCTATTATTATTTTCAATGGATCAAATATTGCAAGTGTTGTTGTATGTTCATAAGAAGAAGAAAAAACACCAGTGCTACTTAATCCCATCATCATTAAAACACCATTATAATAATGGGGTTTATAATTTATCCATTAGATAAGGAGTCTATATCATGTAGGACATGTATGGATTCTCATTGCAATATACTACATCACAACATGGGTGCAAGTAGTGCTAGTTAAATCAATCAATCAAAAAGTAGTCATCCAACTAATGGAATACATTATTACTATATTTGGGATACCATACATAGTAGTCATTGACAACTCTACCTCCTTTAGAGAGTTAAAAATAATGAAATTCACCTCGGAATATGAATTTGTTCTAAAAAAATCCTCTAACAACCATCTCCAAGGCAATGAACTAGCCAAGTATACCAACAAGAATATCATAAGATCCCAAATAAGATCATCATAAAATCATAAATATATTGATGCACTAAAATACAAAAGGCACTTTAGGTCAATATAGTTATCCTCAAAGTCTCTACCAAGTCATATCCTTATAAACCAATATACTTGGAAGGAGGTATTGTTATTGATCAATTTAGATCTTGAAGACATAGATGTTAAACCAATGCAAAAATTTTAGAACACCATATGGTCCTAGAGGAGAAAAGAGAAAAAACATTCAAAAGGATATTCCAACACTAGGAAGTAACACAACTATGATTTTAAAGCAAGCCACCAAAATGGATGATAAGGGAGGTAATTTAGTGTTCAAGTGGGATGAGCATAGAGCTAAACTAACTATAAATTTGAATACCTTTGAAGTCTACCCTATCAAATTATTTAGATTATGAGTTAGAATGATTACAATATTTCCATGATGGAGAGAATAATGCTATAAAGTTTAGTTAATGTGCACCATCTTTGACCCATCTATTGGATACTTAGACTAAGAGAAGTCTAAATATGTACACATTTTTATTTGTTTTTTTGCTATAATGCCCTCTTCATATTTATTTGTTCTCCATAAAATATTATGTTCTTGACTTCCTTGTCATCCTTACCACTTTTTGTTACCTCTACAACATCAAGTTTATTTTGTAAATAGGTCTTGATAGTTTTTTCATATTTTTGTTGAAAAAAACTAAGGTATCAAATTGGCCCCTTTTATGAGTAAATTACCCTAAAATAGATCATCTAGCATAAGAAGTATTTGGGTGAACAATTTAACCCTAAGTAGAATGGCCTACCTTTATAAGTAGATTTAATGCTAGAAGTAAGTAGGAGTAGGGGTTTTTAGGCTCCTACATGAGGCATGCCCACCTAATTGTATTTGGTAAAAGGTATAGCAAGTTCACTGCATATTCCTCTTCCTTTTTCTATCAACCATCCCTGATGCACCTTCTAAATAGCCTGACTAACCTAGTAGAAGTGAGCTTCCCCTAATGTACCATGTGT